>JARFIW010001227.1:0-600000 GCA_036346225.1 Platerodrilus igneus | reverse complement strand
AAAAATGTATGCGTACATGCGTGCGTGTGTGAAAACTTGCTGGTGTGCGCGCATGACTGCGTCGTTCGTGCTTGCATTTCAAATAAAGAATGGACAGTGCCTCTAGAGTCACCTATTGGAAACGATTGCTAACTCCATGTACTGCACAGCTGATACACATTTATAACACCGATATTAATGAAGTCGATATTTAATAACTAAATTTTTTTTTGTTTGTAGTATTGTACTTTTACAAGAATCATGTGACGTATAGATGCGTCTTCCACTGACACAAAAGCTATACAATGATTATGGCAGGGTGTTTTCGCTTTGATGTGTGGAAATCATTTGTAACAAAAACAATTATAGACGAAATTATTCTGTGTTCAAATAAAGAAGCTAAGTATCAACCTAAAAAAATATAAAAAAGTTTGCAAAACATGAGTAAGGAAGAAATTATGCAGTTTTTGAGTTATAGTCGTTGCAATTTCTATATCGACTTTCGTCATCAATTTTCGTGATGTGATATATTGGCGCCGTTGCCCCTATCAAAATATCTATTCCTCGTAAGTGCAATCCCGCTATTGGTGCAATAGAGAGATTGCAAATGTGTAGTAATTGATGGTGGAATATGGTTTGTTACTTTTTAAATGTAATTTTTAGATTGAATTTATATTTACAGAATTCGATTTTAAACTATTTAACTTTAATTTGAACCCTTGAGCATATTTTAAGTATATTTGCGCGTTTTTAAATTCTCATTTTTCCAAATTA
The DNA here is from genome assembly GCA_036346225.1 of Platerodrilus igneus. Lineage (NCBI taxonomy): Eukaryota > Metazoa > Arthropoda > Insecta > Coleoptera > Lycidae > Platerodrilus > Platerodrilus igneus. Next base: position 599,247 of record JARFIW010001227.1, on the reverse strand, counting down.
AACAGTATATTATACCTACCACGCAATAATAGCCACCAATAGTCAAGACCCCCCCAAAGGTTATGTTAATAAAACTAAAATATCTTTGATCCTATCAAGTTCATTTTTGCTTCTACTGTGAAACTGAATTTGCTATTTGCCGAAGAACAAGGTTGGATTTGCTAAGAAAACAACAATATTGTGATTTTCAGCAAAATATAAAACAGGATAGTGATGCACTGTTATGCTTGATACACAAGTATATTCTTTTGAAATAGAACCAAAGTACATGAATATTGTTATCTCGTACTCATAGGTAAGTATATAGAAAAATAACAGTCATGAAAATTTAATTTTAAGGTTTGCCGGTATTAAACAAACTTGCATAATATTATGAAAACCAGTTGATGTATAGAAACTCCTGCAAGATTTAAAACTGCTGATAATGTGTAATCCCAACCTAGAACTACTATAAAGAACTACTTTGTTAAATCTAATTCTTAAGTTCGTACAACAAATACGGCATGAAGGTGTTTTATTGCAGCATTGGTTGTTATTCAGAACATTGGATCTGTTCCGTACAGCTGTAAAATACACGCTTGGTGTACTTGGTGTGATAGTTTTGCTAAGTTTTTACATTGTAAGATGTGCTAAAGTAGTAAAACAAGTAACATCCTCAACAATGAGCGCAAGCTCACATTAAATTTGAAAATATACTACACTTGCCTACTGATAAGATGTAAGTAAACTACTTTTGCGAAAGAAAATTTTGAAGACAATAAAAGTGCAATCCGAAAATGATCAATTATATCGTAAACGAAAGACGCGATTTTGCGGCCGAAGTTTTAAAGCCGGAAACGACCAAAGAGGTTAACGAAGTACCAAAAGTTTGTAATTTAACAATAGAATTTATATTTACTTTTATATGTATTTATTATACAGAAAGTTAAAAATATATATCAAACACTGTAAACTAAATGTCAATAATTAATTAATTTACAAACGTCAATGTATCCATCGTGAAAAAGTTTATTTCATAAATTTATCTAGGGTTCCATAATTTTTTATCAATTAGTCGTTACTGCAGTCTGAATCCCAGTTGCTATTGTCGCAACCCTTATTCACATTAATGATCAAGGGTGCAACATCACTTTCATCAAACTTAACTTCTTGATCCCACCATTCTTTAAGGATTATTTCGGTGTGATTTACATAATCTGTCCATACTTGAGATGACAGTCGTTAGTGCTTCACGCCACATTACCATGCAGTTTTCTACAGATTTGCCGATATGATGATTAAAATAATTTTTAGCAATACCCCAAACGAGTTCAATTAGATTAAAAATACAATGGTAAGAAAGCAGTCTTAGTACCTTATGACAATACTGTACGGATAAGTGATTACGTTATGAAACTTTTAGTGATTTGTTTCTACAATTTGGAGCAATGCGTTAGTCAGTTACAAAATATACCACATTTTTTACTTACATTGCAAGCACATGTAGTAGTTCTTCTATAAAGCTACTATTTCACATCTGATTTTATTTTTAATAAGTAGTAGTACATTATTGGTGTAATCAGCACCACATTTCCCCCAGAATCCCACATTTTCCCACACATCTGGACCAAAAAGTTTTCTTCGACTAACCATTTTTCATCTTTCGAGATAAATATATCTTAAATTTTTCATCTTTCGAGATAAATGAGCATCCACATTTCCACACACGAGATAAACCTATTTTTAAGATTTTTTTTTACCGCTAACATTCTGGACCAAATAGTTTTCTTCGACTAGCCATTTTTTATCTTTCGAGATAAACCTATCTTGTTTGGTATCAATTAATATTAGAATTTTCTCAGCTACCCAAATCTCTAGGAATTTTTTAGATACCATCACCCCCAAGGGAGCTACCCTCATTTTAAGATTTCTTACCTGTAGCGACTTTTGAGCGTTCTTATAAATTTTTTTAGTCATACGATACATCTTGTTAGTCTAAAATTTTACGCACATCCCGAATCTGCAAACAGATTTGAAATCGGACCACGCCCTGCAAAGTTACATTTTAAAGCTCTCAAACCTCTAAATTTCGCCTTTGCTTTATAAGCAAAACTAACAAATAGTTTTCTTTGTCTAACCATTGCATCTTTTGAGATAAACCTATCTTGTTTGGTATCAATTAATATTAGAATTTTCTCAGCTACCCAAATTTCTAGGAATTTTTTAGATTGCGCCATCCCCAAGGGAGCTACCCCAATTTTAAGATTTCTTACCTGTAGCGACTTTTGAGCGTTCTTATAAAATTTTTTTAGTCATGCAATACATCTTGTTAGTCTAAAATTTTACGCAGAATTCGAATCTGCAAACAGATTTGCAATAGGACCACGCCCTTTAAGCTCTCAAACCTATTTAAAATTTTTGCTCGTATATATTTAACTCCATTTTTTAAAACCTTTTTCGCTATCCAAGACATATGCTTAAACCAAACAGTTAGAGGTAGTAACACAAAAATTAAGCACACAAAATTTTAATAATTTATTTACAGTTTAATAAAGTAATCATTCCAATGTAATGGGTTTTAAATATGTGAATGGGAAGGTCGACTTTTGGTGTAATGATTAATGTTAATTAATGTTAATAAATGTTAATGTTGATAATTAAGAAAGCGCATTTTGCTTGTATGAAATCTATGGAATTTCTCCTGTAATGAAAGAAGAATGCATTCGTAATTGAAAATGCGTGCTACAACTTTCGCTAGATACCAACCATGTTAATTAGAAATTTTGTGTATGACATCATTAACTACCTAAATTTTAGAATTAACAAAATGTAATAAACCAGATTAAGTACTGAAAGTAAATGGGTCTTATTACATATTGATATCCTACATCATCAATTACCTAAATTACCTTACGTGACGCTGTAGAAGCATTATAATTCAATATTTTCGAAACTTCCAATGTAGTATTAATTTGTAATTCGTAATCCAACAAATATTTTAGATTCTTAACGATCATGTGAAAAGCTGTATGTAATTTCTTCTCCAAACAAATGCGGTTATTACAATAGGAAAGTACGCTAAAATGCAAGTCAATTATCAACAATTTAATAGTGTTTACTGACCTACCTTAATTGTTTGTACAAGGAAACACAATAAAATATATACAAATATAGTAACTACCTTATTTATTTATGCCCCATGTGTAGCTTGCTGTACTATTAGGACCAGGGTATGCAGACTTTAACACCTCCATCTCGCACGCTTTACACAGGTGTTGGTTGTTTCGTACAAGACCCTTTAACAGCTGGCGGAGCTGAACGTTTACTGCTTAATGACATACCGTGCTGTTTTTCCTCGTGTCGCTGTGAGCTATTCTTGTAAAAGCGATACTGCAAGACCCAGAGTTTAAGTACTTTGCTGCCGACGGATGTATAAGCTTAACCGGGGGACGATGTTACACCACGACATTAAATGGCGGGCTTGAATATTTTCTTTGGAAACAATCGAAGATTGCCGAAGACACTCGAAGAGTGCACAAACGCGGTCACTAAACCACAATTACTAATCGCCTTTATAGGTTTAACATTTCTACCATTTCCCAATGACTGGTGCTACGTACATGGAAACTTTAATTTCTTATTGGAGAGAATCCTTATTCTCTCACGCACTGTTGCGTAGCTGGATGCCCACCCCTTTTGGGAATATATGCTCGTTATAGGTTGTAGCACCCGCGGTTTTACTTAACTACACTTCGTGAGATCCCTTTAATCTTTTTTAATCATGTCCTTCTCGCGTACAATACAGTAGGACTTAGCCTTACTACCTACAAATTCTAACACCAAGTCACCGTTAAACTCGTCTTTAAATTTCCCCACAACTTTTTGTTAACATGCGGTATATTGTGTTTATTATTTGCGGGGTACACCACTTTAAACCTAAAAATAAAAACAGGATAGTTTAATACGTCTATTAATAATTTATGGTAATGTTGGCGGTACAAATATGTAAAACAAACTTTATCAAGAAAATATAATGTTTTAATAGAATACATACACGTATTGATAACATCTATAAACCGCTGTGGTAACCAGAGTCTGGCGAATCTGGGATAGCCAAATCTCTAAACATTTGCGCAAGCGATTGCCTTGCAGTTGCATCTTTTAAGTACTGAATGGGGAAACATTTAATAAGTTCCAACACTGTCAAGTAATTTAAATTGCTGCAATCATTAGACAGAGAAATACTGGCACTGCTCTCCCCCTCTAATAACGTTTGAACCCTTTCTTCCTCCGTCGTATTTCCACATACTTTTTATATCACCAACAAATTTTCGTAAAATTCTGGAAAGTTTCTACACCTTAACTCAGCCATTTTAAAACAGATCAATTCTCGCAAATTTAATAGCTTGATGCACTCGTACGCAGGTAGCACAATAACATTCCCATCTTTCGTAATCTCCATATTATATAAATTCTCTTTTCAAAATTGTTCAACAACCATATACTTCTATTAAAGGCTGTGCTCAGCTGCAATTTGAAATCTTGATCCAATTGTATGTCAACAACATCGTTTCCAGTAGTCAAACCATTTAATCTGACTTGTTTTGAGTCTTGAGCAAATTGGCGAATTTGAAATTCCACTTGAAAAGTACACAATTTCTTCCAATCGAAGTAAGAGAATGTTATCGTAGAATCAGCACACATACCACTACAGCAAATAACTTGGATGGCAGGTTGAAGACCACCATATAAATCAAAACCAACTTCTAATATATGGTGGTGATAATTTGAAGGAAATTCGCCTAACCTATAGGTTGACTTACCAACTAGTTGGTTGATATTTAATTGTGGTACTCGCACATCACTTGTAACGTCAACACAAGAAAAATCCATCTTTAATTTATAATTTTAATCAAACTCGACGATACTTTGACGACTAATGCACTGGAACATGGCTCTCGCCTTTTATGCCGATGGTTGAGCGTGCGCAGCTCCTTATTATATTAGTTAGCGTTATATGCAAGTCTTGACTAGAAAAGTGACGCGTATAATTGTTTTATAGTGGGTTTTACCTGTATGTATTTAACCACCAACGCCATTTTAGAATTATTAAACAAAATTACTCTTAGCAGTATTTTAATATACCATCGTGTAAGATTTCAATTATTATTGTGTTTTCCTCAGGTTCTCAAATCCCTCGGAATTTTTTCAAAATCGAATGACCCTTACTGATTTGCAGATTAACCTTTTGCAAGCACCGTATATAATTCATCTTTAATCTATTTCTAAACCGTATCGCTCTGTCTTTTGAGATAAACCCTGGTGTAACCTATAAAATTAGTATAAATTTTCCTGGGGAATTGAAATTAATTATCAGGTCTTTTAAAATTAGTTCCAACAAAGACCTGTATATATTGTATTAATATTCAAAACCTATCAACAAAACACCTTTGCATTTTATTTAGATTTAGCTCGATAATAGAGTTAAACTCCAAAAATATTTATTAGTGGCTAGAATTGTTAAAATTTTCAATTAGTGAATCCACATACAAATGATTAAACCAAAAGGTATAATACATATATCAATTCTGCACGGTGACCTAGAAAGTGGTTCGATAATCTATTTTAAATGTAGTTCAACATAAGACGTATTCTAAATAAATTTGGTGAAATGTATGATCATTAGCCTTGCATTGTTTGTCGATGACGTCTGACTATTAATTTAATAAAAGCACTTTCCACAATTCTAGTTAATATGCGGGAATACACATTCTATAATTTGATTTAAATTGGGTTAATGTAAGGACAAATTATACTTATACTTTCTCTATGTACATAAATACGGAAATGATACCAAAAGTTCATTTTAAGTTTATTTTGTAAAACGTAAAGTCGTTTATAGTGTAATTAATAGTAATACTGAATTTTCAGTCTTTGGTTTAAAATTTCGTGTGAGGACTATCGACAAAGAAGAGTAAGTCTTAGTTTGAATTTTGCAAACGTAGAAGAAATTAATATTTACATGTATAATTCAAAACTGTTAATCAATAATTTTTCTAGAATGAACATCTTAAGTATTGCGTGCAGTGTGTGCGAAAATGTTTTACTGGATGTGATGCCATAAAAACACAACGAAAGGCACATCGAGATGGTTTATTTCCAGGAGGAACTAAAATTACAGCCAATGAGTGGGAACAAATTAAGGATTTGGAAAACCAATCGACCGCAGCGCATAAAGAACGTATAAACGCCGCAATTCAGTTAGAACGAACCAAGTTACTATTTGAAAAACCATACACCATAACAAAATCTTCTTCCAAAATCATAATTGTAGGCCTGAACCCGTTCGACGATTACAAAATAATTTTTAGATTTGTTGACACCATTTCATGAGCGTACTTGATGTATCCCTCAACGTATTTAGGAAGATTATATCAAATCTTCACACATTATACGCACTATGGAAGTTGGCATGCAAAATCAGATATGCAAATTCGACAACTTGCGTTTTATTTAAATAAGATTGTTTAGTGAAGATGATGACATTTGATGGGAATTATATGATATTTACCAAAGGAACTTTAGAGCACTTTTAGGGGTATCTCAGATCGTTCTCAACCATGCTAATACTTTAAAGAACTAACGGAAAAGGGTACTCTAATATAGATCTGTTTCTGTTAGATGTCGCAATGGAAGATATAATAGGAATGATGTTCTACAGAATCTCGCACATGATGTAATTAAAACAAATACAGTAATAGTGATATTGGGGTCATATTATGCAATTTATAAGAACCTACCCAAGATTGTTTGAAAACAGTATTTGTAAACAAGTTGAGTATATGGAAGAATACAACAGGTTTCCATTCCACGCATTTACGAGCGATGTTTAAATTTTAAGCCGAAGACTGAAAATTTTGTAACACTATTAATTACACTTTTGTTTTCTTATACGTTTCTAAATTGTTGTATTTCAACTACAGATATTAATAGATGTCAATAAAATTATGTTATAGTTTTAAATAAAACGATTCTGATTAATAATTTTGTAAAACGTTTATAACACCCTTTTAAAAAATAATACACATCTTTGTTATAATTCTTTTCATAATTACTTAGATACCCATTTCAGTTACGTGGACATTTGAAAAATATAAACAATACCAATGTATGCTTTATATTTTAACACATAAACAAGCTAATATATACAAAAATAATTTCTAAATTCACATCATTCATTTCTTATGATAACAGTTGTGGTGGTTAAATTTTATTTTAAAACTTACAATTTAGTATATATCCCATTTGAATATCTGCCAACAGTTTTATAAACCCCATCTCCTCGATTATTTCCATAAAATCATCCAGATCCTCGGGCAATGATAACACTGCAGTACAGTGCTGTATTGCTTCCTCGTATGACTGACACATAAGACATTTTCTCCTTCTATCGAAAAGCGTTGCCCACATTCTGCTTTTTTACTCGTAGAGAACATTGCGAAATCTTCGAATAACCTCTCCAAAGTTTTTATACATATTTATTATATTGTCTCTTTAAACCGTACAATCAACAAATAATAACTTCTACGCGAACAGTCCTTTTATATGAGCTACTCCTATTCGGATATGTACCGATTGCACCCGATTTGTGTACACGTACGAAGCAACAGGTAGGGAATGTATTCTATGAATTAATCTATTACATTCCTTAACAAAATGCTAAGGACTATAAAAATAATTATAACTCTTGTTAGACCTCTAGTCTCTAGATAAACGTTATTATTTTAGGTTGTGTCACTGTTTTCTAAATCAATTTCCTACATACTTTTTCCTAAACTATGCGTATCAATTGACGGTTATACTTTACTCCATAACGGACTTGTATATATTTTCGTATTCGTCTCTAGCTAACACGTTTGTATAATAAAGATGTACAGGCTCGTCGTCAACTGGTAACTTAATCTTTTTTAAAAGCCAGCCTTTGATTTCAACTTTAACGCTTGTTGTAGGTGTGGAAATTCTTTCCGCTATTCCTTGTGACTAGGAATCGGTAATTTTGCAAGGGATCAATCAATTGTTTGTGCACCTCATTGAATTTTTGTAGAGATGTAGCGTCTCCCTTTTTGTATGCCGCAAAGTTCTTTCGTACAGAATCCTGCATAAAATGAAGCTTACGTTTATTTACAATAATATTGTTAACGTTCGTCATCATCGGACTCAGGATGGGAACTAACTTTTTTTGAATAATGTTAAATATTTATATTCTCGTCGAAATTCTTCCTATATCGACCATTATCCAAATCAAAATCTTTCACAACAGTTATAAAATTATGTTTTGAGTCACCCCAACACTGTAAACACATTTCTTTAAATTTCGGATATGTCATGTCACCACTTATATGATCCGAAAAGATATGTCTGAATTGGTTTCATCCTGTTTCCATAATGCGATTACATTGGCGTTATCTCTGAGTCTATGTTTTAAGGCACTAGCGTAAGTTTGACATAGATAGAACGAATCTATTGCTTTATGTCGACCGAACGAGAAAAACTGACTGATTTTACTTTGCTCGTTTGCAGGTATATCATCAAAACCATAATTGAATCTTCTTTGGTATCTCGGGTTCGATCAAATCATCGTAATTTTCAAACTCATGGTACCCAATTTCTTCTTTTAATGGTGTAAAACGTTTCTTAACAATTCGTATTTCGATTGATATAAACTCTTCAATACATAGACATTTTGGAATCTAAGACCGTTCTCGTGCAAGATCAGAGATATTAAAGCGTTGGTCTTCCCACAACTCGATGGTCCCACGAATATAGCTCGTATGTTAGACGGAACAAGGACCATGTTTACCATCCTCTTTTGCATTAGCAATAGCAAAGTTATCATAATTCTGTATAGGTATTCTAACTTCTGGTATAACATCTCTGGATGCATCGTTGGAATTATGTAATTTCTTTACGTTCTGCAACCTTTTAACATATCTGCATAACGTTGTTCTAGGTATATTATATTTTTACTAGCAGCGTAGAAACTCGAGCCATCCAGGATATCCTCTGCTGCTTTTGTAATAGATTGTTTGGAGCACCACTGATTGCGATGCGACATCTTTCGAAAAATGTCTTACTATAACTAAGCTCAACAAAACTACCTCCTTATATACCAAATTTAATCTCCTGCTCACATAACCACATCACCATATGACCATATGACCACATGACCACATGACCATATGACCACATGACCACATGACCATATGACCACATGACCATATGACCACATGACCACATGACATATGACCCATGACCATATGACCTAATTGCTTTTAATGGTTTTCTCATTAAAACCATTACCTAATTGCTTTTTAATGAGTTTTCCATTAAAAACCATGTGGACCTTGGTTTAATGGAAAAATATTATGGGCACGCGAACTGTCACTGAATGTTTTAATGAATATGCGTGTCATGTGGCTGCATGATCGGTCATGCGTGGTCTGTGGTTCGATATGTCTGTGGTCTGTGGTCATGTGTGTCGTGCGTGTGTGTGTTGAGCGAGAGTGTGATATGTGAGTTTTGGGTTGGGAGATGGGCGTTTTCGCCAGGTGTGTCGCTCAAACGGCCGGATGTGGTCTGCTGGTAAATATGTGCTGGGCGTTGTGGTTCAGGCGAAGCATATTCAACGACCTCAGATGGATCTCTGTGAATTGCTGCTGTGCGGAATGGCTGTTGTCGGCTGACGTGGGACCATCGGTAGAAGCTGGTCTGCTGCAGGCTGAATGTCTGGTTTGTTCGGAAGTTCAATTGAGCCTTGAGTGTACTGGTTGAAGTTGTGCGCCAGGTGAAGACCGGTGATGGTTTTCGATATGCGCGAAATCGTCGGTCTCGTTCGATGACGTGGGTTCTTGTCGGTAGCTTGCAAAGACTCGAAATAAGCCAATCGTGTAAACGAGAATGGCCGGTTCCGGATCATGTTGAAATGTGGTAGGTGTTTTTCGAAATGTTATTGTGAGTTTACTGGAAGGATTCGAGGTTCACTATGACATGGCTGTTGTAAATGCGTTCTGGATTGCGGCCGGGGACGTCTGAATGGCTGGGGTGACCTGCGGATTCGGTCTGAAATCGGACGACGAAGGAAACGGTGAGATCCGTTATCCCTGTTAGAACGGTATATTCGTTGTGGTATAAAGTCGTGTATGGGTTGGGAAAAATGTTTGAAAACTGACAAATAACGTTTATCTAGGTCTGAGGATTATAATGTTTAAAATCCCGTTTGTTGAATGTTGTTCATGTTCATCGTTCGATGTCGACATGAAGGACTGTTGGTGATGTTGATTGTACGGTTTGAGACAATATAAATGTCTTTGGAAGGTTTCGGTGTCGGTATGGAACGCCGAGGAAAAGTATGTCGGTCGTGAACGCTGGCTCGGATCGTGGGATCTGGAGATGTCGAGGATGGCGTTGGTTCAAATGGATACTGGTGTGGTTTAAAATAATAACCACCAACTGTTTCAAATGAATGATGTGATTATGTGTTTAAATATAAAGCATGCGTGTTGTTATTTTCAAATGTCACGTACTGGTGTGTGAAAAGAATTGTTGAATTGAAAGGGTATTAACGTTTTACAAGTGTCAATCGTTTTTTAAAATAACATTATTTTGTTACGTTGTGCTGTGGTTGGCTGGCGTTCGTAAACAAGTGTGGTTGTTAACTGGTGGGTAACTTGCAAACATCGCTCGTAAATGCGTGATGGTGTTGTCATGCATCTGTTGTACAATGCTGTTTCAATGGTGGTGCTGTCGTGTACTAATGTGTTTGGTGCTGATGTGCGGATTCGTGGGTCATCTGCATCGTTCGTGCGAATCTAGATCGTGGTAAAACCGCTTGATTCTTTAATTGCATGGTTGACGTGAATACTAAGTGCTCGGTATCATATTCCTCATGTTCGCTAACATGTTCTGTTGAAATAAAACGGGTTGTCGATGATCATGTTTCGTGCACTTACTGTGCGTATGTGGAGGTGATTATGATCGTGGTGCAGTCGCTCTGCGGCGTCGAAAATGTGTGATCGTCGTTCAGCTGATGTTTGGAAGAAGGTGATGTGTTTCATGGTTCGTTGCGGTGCGCAGTCGTTGCTTGATGCGCGTCGGTCGTTTCAAATCGTTGCTCGTGACTGTGATGGTTCCTCAATTGCCTGTGTTCGTGTTTTGTGCATGTGCACGTCGTGCATGCTCGCATGTCTGCATGAACGGTCGATTGGTTGTAGTATACGTAATGTTCTTCTGCGTTTGCAAATTCATGCTCTGTTTGTCGATGGTCTCACGTACAAACCAGACTGGTCATTATGATTACTCTCTGTGTTTCGTTTAAAATGAAACATCCCCGAACTTTGTCATTCGTGAAAAATGTCGGTATTTATGTTAATGTCGAAATATGATGTTGTTGCGTTATTAACTGGTGTGCTGATTGGTCGGCGTCATCGCTGCAATGCAGGCTGTGACATCATGTTGTGGGTTCGTCTGTATGAACATTTAAATCGAACCATCGTCCCGTGCTGATTGCGTGTGCTGTTTTCTGTGTGGTCGGGTTCAACTAATGTTGGGTTGCTCGTCGGCTTAAATAAAATGCGTGTTTGCTGATGTGAATATTGATGGCTGATGACTGTTAAAGACTGATGTATTGTCATTGGTACAGGGGTTCTCAGACAGGGCGGTATATAAATATGTTAGATGGATGCATGGTGCTTGTCTGTGCAGGTCGTCGATTGGTCCGGTTGAACCTGAGGCAATCTTGCGTGGTTTCTGAAATTTTGTTTTTAAAAATGGCGTTATTTGCGGTTCGCTGTTGCGTCCTTCGGGCACCGGCATGGGCTGCGGCCATCGGGCCCGAGGGGTCGGGGTCGGGTCGGTTGATTTTTTTGGTTTTCGGGTTATGGGTCCGGATTTTCCCAAAACGGGTCAACCTGGTGCCCTTTACCCCTTTTGGGGGGTTTTGATTTGGGGCCAAATGCTTGGTTCTGTTACTTTCGTTGGAAGTGGTTTAATTTTGCCCTTCCTCAAAACATTTGGTTTGACTTGAAAGTGGGGTGGTCAAATTTCAGTGAGCTGGGTTTTGGGTGGTTTATTTGGGTTTTTCCGGTAAAATTTAAAACGTGTTTTTCAAAATTGGGTGTTTAAAATTTGGTGGTTTTTAACGGTTTACGGTTATTCAAAGGTTGTTTAAATGTAGCATGGTATGGGTCTGAAGTTGTCGAAAGTCTGTGGTCGTTCGATGTTGTCCGGGTCGGTAGCGCAATCGTATCTGTGCATGTGTGCTTCGCGTGTTTGAAAATGCTGCTATTTGTTCGTGATACAAATGTTGCTGTTGATATCAATGCCAGTGTCGAACTGCATCTGTATTCGCTCCGTGGTATGTGGACGTGTCTGACATCGGTTGCGATCGCGGCATAAAGATGCTGCTGCGACACATCACTGGTAGCGATGTCGTGGTCGTCCGCGATCGGTGTTGAATTATCGTTAAATGGTTTGTGCGTTGATCGTTGACGTGATTCTCGGTCGATGTGTCAATATTCGCTCGTGTCTGCTGCAACCTAGGTTGGCATCTCATAACCGATGATATTGTTGGTTTGCTGGTCACATGCATGATGTCAGCTGCTGCGATTCATTCTGAAAAATCGATCGATCTGAGCGTATATTTCTGCGTTGAATTGCAAACTGTTCGTCGAGTGGCTCGAACATAAAACAGCTGTCGTGTGACTATTGATGATGTTTGACACTGATATGAAATTTGTCATGTGAGACAGAATTTATGGTGCATGCGTGACAATTGTCAAATGATGCGTAGTGTAAACTGAGGTGTATGCTATGTGGTGGTCATCAAGTGGCATATGCGGGCTGATGCATCTGTATTGGGGATGCGTCTTTGATACAAAAGTTGTGAATATGCGACCTGGTCAGTGCATGTTAAGCTTTGAGGGGCTGGCGTGCCGTATTCGTCGGTCATGTTGGGTTGCTAATGTCGGCTAATAAAGTATGGTATGTTTCTGATGAAGTTTGAAATTGGCAATGCGTTGAACGCAAAGACGGTATGTTCAATTCGCGGGCTGTCTGCTGTTACACCGGGGATTTATGATGGTAAATGCTGTACTGGTGTCTGTCATGAGATTCGTTGAACCTAGGCAATTGATCTTGATGGTAAATGCTGCTGTGATTTATGTGTATGTTGATTATGCGAAACCGCTTGGTGCGTCATTTCCAGTCGCATGCATTGCTGAGGGCTGCGCATCGGCAAAGTGGGACGATGGGTGCTGTCCTGTGTGCGGTGTTAGATGGGTTAAAATGATGGTTGCTGTTGACAGAGGTGCAGTGACGGCAATCGACTGTGATGAAATCCTCGAGCTCGGTTGCGGCTACTGAACCGCCGTTGGATCTCGGTTGATTCGATGTATGTCGCTGCATGTCGTGCGATCGTTTCTTGTAGATTGTTTCGTGATGGGTCGCGCATTGCTCAACGGCAGTGACATACGTTCTGATCACTGACGATGTTGGAACGTGCGAATCAGGTGGTCGCGACCTGCTGGTGGTCAATAGTGAGAAATGTCAGACGATGGTATGAAAATGTCTGCGTGCTGCGTGCATCAGTCTGGTGTTGTTCCTTGTGGGTTTCAATTTGGGTGTGACGGTAGAAGTTAATGTGAATGCGGCGTGTTCTCGTCCTCGGTGTCGAGCTGGTCACATTAAGCGTGTAAATGCATTATCTCTGCATGATTCGGTTGATTTAATGCGCTTCTGTTAGAACTGTTAGCGGATTGAACAAGATTTAAATTGGTTTTATCTGCGTGTGGAAATGTGGATGCTCATTTATCTCGAAAGATGAAAAATTTAAGATATATTTATCTCGAAAGATGAAAAATGGTTAGTCGAAGAAAACTTTTTGGTCCAGATGTGTGGGGAAATGTGGGATTCTGGGGGAAATGTGGTGCTGATTACACCAATAATGTACTACTATAAGTCATTCTGTATTTCACTTCCACGATGCGCTTGGTATCTTTTGTTCTGTAGCACTGTGATACGAGGCATTATTCAAGATAATTACAGATGGTACTTCTAAATTCTTTAGTAGTTGATTTTCAAGCCAATGTAAAAAATTATCTTTATTCATCTCATGATATTCTTGATTTTTGTCGATGAACAAAAGATAAATTCACTTCCATCAATGCAACCATCTGCATTGCCTGCATGCAACACTGTGTACCGAAAATGTAGAATTACTATATACATTTATGTTATAAAATGTAAATCATTTTGAGAACTCCATGTACCGTCCAAAAGCTTTCCTGTTTCTTGGAAGTGAAGGGTTCCTTGTTTTTAACTGCCTATGACACAGCGGCTACCGTGGACAGATTGATAGTTAAAGCAACTGCTACACACTAAAATAGAATCAATGAACTAAATATTGAAGTAAATCATCAAATTATCTCACAAACTGCCGTCAACGGAATAAATGGACCGTTCATTTACATTTTCAAGGCTCCACCCGAAGGTACTAAATTGGCCAGGAGGCGAGTTTTTTGTTGCCTGGAAATTTAGAATTTTGCTGAACCCTTGCCGTTCCAGGCAAGGTAGGGATCTTTAACGTGCGTGACAACACTCACACACGGGACCTCCATTTAACCTCTTATCCGAACGAGGGCGTAATTTTTGTGAAAAATGCTCACCTGTCATTTTTCAAGCAGTCGGCAGTGTCGGGATTTGAACCAAGGACCTTGGGATCCGTAGTCTTACGCTTACTACATTGATCCACGGCGACGCCGGAATAAATGGACCGTCGTTATCTCTTTCTCGTTCAAAAAACGCTAAGAAATTAGCTACAAGTAGCTTCCCTCTACTTCTTAAACGTAAAAGCGATATGGTTTATTCACCTAAACGCTAGTGTGTTCCGAAAGGAACAATTTTAAAAGCAAGAATAACACAAAATGTAAACAAAACAGTACGCAAGAGGTAAATGACAACAAAGACGACAACGAAAATCTAACGTAACCTATAAAGAAATGATTAATTAATTGTCGACCGATGTCCAAAATGAAGGCGGCAAAATATGCCGAAACTAAGGGGAAAACTGTTTTTTTCGAGTTAGAATAAGACAACAATATCATTTGTTGTTGGTGTAGGTGTAACGTCGATTGTGACGAAAGTCGGTTTAGAAATTACAAAGACTATATTAGTGTAATGGGCAAAGATAAACGATGACACGCTCCCATTCGTGAATCCTTTCTAGACAAGGGCTCAAATCCCATAATTAATCAACCAAATTTATAAACCAGTTTGAAGATATAGAGCAGGTTTCTGAAGATTAAGAACAAAAAACCGGAAATGAAAGACCCCAAACTTAAAGATTCGCTGCCATGTGACATTTACGAAAAGCATTTCTGATGCAGTTTTACAAAACTCTAATACCATCGGTAAATTTAGCTATTGACAAGCAAGTATTACTTGTGAATCGTCGTAGGTTTATACATTACATGTGATTTTCCAGTGCTTCACCCGAAGGTACTACATTGGCCAGGAAGCGAGTTTTTTTTTACCTGGAAAATTTTGAATTTTGCCGAATCCTTGCTGTTCCAAGCAAGGTAGGAACTTTAACGTGCGTGACAACACTCACACACGGGACCTCCATTTTACCTCTCATCCGAACGAGGGTGTATTTTTGCGAAAAATGCTCGCCTAACATTTTTCAAGCGGACCGTGTCGGGATCCGAACCCGGGACCTAGGGCGTAGTAGTCACACACATACCACTACGCCACGGAGCCGCCTCGTAGGTTAATACAGCACATGTTTAGTAAATCGGCGAGATAATGCACGATTGTGGTCTTGATTATAGGAAGGAATCTCTTTGAACGTAATCATTCTTAGTCTAGTTCCTACAAGAAGAAAGGCTACAACAACAACAACTTTTACTGACGTGCTTTGAGCGGATTGGGCATGACGGGGAAGCTAGAGGGATTGCTAATCACCAAAGTAGCATCAATGTGCTATTAAGATTTTCCAAATAATTAGACATGCCATGGCAAATACGATAAACCGTTACCAGAACACTCGAGAGTCCTTTGTGTCGCGTCCAAAAGCATAATAATAGTAGAAGATTGTAATAGATTAAAGTCCCTATGTTTAGAAATTGACGACACCAAGCATAACTGAGAACTCATGTAATTGGTCTTTTGGTTTTGACTGTATGCAACTCTTGTGTGCAATTGTACTCGGAATTGCGCCGCTTTTATAAGTTCTTTTACAACGGCATTGCAAGTACCTGCATTGATGACTTCTTCAAATTACAATTTGTTGAGTCTTAATTCTATCGCACATAATATGAAATAATTCCCAAAGAATTTCATTAAAGCAGTCTGCAAAAAAAAGATTTACATCATATGTGGAGAACAATATAGGGAATTAGTAATTGAGAGTTGATCACATAAGAGGGAAAATGCTACTAACTGTTACTGATATAAAAAGAAGTAAAACCTTTTATATATAGCTGCCATATGAAGAGCTAGGTGAGCGCTATTTACGTCGAGGTTATATCTCCATAATATTGTAAATAGTATCCCATCTTAACCGCTTTGCGTAAGAAGGATAGAGATGCGCTACCTCACGAAGGTAGACTAGGGATATTTGGAACTAAAAGAGAGTTGAAAGCGGTAAGTTCTTTAGTAACAATACGTATTATTAAAATTTTGGTTGTATTGCACAATTTATGTATAACATTATCTGCCTCGGTTTCATTTGTACCTAGGATTACCCCAGTACGCTATCACATATTTTACTTTATTGGTACGAACTAGCTAAAAACAGAAACCATTATTTATATTCTTAGTTTAAAGCAAAGCTGATTTTTATTGGTCTGGCTAATGTTATTAATATAAAAGGTAGTGAAAAGCGTTGAGAAAAGGAAATGCTTCAGAATTGGTTGTTATTCTGCTTTTGTATAATTGGATTACAAAAGTTGATTGAATGACAGGTCAAAACAGAAATTCCGAGAATATTTAATTACAATTTCTGGCTGAAATTGACTTTTATACAATAATAGTTAAAAAAAAATGTAAAACAGCTAGTTGTCAACCTACACGGAAACTGCAGCCTACATTTGAATTTCTTTTAATAAAATTGTAACTTATAGAATATACACACGATGGAGTGGTCTGACTTGAAAAGAGAGCGGATAATATTATGTACATTTAAATAAATAGGTTGTTTCAAAGAGAAGATCGTTCCCTTTTTCAAAACTTCCTACAGCGTCTGCTTTAAACACGTAAACGATTTGTGTCTACTTTTCTAACGCGTAAGTTGCTTTCAAACAAAAAGCGTCAGAAGCATTTTATTTCATATGCAGATAATAGAAATACGGAAATGGAATCGAAATTTATACGATTTACTGGAATCTACTGTGATGTAGGTTGATAAAACGTTCCTCTCCCGTACGAGACTGAATATTAAATATATTCTGTCGGCTATGGATGTCTTTATAGCAAGAAATTAAAATTCGTGGTTTGACAAAACACTATCATATTTGATGATTTTCAAATGATATGGAAATTTTTCATATTAATTAGAATTAGTAGTAGACATTGTAATAATTTAAATCTCTGGGATACCCAGAATATCCATTATTTTACGTTTTGCTAAAGATATTCGATGTCAACAAATATATATATATAATGTTAGTCAATCAATTAAAAACAATGGTCAAAACTCACTATAACATAGAATGATTAAAATATCTTCTGAATTACATTGTAAAGTCTACAAAGACTGTCTGAATAACTTACATGTTGTTAGATCTAGATCGATGGCCAGAAAGATTGCGGAATTAATTATGCAGATAATATATTGTTTTGGTTCATGCGCAAATGATCATATCTTAAGACAACAAACAAGAGCGTTCCAACAACTGCATCAAGTACACTTTTACAAATGAGAGTATATAAATTATAAATTAGGTGTAACCCATCAATATATTGTTAACACTATAACTTTTTAAAACTGATAAGATGTGAATATAATGTACTTAAATTCTCTAAGTTCTGCTTGTTATTCATACAGTTAGAATCTTTCTTAATGTGGAAAGATTCTAAAAATAAACGTTTTCTATAGTTAGATTCGGTTTCCAATATTTTCACTTGATCATACATGGGTGTATGTTTGGTAGTATGCACATATCTGGCTAAGGCGCAAGACTTTTTCCCCAATTTTCCGTCACTACGGTGTTGTGTTAGTCTGTTGCGGATCCACTGATTCGACTGCCCAATATAATTGAGCTGGCAACTACATTGAATTTTATAGACAACATTGTTACATAATGGAATCTCAGTTTTGTTCTTCAATCTAGTAAAAAGATTTTTAAGTGGTTTAGTATAATCACTACTTATTATTAGGTTTGGATGTTTTAATATCCTAGCAAGCAGAGTTAACTTTTCAATATAAAGTAACTTCTTGTATTGAAATTGTGTCTCTATATCCCTAGGTGTAGTTAGTGTGTTCTTATATAAGTTTCTTTAAAAACTTTGATGAATATCCATTATTTAACAAAGTATTTTCCAAATCCTTGATGTTTTTCTTAACAAAAGACGGATCACATAGCCTCATTATACGAGATTTTAGATTAAGTACAGTATTCATTTTATGGAGATTAGAATGATTTGAAAAATGGTTGATGTATCTGCCCGAGTTGGTAGACTTTTTGTAACAATCAAAGATAAACTGGTTTGCATCATTCCTGATGACTATAGTATCCAAAAAAGCAATTTTTCTTTCATTTTCAGTATCTATTGTAAAATTTAAATGTGGGTTAAAGTTGTTAAAAAGATTTAAAGTTGTATCAACCATGGTAGGTGGTAACGAGCAAACAATGTCATCCACATATTTTGTTAAAAATACGATTTCAAATGGAAGTGTTGGAATCACAGTGGTAAGTAGAAGATCCATCAACATTTGGGCTACAATAGGTGATAAAGGAGATCCCATGGGTGTACCAAAAAGTTGTAAGTAATAGGTGTTGTTGTAGACAAAATATGTGTTATTGAAAATTAAATTAATAATTGCAATGAACATGGATTTTGACAAATCACAATGAGGTTTAATATTTTCCCACTTTTCTGTAGTGATATTAATAACCAAATCTAATGGAATATTGGTAAATAATGAAGACACATGTAATGAAATCGAAATATGATCTGGTGGTAATTGAAAATACTTGTATTTTTCAACAAAACTGAAACTTTCTTTGACATTATGTCGTTCTAGTGGAAAAGAACGTTGTAAAATGCCTGAACACCATTTGGCAATAGGGTAGGTATGAGTATTGACTGATGAAATATTTGGACGAAGCATAAGAGTAGGTTTGTGTATCTTTGGAAGACCGTAATATTTTCCAGGTGTAGAACTGTTATTGGTTAATGATTTCTTTAAGGTATCTGTAATTATATCTTTAGTGTGTAAAAGTTTCAAATGTTCATTTACTTTTTTTTGAATAGTTAAAGTAGAACCTCTAGGTATAACTTTATAAGTGTTACTGTCAGATAGTAATTCTAAAAATTTTTGTAAATAATCCTGACTTGTCATAATCACTCTTACCTCTCCATTGTCTGCTTTCATCACCATTAAATTTTTATTTAATTTTAAAAACCTGTTAACTTTACAAAATTAATTTTCTAAATCATTATTGCTAGTATTGATTGGTTTCTGCATGAAGTTAGTAATAACATTTGTAACTTTTCCCCTAATTATACTCTTATCATGTAGTGACTTATCGGTAGATTCAATAATCGATTCAACATCCGCCAACAAACGTCCCATATGAATGTCTGAAGATTTAAAACCGGCAACCTGGCTGCTACAAATCGATTAACAGACGTATTGAGATTAATTTCAGGTTGAGGAACAACAGGTTTTTGTTCTGGTTTATTAATATTTAACGCGTTAATTTTAGCTTGTAACGTAGAAAACATCGTATCAGTTTCCATTTGTTCATTAACTAAATCTTGAAATTTTACATCAAAATCAAGATTATAAATTCTTTGTAAATACGATTCGAGTTCGTCAATTAATTTACGACAACAATCAAATTGTCGTGAAACTTTTTGTTGGGTTTCCTGGGAAATTTCTTCCGATAAATATTTTTCAAGAATCGTGAGCGAGCGCTTTAGATAAGAACGTTTACTTTTGTATTTCTTAATTTGCCAGTGAACTAAATCCAAATCTGGATTTTGTGCCATGATGTTGAAGTATTGTAATGAATGAAAACGGGTTTAATTTAAAGGAAAGGGTGAAATAACAAATAGTGTAATGACCTTTATCGTAGGCAAGATTACCTGTATTCAAATTCAAACTACGGGTTGAACCAATGTAAACACAAAGCACCTGATGAAAGTAGTTGACCTCCTTCCACTAGGGTTGTTGCGGTCGAGAAATATCGGCGTATATCGTTTATCGCCGCTATCTACAAGTTCTAATGATTGTACGTTGCCCTTGTAGCTTGTTTCGAAATCGTGTTTTCCTCCTCGCTCTAATGTACGAAAAGGACGGAACACTTGTAAAGCAGAATATTTGTAGCACTGGTTTACCTGAGGATATTAGACTGTGAAGATACGCTTCACTTCCAGCCCGATTAGAATGTTTGTTACCATATGCGATACATTGAAGCACGATAGCACCATATGAATTTGCATATACGAGAGCGAGTTAGCAATAGACGCACTAATTATTGTTAGATTTTCTAAATTTTTTGATAGATGATTAAACAAACATGCGGCCACAAAGTTACGATCCTGCGTAGATGGACCACTAAAATGTTCGGTGTTTCGAGAATGTAGCTCAGTGGTTCGAGATTGAGTGGTTGGAAGTAATCAACGGTATGATTACATTCACAACCGCGTGTACGTGAAAGAAATGTTTGTTGAACGAGGAGGTCACGGTAGACCTAATTTAAACAAGTTGCCTTCACACTACCGATGTAATGCAAGCCAGAGGAGTGGACTGTATATCGAGAAGCTTACGAACGAAGCTTGCTGTGATTAATAACACTGACATACAAAAATAATAATAAATTTATTAATAACTGAACACCAATGTTACGATTTATATATATATTTTATATATATATATATATATATATATATATTATTATATATTTATATATATATATATATATATATATATATTCCTACTCGTGTCGTAACATAAGCCGCTTCCCTTGAAATTAGTAATTTAAACAGAATAAGAATCGTACATATTGACAAACGTACTTAACAAACGTGTACATAATGTAAATAATTGTAAATATTTCACAATACATTTAGGTTTAGAAGAATTACAAATATAGGTTGTAAATTTTAATAACTAATACACAACAAATAGCACTTTATATTACTACTACTATAGTCGTGCCGAGCAACTAGTTTTTAAACTTCTTGCCCCTCGATAGGCAAAACACACAATTTCACAATGGGTCTATTAATGACCCCACTCACCGTTTTGACACTAGCGGCACGAATTTCACTGTTGCGTCCGGGATGAACTTCAGTTACACGTCCCAACTTTCACATTCTAGAAGGAACGTTATCTTCAGAAATAATGACGAGTTGACCAGGACATAATGATGCTCTGGTAGATGAATGCCATTTGTTACGCCTTTGTAATTCTTGCAAGTACTCTTTAGTCCATTTCGACCAAAAGTTTTGTTGGAGAAGTTGTACGAACTGCCATCGAGAAAGTCGATTGACCTTTTCTTGCAGTAAGTCAAGTTCAGGTATCGCCTTTAGATTTTCGTTAATCAAGAAATGTCCAGGTGTGATATAATCAAGGTCACAAGGATCATCAGATAGAGGAATCAACGTACGGGAGTTTAATATACTTTCAACTTCAATCAGCAACGTGTTTAATTCTGTGAAGGTTAAATGGGCATTAGAAGCAATTTTAAAGATATGTTTTTTGAAAGACTTAACCGCCGCCTCCCATAAACCTCCCATGTGAGGGCCTTTGGGAACATTAAATATAAATTTAATATTCTGAGAAACTGTATCTCTGAGAATTGCATTTTGTGTCGTTCTATCAGATAAAAAATTAACAATATTTCGTAATTCGTTGGCTGCGCCTACATAATTAGTTGCGTTATCACAAAATATTTCAGCTGGAATACCTCGTCTGCCAACAAATCGTTTGAGTGCAGCGATAAACGCTTCTGAAGTCAAATTTTCCACAAGTTTACAATGAACCGCCTTCGTGTTCATGCATACAAATACGCATCCGTATGCCTTTATAATTTTTCGTGAGGTACGTGAACTTTCTTTAATAAAAATGGTCCAAAGAAATCCGTACCAAGCCTTGTAAATGCCCTTTGATTAGGCGCTAAACGAGAGGCAGGTAAATCTGCCATTTTACGTTGAGATTTGAGAAGGTTGTGTCTAAAACAAAGAACACAATTTCGTATAACCTTTTTTTACTAAATTTCTGCCCGATAAGGGCCAATATTTCAAGCGAGTTACTGCTAGCGTACCTTGCATACCACTATGCAAACTCTTTTTATGCGCGTTTAAAATAATTAAATCACAAAGTGAGCCCTTTGCTATTAAAATGGGGTGTTTATTATCGTATTTTAAGTTAGAGTGACGTAAGCGTCCTCCTACGCGTAAAATTTGATTTTTATCTAAGAAAGGATTCAAACATAGAATTTTTGAATTATTAGTTATAACTTGAGAATTTTTTAAAGATTTAATTTCGTTACCAAAATTAATTTTTTGGTCGAATTTAATTAAAATCATTTCGGTTTCATTTAACTCATTCACAGATAATTCTGTAATGATATTGTTAGATTTATTTTTGCAATTAAAAATAAACCTTTTGCAAGTGGTGATTATTCTAATTAGTTTAGTAAAGCTAGAATATTTCGTAAAAATATTACTTGTGAAAGCAATTAATTCTTCATTGGAAAAATTAACATTTGTAACGAGCACCTTGATTTCCGGTAAATTTATTTGGTTTTTCGTGTTAAATATTTTAGGTTTGAAATTCACATCGAATAAAAACTTGGGCCCATTGAACCAAAGTTTGTTGTTACATAACTCTAAGGGCATACAACCCTTTGAAATTATGTCAGCGGGATTAGAATGAGTATCAACATGATACCAATAATTTGTGTCAGAAATGTTTTTTACTTCTGTAGTTCTATTTGCTACGAAAGCCTTCCAACGACTTGGACACGATTTTATCCAAGATAACGCGATTGTAGAATCAGTATAATAACTAACAGACGAGAATTTTGTGTTGGAAACCGTTCTAATTTTTTCTACTAACTGTGCAAGCAACAGACAAGCACAGAGTTCAAGACGAGGTAAGCTTATAGTTTTTAGAGGAGCTACACGTGACTTTGCACACAGAATAGCACAATTTATTAAATTATCAAAGGTTATTTCTCTGACATAAATACAAGCACCATAAGCACGTTCGCTGGCATCAGCAAAACAATGAAGCTTAATGCAGGAATCATTGTTAGAAATAAGTTTTCGTGGTATAAAAATTTTAGAAATTTCAGTTAAACACGATGAAAACGCTATCCATCGATTAAGGAGATCAGGTGGCACAACTTCATCCCAACCCGATTTAATTTTCCAAAGATCTTGCATGATCAGTTTGGAAATCGTGATTATAGGACCAAGTTATCCTAGAGGGTCAAAGATTACCCGCATACGTTTGTAATTTGAGTTTGTTACGGTATTCCGCGCAAACACAAAAGAAAACAGTCAAAGTAAGTAAAGAAATGTTTACGCCAAATACCGCAACAGAACGGGAGATAGAATGGTAGAATTGGGCTAGCTCAAAAACGTCGGAGAGGGGCGTGGGTGAAAACAAAAACACATTGGAAACCTCTGAGATACTCTATTGATAACATCGAATCTTGGAAGATTATTTACAAAGCAATCAAATAAATAAGTTGCGTAATCGTGATTGTGTCATAATATATAAAAATGGGTAATCAAATATAACATCTTATAATCTAAATACCTACGTAATGGTTCACCTTAAATACATAGAAAAGAAAATAAAACAAACTATACAGTAAATCTAGAAAAAGAAATATACTTAAATTATATGTACATGCTGCTTTGTGAAGTGCACCTCCTCAGAAATAATATAACATTAAAGTTAGAAACCCAAACTTAAATTAATCATGTGTCAACTAGTTTTAAATTTATAAATAAATGGTTTACGTTAAAAAGACAAAAGAAACAGTAAAGAAGGATTCCAACATAAACATTAATTAATTAATTTTTAATTTACAGAATAATAACTTAGTTGTTCGTGCATCGTGTATGTAACTTTTATAACGGGGTGGTGCCAATTTATCGGATAATATATACAATAGCAGCAAATGAAAAGTCTTTCCTTCACGGCAGCATAAAAGAATTATGGAACTAAAAAAAACTGTACCTTGCACAATCAGCTTCGTGCTGGTCTCATCTTAAGACGGAAAATGTGGCTGCATTTCTCTATGGGCTGACTGCATGCTGGAACCACCAAATTCACTTATACAGGCACAGAAAGCATTTCTAATAGCGCGACTTTACAACGGGTATATTTCGGTAATGGTCTCTTTCAAAGCACGGTCTCTATTTTATAAGGCCAGAATCATGTATGGGGGTAGAGTATTTGATTTTTAAAGATATCGCCGAATTACTATATGTGCAGAATTTCCAGGCAACAGCTGCCGAAATACAAACTGTAGCAGCTTGCCAACAAGCAGATAACGCAATTATCAAAGGGTTTTAAACAAAGGAGGACACTTTTGTTACTTTGTAACATCTTAACAGCTGCAGAATACCAGATAACAAGTTCATTGTAAGCAGATGTAGGCAGGTGGTGAGTGGTCTTATCTTTTAGAAGAAAGCTGCAGCTTTTAATTAAAATGTAATCACTGCAGGTGATAGAATTTATTACAACTACTTTGTAACTTAATGTTTCTTAAGCAGCTGTTTAAAGCAAACTTTAATACGGAGTAATTACTTGAGAAATTTTATTAAATAATACTAATTTAAATGGCGGGAAATCGGCTTGTTGAGGAATTTTAGGGCATTTTAAAAATACATGCAGGAAAATTTGTTTGCAGAGTTTTGAACGTAACAAGTTTTACTGCAGTTTAGTTGAGTACTATACTGTATAGTGTCGGAGATGGCAGACCAAAAGATACCCAAAGTTTTAAAACTCTCACCATCTTTGCATTTTATAACCAAGTTTTCTTGGTCGGACTCGATGTCCTTCAAAAGATTTGCAATGTTCGAGTTCCATTTGCGCAATGGAAAACAACCTGAAGCTAAAACGCTTAAAATATTATCGCGTAATTGTAATAATTTTGTTTCGTCATTACTACCCGTAATTAGGTCGTCTACGTAAAATCATTTGTAATTACCCCATATAATTCGGGGTTCGAAAATTCAAAGGGTTTCGCGAGCTCAAGCAAACACCTTGTAGCTATGAAAGAAGCGGGACGTGTCCCATATGTAAGCGTTATTAATTCAAAGATTTTAATTTTGTCGTCACGAGAGAATCGATATAACATTTTTTGATATGGAGTATCGTGTGGATGGATTAAAACTTGTCTGAACATTTTGGAAATGTCAGAAGTTATGATGTATTTATAGAACTTAAAACGGATTAGAATGCTAAATAAGTCATTTTGTATTACGGGACCTATCATTAAAATGTCGTTCAGCGACATCCCTGAGGTAGTTTTACATGATGCATCAAAAACCACTCGAGTTCTTGATGTTAAAGATTCATTTTTATAAACTGCGTGATGCGGTAAAAAATAACCATTGCTGTTGCAATCATCAATATTACCAATTTCTGCCATATGGCCGAGCTGTAAATATTCTTGCATGAAATCACGATAGTTTCTTGCAATCTCGGGATTTTTTGCTAATTTCTGTTCGAGGTTAAGAAACCGTTTTTTGGCGATTTCTAGCGAATCACCTAATGCTTCTGGGCTAGATTTCCAAGGCAAAGATGCCACAAATCTGCCAGAGCTGTCGCGCTTAATTGTGTTTTCAAAATGTTTTTCACATTAGGATTGTTCTTGAGATTTAATTGGAATTTTAGGAATGTGTTCGACTTCCCAAAATTGTGTAATGTTTTTGTCTAACTGACGTAATGTATTTAAATTACACACAGCGGGATAAGCGTATTGATTTGGAACGATTCCCGAAATCAACCATCCAAAGACCGAGTTTTGTAAAGTAACCTTGTCGTTAGTTACTACAACGTATTTGACCAATACTCAGTAAACGATCAAATACTTGGGCACCTATTAAAATATCTACCCTTTGAGATTCATTGAATTCAGGATCAGCGAGTTGCAAATTGGCCGGAACATTCATTAAATTTGCATCAAACGACTTTATGGGTAAATTAGAAGATATTTTATTCAACACAAAAAATTCTAAATCGAGTTCGAATTTTGTGAATTTTGAGCGTACGTTAGACTTAATAACTAACTTCGAGTTCGTGGTGTTATCACTAATGCCCGTGATTGGCAGATTTATATTGTTTGTAGGAAGACCTAGTTTTTTTTGCTAAATCAGTAGTGATAATATTTATTTGTGAAGCAGAGTCTAGTATGGCTCTTGGGTTTTGATAACATCCTGTATCATCTCTTACTTCGATTATGCAAGTAGATAATACAATATTACACGGATTTTGTATTGCGTGTAATACGTGAATTTCACCTTATCTAAATGCAAAATTGTATTGTGCAGGGCACCACATTTTCGACATCTAGAGGATTTGCAATTGGGCGCAGGATGACCTGGCCTAAGGCAATTGAGACATAAACGCTTTTTACGAACGTTTTCTATACGAGCTTCGACAGAAAGTTTTAAAAGATTCGAGCACTGATTTGTAAAGTGATTACTTTCTGTGCAATAATTACAATTACTTGGTTTGTTTAGAGTCAAACTGCAAGACGCGGACTTGTAATTATTTTTTGTGAATTGTCGTTTGAAACTAGTGTTATCGCTAGCTTCACGAGAATTTATGGCATTTAGGGCGTAACATTTTATATGTAGGTACATTCGTGGACGTTAATTTATTTTCCCACTCACTACGCGTTGTAAGTGGAAGTTTCGAGGTTATTAAATAAACTAACATATCGTCCCATTTATCAACAGATCTCCCCATGGCAGTAAAAGACCTTAAATGTTGCGAGGCAATATCTAAAATATTACGTAGTCCCTGATAAGACTCCTTGTGTAAGGCAGGCAATTCAAAAATTGAACGAATGTGATTTGTAACAATAACTTTTTCATTTTCATATCGATCAGGTAAGATTTGTTTCGCGTTTTCATAATTCTCAGGCGTAATTTCTAAACATTTTATAGTTTCCGCTGCTTCCGATTTTAAGCATCCTATCAAGTACTGTAATTTGTCCAAGGGACTTAATGAAGGGTCTGAACCTATTAAAGAATCAAATACCTGAATAAACGAGAAATATTCTTCAAATTTTCCTGAGAAAGAAGGAAGATTTAAAACCGGCAACCTGGCTGCT
Organism: Platerodrilus igneus; assembly: GCA_036346225.1. Classification (NCBI taxonomy): domain Eukaryota; kingdom Metazoa; phylum Arthropoda; class Insecta; order Coleoptera; family Lycidae; genus Platerodrilus; species Platerodrilus igneus. Next base: position 571,678 of record JARFIW010001227.1, on the reverse strand, counting down.
ACAGATCGATTAACAGACGTATTGAGATTAATTTCAGGTTGAGGAACAACAGGTTTTTGTACTGGTTTATTAATACAGTATTGCCCGAAATAAACAGTACTGAAACTAAGTTGGCGGTGTTTTTATGCGTGCGCTGTCACACTCAAGTTAGCTAGTATAGACCTGTCAAGTAAACCTCAAACAAGTAATTAGTAGGGCCTAATTGTTAAAAATGGTGTTAAGTACAGAGGAGAAAGTGTTTCTGGTAGAGCATTATTTTCGTTCATACGGAATCGGCCAACATAATGGTGCAAGTTTGCTATACGTGTCTGATCAATTCACACAAAGGTTTTATAAACGTTCTCCAAGTAATGCTGTAATTTTGAAGGTTATTGAAAAGTTTAGAAATACAGGTAGTGTATTGTGCCAACGAAAAGGAAACTCGGGGCGTCCCAGGACAGTTAACAACAACAATAACCATGAACGTGTTTTTGAGCAAATCTTAGAAAATCCGAAAGTCAGCCAGGCAAGGACAGCGTTACAACTTGATTTAAAAAGAACTTCCTTTCAAAGAATCCTGAAGGAGCTGGGTACATTTTCGTATGTGATTCAGGTACATCAACAACTACATCCTCGGGATTATCGCAGTAGAGTGGAATATTGCGCCAGAATTCTCGCGTTACAGTATGAAAATCCTGAATTTTTTTAAAATGTTTGGTTTTCAGACGAAGCACATTTTCACTTGTCAGGCTATGTGAATCGTCGCACAAATCGATTTCTGGGCTTTGCCAGACCCGATGAGGTTCAAGAGGTTCCTTTACATAGTGAAAAGTGAGTGTCTGGTGTGCTGTTTCCGGACACGGAATCATTGGTCCGTACTTTATCGAAGAGAATGGTAGGCAAGTCACACTTAATCAACAGAGGTACAGACAAATTTTAACACGATTTATCCCTGATCTACGTCAATTCTGTCGTGCACGTAACTTGGCATTTCGAAACCAATTTTTTCAGCAGGACGGGGCAACTTGCCATACTGCTGCCGCAATTCGTCAATTTCTTCAAGAACATTTTCCAAGCAAATTCATATCACGATTTACTGACTTCCTTATCCTTCACATTCTCCAGACCTCACACCTCCAGACGCATACATTTGGGGCATGGCTAAAAATGCCGTTTTCAAACGGGCACCACAAACCATCGATGAATTAAAGGATGCCGTTAGAGTCTTCTTCGCAGCCCTGAGACAACCCTTATTCAATAACATGACCAGAAACTTAGAACATCGTTATGAAGTCTGTCTCGAACGAGGAGGTGCACATTTAGAACATATAATAAAGTGTCAATAATATGTATTTTTTAAATATACAAACCAATTACAATTTCAGTACTGTTTATTTCGGGCAATACTGTATTTAACGCGTTAATTTTAGCTTGTAACGTAGAAAACATCGTATCAGTTTCCATTTGTTTATTAAATAAATCTTGAAATTCTACATCAAAATCAAGATTATAAATTCTTTGTAAATACGATTCGAGTTCGTCAATTAATTTACGACAACAATCAAATTGTCGCGAAGCTTTTTGTTGGGTTTCCTGGGAAATTTCTTCCGATAAATATTTTTCAAGAATCGTGAGCGAGCGCTTTAGATAAGAACGTTTACTATTGTATTTCTTAATTTGTCCGTGAACTAAATCCAAATCTGGATTTTGTGCCATGATGTTGAAGTATTATAATGAATGAAAACGGGTTTAATTTATAGGAAAGGGTGAAATAACAACAGTGTAATGACCTTTATCGTAGGCAAGATTACCTGTATTCAAATTCAAACTACGGGTTGAACCAATGTAAACACAAAGCACCTGATGAAAGTAGTTGACCTCCTTCCACTAGGGTTGTTGCGGTCGAGAAATATCGGCGTATATCGTTTATCGCCGCTATCTACAAGTTCTAATGATTGTACGTTGCCCTTGTAGCTTGTTTTGAAATCGTGTTTTCCTCCTCGCTCTAATGTACGAAAAGGACGGAACTATTGTAAACCAGAATATTTGTAGCACTGGTTTACCTGAGGATATTAGACTGTGAAGATACGCTTCACTTTCAGCCCGATTAGAATGTTTGTTACCATATGCGATACATTGAAGCACGATAGCACCATATGAATTCGCATATACGAGAGCGAGTTAGCAATAGACGCACTAATTATTGTTAGATTTTCTAAATTTTTTGATAGATGATTAAACAAACATGTGGCCACAAAGTTACGATCCTGCGTAGATGGACCACTAAAATGTTCGGTGTTTCGAGAATGTAGCTCAGGGGTTCGAGATTGAGTGGTTGGAAGTAATCAACGGTATGATCACATTCACAACCGCGTGTATGTGAAAGGAATGTTTGTTGAACGAGGAGGTCACGGTAGACCTAACTTAAACGAGTTGCCTTCACACTACCGATGTAATGCAAGCCAGAGGAGTGGACTGTATATCGAGAAGCTTACGAACGAAGCTTGCTGTGATTAATAACACTGACATACAAAAATAATAATAAATTTATTAGTAACTGCACACCAATGTTACGATTTACAATTGCGAGAGCGCGTCGTTTAAATGCTTACTTCGCGGTCTAACAACTTCTCCTAGCTTTAACAATTCCCCAGAGGTGGGGCGAGACTGGTTGTGGCGCGCAGGCCGTCTCAATAAAATGTTTGTAAGTATATATATATATATATATATATATATATATATATATATATATTCCTACTCGTGTCGTAACAGGTCCTAAAGATAACAAATTTTGTGTCTTCTGGAATATTTTCCCCACTTAAATTCACTAACCATTTTTTGTTGTCTATGAACAACATATTGTTTTTGAACTGATTGATTTTCAAATTTTGAAACTTTTTAATATGAGATATTTTTGATTTCTAAAAAAGTATTGAAACTGTTGGATAATATGTGGGGGTAAGGAATCCTTAAGGGTTTCCTTAACATTTCTAACTTTGGAATGTCCAAATTTTATATTAAAATGTTATACCAAAGCATATAAGTTCTACAATCAAACCAATACAACAACTACTGACAAACAATAACACTTGGATTAACGAGAGGATTCAAAGTCACAACAACAGGTTGGAAAAGTTTTTAATTATTATGGAAATCAAAATTGTTTGCTCGTTACCACCTACCATGGTTGATACAACTTTAAATCTTTTTAACAACTTTAAGCCACATTTAAATTTTACAATAGAAACTGAAAATGAAAGAAAAATTGCTTTTTTGGATACTTTAGTCATCAGGAATGATCCAAACCTGTTAATCTTTGATTGTTACAAAAAGCCTACCAACTCGGGCAGATACATCAACTGTTTTTCAAATCATTCTAATCTCCATAAAATGAATACTGTACTTAATCTAAAATCTCGTATAATGAGGCTATGTGATCCTTCTTTTGTTAAGAAAAACATCAAGGATTTGGAAAATACTTTGTTATAGATATCTATCAAATTTTTTAAAGAAACTTTTATATAAGAACACACTAACTACACCTAGGGATATAGAGACACAATTTCAATACAAGAAGTTACCTTATATTGAAAAGTTAACTCTGCTTGCTAGGATATTAAAACATCCAAACCTAATAATAAGTAGTGATTATACTAAACCACTTAAAAATCTTTTTACTAGATTGTAAAACAAAACTGAGATTCCATTATGTAACAATGTTGTCTATAAAATTCAATGTAGTTGCCAGCTCAATTATATTGGGCAGTCGAATCAGTGGATCCGCAACAGACTAACACAACACCGTAGTGACGGAAAATTGGGGAAAAACTCTTGCGCCTTAGCCAGACATGTGCATACTACCAAACATACACCAATGTATGATCAAGTGAAAATATTGGAAACCGAATCTAACTATAGAAAACGTTTATTTTTAGAATCTTTCCACATTAAGAAAGATTCAAACTGTATGAATAACAAGCAAGACAGAGAATTTAAGTACATTATATTCACATCTTTATCAGTTTTAAAAAGTTATAGTGTTAACATTATATTGATGTGTTACACCTAATTTATATTTTATATCATTTGTAAAAGTGTACTTGATGCAGTTGTTGGAACGCTCTTGTTTGTTGTCTCAAGATATGATCATTTGCGCATGAACCAAAAAAATACATTATCTGCATAATTAATTCCGCATTCTTTCTGGTCATCGATCTAGATCTAACAACATGTAAGTTATTCAGACAGTCTTTGCAGACTTTACAATGTAATTCAGAAGATATTTTAATCATTCTATGTTATAGTGAGTTTTGGCCATTGTTTTTAATCGATTGACTAACATTGAAACATTTTCAGGCTTATGATTAAGGCACACAATGGTTGCCGAAACGTCAGGTAATACAACAATTTTATCATAGTAATTATTTATTTTTGACCTACAATATCCTGATAACTTAAATTATATCTTTTCCAACTAGTGAATATTAGGTCACTAAAGTGTGGGGGTTAAATTACAGGAAATGGAATTCTACCAAGAAATTTGTCTTAGATATGGAAAGCTTGTGTACGATCGTTTAAAATTATTGGCAAATTGCAACACAAAATTAGCCAAATTAAATAACCGAGGATTCTTCCTGGAGAGATGTCGCAGGGAAAATGTTATACCAAAGCATATAAGTTCCACAATCAAACCAATACAATAACTACTGACAAACAATAACTCTTGGATTAACGAGAGGATTCAACGACACAACAACAGGTTGGAAAAGTTTTTAATTAATATGAAAATCAAAATTACTCATTTTAATATAAAATTTTGGCAGTCAAAAATTAGAAATGTTAAGGAAACCCTTAAGGATTCCTTACCTCCACACATTATCCAACAGTTTCAATACAGGCAAACATGTTCTTTTAATAGACTTTATTACAAATCAAAAATATCTCATATTAGAAAGTTTCAAAATTTGAAAATCAATCAGTTCAAAAACAATAGATTGTTCATAGACAACAAAAAATAGTTAGTGAATTTAAGTGGGGAAAATATTCCAGAAAACATACAAAATTTGTTATCTTTAGGACCCAAGTTCAATTTAAAAATGAACACTAAAGACATTCATATGGGACGTTTGTTGGCGGATGTTGAATCGATTATTGAATCTACCGATAAGTCATTACATGATAAGAAAATAATTAGGGGAAAAGTTACAAATGTTATTACTAACTTTATGCAGAAACCAATCAATACTAGCAATAATGATTTAGAAAATCAATTTTGTAAAGTAAACAGGTTTTTAAAATTAAATAAAAATCTAATGGTGATTGAAGCAGACAAAGGAGAGGTAACAGTGATTATGAAAAGTCAGAATTATTTACAAAAATCTTTAGAATTACTATCTGACAGTAACACTTATAAAGTTATACCTAGAGATCCTACTTTAACTATTCAAAAAAACTTTGCTTTGTCTGTCCAAATAATGTTTTTTAAAAAGTTTTCGTCCTCTTGACATTTAGTTAGCAACCACTCAAAAAACTGAACTCTCCTAGGCAAATCAGTGTTTTTTATATGTTGGATGCAGTAAAATATATACGGGCGCCTTTGTGTTTGTTAAGTATACGATACATGGTCACACACGGTATACCTATTACTCTTTCGGCTTCGTGTAATGAAGCAGTTGGGTAAGCAGAGAAAAATCCTAAAACAGTGATTTCATTGTCTTCATTTTCAACTTGCGGTTTTCTGAGTTTAATGTGTGGAAAAAATGCTCCATTCGTTCTACAATTTTGAAGTAGACGATTAACTGTATTCTTATTGGGTTTTTGGAGATGCGGGTATCTATCTGCAAATAATCGACAAGTTCGACTAATTATTCTATTACATTCACCGTAAGTAATTATAAATTTAAGAACTCGTCATTACTATAACCTAATCTTGACATTTTTATTATTTTATAACACACACAATCTAACACGTAATCTAATAAAGTAATAATGACAGTTTGATGATTCTGTATCACTGTTCGATTATTTGTCAAAGCCTCCTACGAACATAATGCTGATATTTATTTTTATTATCATAGTAGAACCACTTAATGCCATTAAAATCAAATAACTTCAGAATAGGACTTGTTACATAAAGTTACCTTAAAAATGATTGAACAATTTGAAAACATCAAAATATACTAGAAAAATTGACTTTTCAGATTTTTTATGTAAGAAACTTTAAGTAAAAATGTCGGACACCTCGTATGGTGTTGAATGGAAACAAATACATTTAAATGTTTATCAAACATTTGAATAGTATATCTGCTAATAAGTGGTTTCTAAACTGTAAATTTAAATGTACATTATTGTCAAGAAAGTATATCAGTTTTTTACAAAAAAACATAAGAAGCTAAATATCTCGAAAACGGTAAAATATTGAGATATTACTTATTAAAGGAATTTAAGTTAAAATTGTGTGTAGAATCTAAAAATGCAAAAATATACAGGGTGTTCCATTTAAAATAACAAAGATAATATCAACTTCCGGTACAACCGGAAGTGCTATCAAAACGAAAAAATTTAGATCAACTCGGCATGTCAAACACTCACTACATATAAAATTTTATACTTCTATCTCCTGTACTTTCTGAGAAATGTCTAATGCACGGTCGTCGTGAAAAACCCTGTATATATATATATATATATATATATATATATATATATATATATACAGGGAGAGTTTTTAGTGTGGCAACGGTCGATAACTCCGTTATTATAAAAGCTACGTAAACCAAATTTGAATGCATATTAGGCATACCTAAAGTGCACATTTTAAAAATATTTGGAAGCATACAGGGTGTTTCATAATTTCAGGGCATATTAAACTTATATTGTTTTAAATGGAACACCCTATATATTATTACATTTTTGAAAAGCACATAAAAAAAGCTTTAATTTGGTATCAAATTGTATCTGTCTATTCCTTTTAGTTTTTGAGACATTCAACTGTTTTTAGAAAAAATGACCCCGATTGGATACATTGCCACTGCAGTAATACACAACTTATGTTAATTTTCAAGATGCAGAAAATTTTACCATAAACCATAGTATATTTGTAAATATCACTTTTTTGAAATTTCTTCAAAGTATACAGGGTGTGTAAGGTTTCGCAAAATGCTATTTTTAAATTTTTTTTTAAATGGCACCCTACCAACTTTATTGCTACAATGGTTAGTTCATTAAGTGTCCTTTCATTTTTGTTAAGCATTCCCTATACCTAAATCCATTACTTTCTGAGATATTTTTAATTTTCTTCAAATTTTATGAATGTTTTTAATTTACATAACTAAAAATAACTTACTATTGGAGAATATTATAAAACAATTAATACATTTTGATTAACAATCAACTACAGTTATCCAATAACAATTTTCACTAAAGATATAACAACCTACAATAATACGCTATCAACAGAATTCTACCAGATCAACAATATGCATTTTATAGAAAATGTTCAAGCAGGAAATCAGGCAGGTTTTGAAAAAAATAATTGGATTTCGATTTGGATGCATCGTGAATGCAGAGCAGGCAGCACAACTTAGAGGGTGTTCACCTACAAATAGCTGGCGACGGCGAGCAGAGCAGAACCTCGAAACCGAGGGTGCAGGAACTTAACGGCATCGTCAACGGAGTAGGGATCTTCAAGAAATTTCAGGTAACGCTTTAGAATTTGTTGTTTATATAAACTATGAAAATTATTGTGATGTGTGAGAGTGAACTATGAAGGTATTTTGCATTATTTTGCGTATTGAAAATAATACGTATAACTAACTTTTATTATGATATTTAAATATCAATCTAGAGGTGTATATAAAGCTTATTAACGTTCCTCAGGAATTTAAATTTTTTTTATTGTTAAGAGTACATGGGTTTTTTTGTTTTGTGTTTGAAGTAAGCGTATCCAAAGTAAAAGCATACATTAATCATAAAAAAGAACTGGGTTATCATGAGCTCACCATACTCCAGAGTGTACTAATTAAAATTAATTATAAATAAAAAAAGAAAAATAAGGTATTATTCAGGGCCCATTTACTCCGGTTACATTTAATGTGTTTGATATTTTTAGTTAAAATTCTGGACTTTACATAGATAGAATTTATTGAGGTGTAACTTGAGCACTGAAATGTCGATAATATTGAATTTTTTTTGTAAATAGTGGTAAATAAATATTGTATGATTGTTGTATTATTTTGTGGTTTTATTGAGTGTGTGCGTGAACGATAAAGAGAATGATAGTGAATCTAGGTATCCAAAAGGAGGCCCAACTAAGCTAGCCAGGTATCTGTTGAAGTAATTCAAGTGATGAAGCAGGAATCTGGGTAAGAAATTATTTTTTTGAAAATTTTTCTATGGTGTAAAATTTATGACGATTTTTGGGTAAATTAATAAAATCCTCGAATGATTTTTAGGGAGTTCCAGAGATTGATCCCAGTTCCAGGGGAATATATATATATACATATATATATATATATATATATATATATATATATATATATTGCTGTAATTATACGGTTAATTTAGGGGTAGTTTAAGTCATAGGGGTCGTACAATAAACAAAAGAAACTCACAAGTAACAAAAGTACATAATTACAGATATTAGAGGAGCAAATAGGTCATTATAAATATTATTAGTTGAGAGCACAATGTATATAACAGTACAAACAAGAGTAAATACGGGCAAAGATAAGAATTTAAAAATGTAACGAAACGCAATGAAATTAAATCAGTGAAAAACCAGCATGAATTGGCTAAATAAATACTCAAAAAGTGCGTTAATATATCATCTCAAAGACACGCAGAAATTATGCATTATTTAAAAGCGTACGTGATCTAAAAGTATCACAACTGTTCAAAAATACAATTTATTAGGAAATAAAGAAACACCAAATTTATTCCATTCAGTTTAGAATAAGGCCAACAACAATAGTACGTGATTTGTTGGACGAAGACTTCTGGTATTTCTGAATTAAATGTGAGGTACTATAATGAATTACGTGACTTTCTTAGCATCGCTTCATGCAATTAAACTAAACAATTGGTAAACTTTCCCAAAATAACAGGAGATAAGAGACTTACTCTCGTCCAGCAAGTGAATTCAACGAATCACAAACAAAAAGAGCCGATCTTATAAATATCATGACAATTGAATATCAAGTTAGTATACTTTAGAAACTGGGCAGTCACTATACTTGAAAGTGATAAATATTTACGTCAATAGTAAATTAAATTAAATTAAAAATTAAAGAGTGTGAAATTGTGCGAGCGAGCCGTACTTCTAAAGACGTAAGTAGATCAGATTTAGTGAAATTATACCATTTCTAATAATAATTAAAACAGAGCTTTTAATTACCATCTTAATCACCACTTTTAACTACAATCTTAAATTGCAATCGACATAACGATCCTAATAAAGATTCCTGTTAATTACGATCTTAAATACAATTTTGGATACGAGACTCTAGAGAATGCTGCCTGTCCAAGCAATTTAATAATCTCTGAAAATGGTAAATATTCTATTACGAAAATGAAAAACCTTTCATTGGAATAATCTCACCAATAACGATTTGGATACTAATTTGGCTGGATGTCGACTTCAATCAAGCCAACAGCTTGATTTTCTAAGAATTTGACAGATGTATATAATTTAAAAGGGGAGAAGATATTTAAAAGGGTTGTAAATATTTAATCATTATACTGTGTATTGTAGAAGTGCTTTGTTTGATTGAATCAGCTAGTCGACGCAAAGAAAATTATAAATTAACATTTTTACAAGTGCTTGTTAACCCTAAATAAAATACCACAGCATTTATATGACATGCCCAACTGTGGGGAACGATTATCATAGCATTTATATGTACGCCCAAGCCGTGGGGCGAATATCATAGCATTTATATGTTTGACCTAATCGTGGGGCTAAATATTAATATAACAACAAGGGGCTAACAGGAGTTAATACAGCATTTATATGGCGACCCAAAGTTAGGGGCGAGAACACCACTAAAACTAAAATTAAAATTAAAAAGAAAAATTAAAATTTAAAAATTTTGTAGGAGCGAGAAATTTAAAATTTAAATTTGTAAAAATACGAACAAAAATTTAACTTAAGAGGGTTAGGAATTTAAAATCTTAAGGAATTTGAAATATTAATAATAATTTAATAATTTTTAAAATGGAAATGCAACGACAACGATTGACGCAGAGTCAAAGCGAGGAACAACAGATGTCGCAACAATCGGAAATGATGCAAATCTTATTAGCGTTAACGAAAAAAATGGATGAGAGCGAAAATGCCATTAAAAACCATATTAAAGAGAATGGAGAAAAATTAGGTGCAGAAATAAAAATTATAAGTAACGGATTAAAGGAAAGTAACCAAACTATCGCGGAAATGCAAGTACACTTTGAAAATAAATTCGCTCGAATGATGGATGATGTAGATAAAGTTCAAAACAAGGTTTGGAAAGTAAAACTAGATCAAGAAACATCTGAAAAAGAAACAAATGACCGAATTACAGATTTAGGTAAAAAGATGCGGGAAATTCAGGGAAACTGTGATTTAGGACTTACGGATGTAAATAGAGAGTTAGGTAGTTTAAAATCAGAAATTGAAAATGTGGGTAGAAACCAGGGATTGTAACACACGAGAATAAATAGACCGGAAATTTCAGTAGAACAATATTCCAAATTTTATGGCGACAACAAAATAAATCCTAAAGTATTTTTAAACAATATAAGAAAACTAAGACAGGGATCAACGGATGAATGGTACAATTTAAACTTCGTCAGATCTATGTTGAAAGGAAGGGCGGAGATATGGTTTGAATTAATAGAAAACGAAATAGGGACATTTTAGGAGTTTGAAAGTAGGTTTTTGAAAAAATTTTGGGGGATAATCAACAATACAAGGCGCGAGATAACTTATTTACGGGGAAATATAATCAAAATTTAGGGAAGACCAGAGAAATATACGCTATACAAAAATTCAGTCTAGCGAAGCAATTAGATCCGCCGATGGAAAAAACTCAAATCATAAAATACTTAGCTGGACATTTTGGCGACGAAGTAAGGCATTATGTAACGATTCAAAATATAGTAAACAGGGAGGTTTTCTTGGAATATCTACAACGTTGTGATGAGTTAGGACAGAGCCGTGTATCGGAAAGTAGAATGGCACCAAGACAGCGAGAAAACCTAGGTAGAGTGCAAAGAAACACAGAAAGCAATAGATCAAATAATAGGGGAAATTATGGGGGACAATTTATAGAAACAATCACAATAACTACTATCATAATAATAACTTTAGAAGGAACTGGAACACAAGGGATACTCCAAGAAGAGAAGCAGAGCGGACAAATCACGACAGAAACATAAATCAGTGTACGCTACACACACAACATCGGGAACAAGCAGCGCAACCTACAAGAATGAACCGTACCTATGCAAAAGTTACGAGTCAGGCAAGACCATCTACGTCGAATCAGGATTTTTGAAGGAAGACAAACCAAGCAAGCCCTTAAAAATAAATGGATACAAACACCAGCGTGAATATATAAAATGAGAAATAAGAAAAGGTATTGATAATTTGGAAATAGATGAATAGAACGGGTTTACAGAAACATGGAGAAATGTAGATACGTTATAGAAATGAATAATAAATAGGAAATGTATGGAATAGAGACAAGAGAAAAATGAAGATTTGAGAAAGAATTATATGAGTCGATATGTATATATATAAATTAATTAACTTAACATAGTTCTTGACCAGTTTCAATAATATAATTCTTTATTCCTGGATTTTGGTCATCGATTTACATGTTCGCAAACAAACAAAAACTATAACTTTTCGTATATGAATATATTATAACATAATTGTTATACGCGTTTCTGTGCAAACTACCATAATCATTAAGCACCCAAAATTATATAAAACCTTTCGACATTAATGAGTTTGCTGTTAGGATGTGAGCATTTTAGTCAGATAGATAAAAAACATGTATCGTAAAAATAACAAAGATTAATAACGGACAACTAATAAATAATGTTTTAAGAAGATGTGAAACATTGTTAAACATTATTTATTAGTTAACCGTTATTAATCTTTGTTATTTTTACGATAAATGTGTTTTATCTATCTGACTAAAATGTTCACATCTTAACAGCAAACTCATTGATGTCGAAAAGTTTTACATAATTTTGGGTGCTCCATGGTTATGGTAGTTTGTACCGAAACGCGAATAGCAATTATATTTTAATACATTCATATACGAAAAGTTATAGTTTTTGTTTGCCAACATTTAAATCGATTACCGAAGTCAGGAATAAAGAAGAGTATATATTGCTATGATATCCTTTATTAAGCCCCTACGATTGGGCGGGTCATTAAATTGCTATGAATTACTTTAAGCCCCAATGTTGGGCGTACCATAAAATTGATATGAAATTTGCCCCATGATTGTACGCGATTTTTATTTGATCTGATATCTTTATTTTGCTATGATATTAACTTTAGCATTTTACCCAGACTAGCTCACTGACTAAACCTTATTTTAACTTTTAAATGAATTCAAATAAAGCAGTTCTAGAACACACAATATAATAATTGATAATATGTACAATACTCAATATTTTCACTTTTATATAAAATATTTATATTTACCAAATTTATGCTTTTCTAAAAGCCAGCAAAAATATTTTTTAATTACACTCAAGTACCTTTGACCTTTCCAAGATGCTTTTCTCTGTTTTCTTATTTTTCAAATGACCTTTTTGATGTCTCTTACAAATATACAATGTACAGCAAATATTAAATTTGAAACAGTCTTTCAATAATAAAATGTTTAAAAATCGCTAACCTGGAATGGTTTCTGGAGTTCCATCCTAGTTTGTGGTCTGCATCCCTTGTTGTGTCCGCTTTACTTATTGGCCAAAATGATCCACTTTTGATTTCTGGTATTTTAGATTTGCGCTAATGCTTATATCTCGACATGAACATTGAGTCGTATCAACAAAATTGTCTCTACAAAATTGCATCAACAAAATGCCGTCCCAATATAAGAATTGCTTCCAATAATACGTCCCATTAAAAGAAATCCTCAAAACAAAAATCGTTTCTAATGAAAAAACCCCAATAGAAATCGCTTCCCATGAAAGAATTGCATCCAATTAAAAATCGCTTCCAATGAAAAAATCACCGCCAATTAAAAGCCCTGTTTTGTTAAATATTAGAAATAAATTTAATTAATTGTTTAACTTACGTCTATTCGTAGATCGGTTTATTTTTCGTCGCACAAAAAATTTTGCACTTTCAAATTTCATTTATTGAATTTTTATTTCACTAATTACGTGAGTTTTTACAGCATTCGAGCATAGTTGGTGCTCGGTTGAATATGGACTAAATGTTATTTTTGTATATATAAGCCCTCCCTCCTAATACTTTTCATTGGCGTGTTTATAATCAAAGCTTGTACTTTGCCTTATCTGGCAGAACTCGGAATTTTTACAAATTCCCTAGTTTAATTCTTTGACAAAATGCTCTATTGATCACGTAATCAATCGTTCATTATATTACAGTATTATAATAGGTTTTCCAATCTATGACTTTTATCAAGTCACGTATTCAATGTTTGTCCATTGAAAGTCCACGATTTATCATATAATTGAACCGCTTTGTTTATTCGTTTGTTACAGAATGTTGGTTTTCTGAACCGATGTGTCCTCGCTAGTCACGTAACGATTTTCTAGTAATAAATTATAAAAATTCGTTTGCATAATAATTACGGTGATATTTTCGACGCAATTATTAAATATTTTGAGTGCCAATTTATCTATGTTTCCCGGTAATTTAATTTGATGCAGTTAGTTGCTTTTTAAAATCTTATCTTTACTTGTAAACTATACTTAGACATATTTGTACGACGCGCACATTACTATTATAATCTAATGATATCGGATTATTACTAAAGAAACTTCTTTCTCGTGCATTTAATTACATATCTTTTATATACAGTGTCCTCGCAATTAACTTTTTGTAGAACAGTCGATTTACTCTTATAATTGCCGGAATTATTTGATTCTCTTAAAGTTACAGTTATTTATATCTATCCTACGACTCCTATGACTTAATCTACCCTTATACTAACCTATTATTATAGCAATATATATATATATATATATATATATATATATACATATATTTCTGTGTAACTTGTATGTTAATTTTGATTAGATAAGACGTATAATAAGTTATTGCATGTTTCTGCATGTAAATACAAATTAATCAAACTTTTAAACGCTTTTCTAATCTCTGGCGTAGTAATTTTAACTTTTACCTTCAAGTGATCTTATCAATTTATTATATAAAATTTTCAATTAGTCCTTTTTAAATTAACTTATCAATTAAAATGTCTTTATAAAATAATAAATACACAAAATCACTAAATTGTCGCCCAGAAAATCACCAACAATCCAAACAAAAGTTTTAAAAGTAGAGTCACCTGGATTTTTGTGTCAAGTGCTCTCTATATGGACACTGTCTCCAACGTGATCAACCTTCTCGACTGCACGTTCAGATACTGTCTCCAGGTGGCTTCTCACCATCAGGAACACACCGCTTCTAATTAAATTCTTCCGCACAAGTGCACGGTACTACCATGCTCTCGTACACTTGCTGATCCATCCCTACATTTGCTTGGTACTCAGAGTACATACGCCGCCTTCAAACACCTAGTACTAAAGTTGTATTTACTTGCTTTATAATTTAGATTATTTACAGCGTAGCCAAAGATATAAGAGCACCCACTTGTGCTAATTTAACTGAAACTTCACTCAATCACTTAGCTAAGTAGTTAGGTAGGCGATCGTAGGTAAAGGCAAACGAGAAGAGAGCGATTCACCACCTCCTACGGGTTTTATCAGTTCCAAAAGCTACCCCCCTACATCAATTTGTAACACCTCTGTCGCACTTTTCTTAGTATAACAGCACAAACAAGGCAATGGTGGAACACTTCCACAAACTATTCAATTATCCTTAAAAAATTCTACGTACACTTTCCTACCCGTCGTCAAAATCTAAAAAATTCTCGCTCCAAACAAGCTCGATACTCCGAAATCCTCATCAAAAATTTTACCCAGCGCTGTCTTCCGCAAAACACTGACAATTGTCGTTTTATTTCTAGCCTCTCCAATACGCCCACTGTGTACGCGTATATCTCTCTTTTCATTCCGACTCATAAACGAAATCTTCCGTCTTATTTTATCTTAAGATATTATTCTCCCGCTTATTCACAAGCGCTGTTTAACTTAGCCCCCGCTGTCGTCGTCTATCCTACTCTTGTTTATTTAATGTATCCGTCGTGCTCTGTTCCCTTACTGCTTGATTTATTCCGAAAACATAGCGTGTTTTCGTTCCTCTCACTAGCTTTTAACTTCCTTGTCTATCAAACCTTTCAAAGTCAAACGTTTCACTAAACATCTGTTATGCTCCCTTCTTTACTAAAGCTTGCAAACTATAGCCTTTTCTCTATAAATCGATGTTGTTTTGTACGTGCTGTCTGCACCTGTGTTTTGTCCTCATTATATTTTTTCAGCTATTATTTGTTGACGAGATTTTTGTTCGTTATCTGTTTACGCCTATAAAGTTCTTAGAATTTACAACACGTGCAACTCGAATAACGATTGCCGCTTTAAATATGCTATCAACCTGAAAGCTTTTTTTATTTAGAATATTAAAACAGATCTTAATTATGCTTACCGTAATTTACGTTTTACATGCATTTACGCAATTATGTGCCTCAAATTATGTTTTCTAACTCATTAATAACTAATATTTACAATAAAATTTTATGCTATATTCAACTAACCCTAATTTATACTGGTACTTCGTCAAATACTAACCGATTTTGTTCAAACATGACTTAAACTTTGCGTGACTCATATATACACTTTCTAATTTGACATAAATATAAATTTGAGCTTGCTAATGCCGTTTTATGACCTCAGTAATATACATATATATATATATATATATATATATATATATATATTTATATATATATATATTATATATATATATATATATATATATATATTTAGATTCAAATACATCAAAACGCGATATGTATATATATATATATATATATATATATATATATATATATTTTCTTTGAAATAGATGGTAAATTGGTGTGATCAAATAATAGAAGCTTTTCGAACAATGCAGCTGGAAAATTTAACAAATCAATGAGAAATAATTACTTTCTCTTAAGTTTACTAAATGTCAGAAAATGCATAATAAGCCTTAGAGGTGTGGATGGTATGATCCAAAATATGCAATGAAGTCTTAATTAATGCAGTTTCCCGAATGGGCGGTTTAGGAGATATGACTCTTTGACGTAATTAGGTTATTTGGACACGGGTATCTTAACACTTACCTAGTTTAGTTAAATTTTATCAAAAACGTAAAAAAAGGCGCGTTATTGCTTTTCACCTTAAACTTATTTACGTTTGAACTATTACCAGAAGTTGAAAGTTTTTCATTGGCTATCACGTACATATTGTTTTACATTTCTACCTTTATTGCATGCTTGCTGCTTTTGAGCAGTTATCTTTTTTTATGTTACGTAACTATTTAGATTTCAAAAACTTCAGAAATCGTATCCAATTAGATACTGCAAAATTAATTAAATGATTCTGTCTGTATAGGATGAATTGTGATATTAGACTCTGTTGTAGTGCAGACTATTTAGATTCAAATACATCAAAACGCGATTAACATGTCAAATCTGAATTGTAAAATCTTGTTTTTACTTTTTGTGTTCAGAATAAGCGACGTTCACTAATAGCAACTGCTGCAGTTTCTCTAAATGAAAACGTCAATTCCGGGAATGACATATTTATTGTATCACAATGGTCAGTCAGAAGACTATACAGTTTTAACCACTATATGGCGGATGTTATAAATATCTTGATGTCATTTGGCAAGGGAAAAGCATTACAGACGTGTATATTATATTCGCTTTGATATTTGGCTCAAGCTCTATATCTGCATAATAAACGTTGCTGTTAATATTGCAAATGACGTCGCGCCGCTTCGCAAATGAATGCAGTCGTATTAACTGGAGTTTAAAATATGACAGTTGCAAGAGTAATAATGCGATTTTAATTTCTGAATACCGCGAAAACGTCGTTTTGTTGCGGCGCTGACGTTTATTCCAGTATGAAATTGGTATTTGCGTTTAGTAAGTAGGTGTCATATACAATATCCTTAATTTATTCTACCAGTTTAGCACTAAACTACATAACTACATAATAAAGGTCATATAGTAGCATATGAAACGAGAATGCTTTGAAACCCATAGGAAAAAGCTCACATTACGAACAGGAATGCTACGTTCTGAACGTTTCAATATTCCGTTGTATGGATAATATATTTTATCCCCAACCGTTAGTACAGCCATGCATTACAATGGCGATTTTCGGAAGTAAAGAAACACTTCAAGTTAGTGTAAAAATCAAACATTCTGCTTGCCCCAAATATTTATCATCGTTCCATTATCGCATTGGCTGTATGATACTAAACAGAAATTGTTTGTCGCTGTCACGGCTCAAGCTGTATTAGTATTGTTGCTTATTTATTATAGAAAATAATGGTCGAAGACATTCAGTGCACCCCATCTGAAATAACAAAGTAATTGTTAGAAACGTCTTTCGAAATGTAAACACAAAAACCAGTCGCAGCATGACGTAATTCATATAGTGGTGCAACAAACATTGAATTAAAAAATGTAACAATAACGTTTTACTACCATATTTTCCAATTTATCGAAGGAATATTCCTTGTTCTTTATTGTGGTCCTATTATTTATGGTAAAATCCACCCTTTCAGCAAAAAAAGAGGTTGGAATTAGTAAATATGAACACCTACGACGTTTTTAAAACAAATAGAGAAGAAATCATATTCCAAAAAGTCCAAAGTCCTTATATAAGAAGAAATACTTCAATTTTTACTATCAATGAACTGAATGAAATCTACCTGATGATAAAAATAATTTATGCAAATTTTTCAAAACCAATTAGATATTTACGTACTGATGTTTTAGAATTATGTGTTTTGCGATGTTGGAACTGTAACGGGCATTTTTGTAGTTTAGCATTTTTACGCTCCCTTTCTGTTAGCGTACTTAAAAATACATCGTTTCTTTGGGATCGCTGTTTGTATAAAGGAAATACTGCAGAATAATTCAGATTTGCAAGGAATAAATTTTAAATAGGATTATTCGCAAATTACTTTCCAACTTATCGGAAATGATAAACCGCTGTAATTAATTAGTAGATATGATGGCTGCATTCATATAAATTTTGTTCCTTATGTGAATATACAAGCCTAGATAATAGGCGATAAGCGGTTGTAATAACAACGGGTTTATATAAACAGAGAACAGTTGGAGTTTGCTCTTCGTTCCTATATATTAATTACGTAAAAAATACTGTTGCCTTGTTGCTTTGAAAATAGTGAGAGTTGTAGTTTGTGTTTTGTTCCGAAAGTACGTTAAAAATACTGCTTCTTTCTGCTTTGAGAGGAGTTTTGTTCTTTGTTCCGATATATTAAGTACGTTGAAAATACTACTTCTTTCTGCTTTTGACAATAGTGAGAATTAATGCGGGGTATGAATTTCGAATTGTTCATGAACGGGCACGGCGCGTTTTTGGTTGTTTTTCTTGTGAAATGGAAATTGTATATTAACTGTAGAAAGTGTAGTTCTTATTGCTTTGAAGGAAAGATGCTATATAGGCGAACGTGTTTTACTCGACCGCACGTGCGTGTTTTACGGGACATTGACTTAGCAATGCGCGTTGCTCTACTAATTGTTTTTTTGTTGCTTTTCTGTTGGAAATAAAAGTGGTAGAACTTGTTTTACTTGACCGCACGGAAATAGAATTACCAAGAAATTTACCAAGGCTACATAGTTCCGACGCGTGATAATGTCTGCTGCTAACACCAGTGAAATACGTAGGTGTGATTAGTGTAAAGTGTAAGAAATTCCATCAACACCCACACAGTCAAGGGTGAAGTGCTTCGTTAGTGCAGGACATCGTTGAATCCCACACTTCAGTTGCAAGGAAGCGTTGCTGAAGGACTTTTGTAAGTTGAACTATTTCCTACTGGTTATTACCTTTAAATATCTATCCGTTGCATTACCATATCTTTGTCGTTCTGATACCTTTTACAATAGACTTGCATGCTATTTTAAAACATAAAAAAAAAGAAAGAAAAAAAAGTCAATACTACTAAATTACTCATACCATTTGTGTCTTATCTATTTATCTTTTGTCAACATTTTATCTGATTTATGTTTAATTGGTGTGTGAGGAAACGTTTCTGCTACTCCCCAATATTACCTCACTTTTGTACTAAACATTTTTCTGTATTGCTTAACTATTTTTCTTGCAGGTATTATCACTAACTCCTTACAGCCGCGTACATGGTATGTTGGTCTGCTTTCTAAAACCCCCCCTACTCTCCGATTGAGCCCGGTCATTTCTTTGATTTTCTTTGTGTTACGCACGGCTACGAATTACGTAACATAAATTTTTGGCGCCCAACGTGGCTGCCACGAAAAAAACGTAACAGAACTTTACGTTATAAAGAACTTTCGAATTTAAAACTAAAGTGACATAGAGCACGGAGAAACAATTCTGATTGTTCATATAACTAATACGAAGACCAACAGGTCTCGATTATTTGTAACCACTTCAGAGTTTAAAAGAAAAGTAAAATGCGTATAATTATTTAACAAGTATTTAACTCTGTGTTCTAAATAGGCGCCCCACAACCAATTTCTCCTAAGTTACGGTAATGGCAAATGAGCAATCTAGCTAGTTGGAATCCATACTTTTAGAAGTGAGCCAAAGAAAATTGCCAACTATCTGCAACTGCAAAAACCATCACCTCATACGGAACATTTCTCTTTACCAACGTAGGCGGCAGGCGAAAATTAAGGACGTCACGCAAGGTGGAAAAGCAAACGCATTGCAGGATCCTGTGTTGAATAAACAGTGCTCAATGAAACGAAATATCGCAAAGACAATTTTACCTGATGATTAAACTGACAACGTAGTTATTACCAGTGATAGTTCTACAAACGATTTACAAATTGGAAACATAGATATTAATCTTTAAACAATTTCAATTCAAATTCTTTCAATTTCAGGAACTCATTTTTATAATACGCCAGGTTGTACGTACACGATCAATGCAACAAAAAATATGTAGAGTTTTTTTGTATTCACTGTTATTTTTATATTTATTTTCTTTGTCATAATAAAATGTCATAAGTTAAAATATCTCCTTTTTGTATATCGTAAATTTTTGCGGTTGGTGATAAAAGTTTGTATGCGCCACAATAGTAGTGTGTTTATGGAACTCGGCTGTTAACAATGAATACTAA
This sequence comes from Platerodrilus igneus, assembly GCA_036346225.1. Lineage (NCBI taxonomy): Eukaryota > Metazoa > Arthropoda > Insecta > Coleoptera > Lycidae > Platerodrilus > Platerodrilus igneus. The sequence continues at coordinate 551,213 of JARFIW010001227.1, read as the reverse complement.
ACGAGTGAAGTTTAAAGAAGGTATAGTTTAAATAAAAATCATGCTTAACCTTTCTACACCGTTCATTTTTATACTACACTTCAACTGTTTGAGTCATATTTAGCCATACGACAATTTTAATTGAGTACAGGAGTTTTTTAACAAAAAACGAGTAATCATTACATAATACTTATTGGATGGAGCAATTAATAGTAAATAATGGTAATAAAAATAATTTTTCTGTACATAAAAAGAAGTTTATTATAAAAATTTTCTAACAACAATTTCTGCAATCATGATATGGTTGATGCGTTCATTTTCGGAAATAATTGGTTAGTTTATGTACAATAATTTTTAACTCAAATCCCTTTGGCGTTAAACACGGGGGACACGCTAATCCCTAGAGTTGCGCTTCTTTTTGTAATGGGAGGCCAATAGCGTTCTTCCTAGGCGTAGACCCACCTATTCGCTGACGTGGACCAGCAACTGACTCAACCCCGACGTCAGCAACTCGAGGGTGAGTTTTTTTTGTGTTTTCTCTCGCTACTTACTTTGGAACCAGATCGCCTGGGATTTTACCATTCAAGTTTCATGCATTTTCAAATTTAGTTGATCTACACGAAAATTATTGCCTTATTTTGGTATTTATAGGCATGATATTAATGCAGTACTATTTGTTTTTAAATAACTAAAAATACACTACTTGTTAACGTAAAAATGGTTTAAAGACTTGCTGGCATGTGTGAAAACGTTGTTGCCATTATATTTATAACTATAGGTTAAGTTTATATTTACGATGATCTAGAGCTGTGGTTTTTAGGGTTGCGTTTGGTTCTTTTTTACTAAATAATGTCAGGGGGTAATTACCTAAAAACTACAGCTTTCCATTTTCATGAGTAATTTTTTTTGGCTGTTTGGGTGTTTCTCATGATGTATATGCAAGTTGGGGACATTGATTTTTTTGTTGGGTTTGGGAATACTGTGTTCTGTAAATATTTTGTTTAATTATAAGTTCTATTTTTTTTCCTTTGTATGTTTTGTTGAGTGTGAATGAGTGAATGTATATAAATTTCTCTTTATTTATTTCAGGTTTCTCTTTAATTTGTCTATAGTTATAAAACCCCGCCCACTCACCGATTGAACCCGGTCATACTTTTTCTTTTGCTTTGGTTTTCTTGTAGGCTACGTCAATGTACGTAGCATAAAATTATTGACGTCCTGGCGTGGGGCTGAGATTTTTTTTGGTAATTAATTTCTGCTCCGAGTTCGTTGTAGTTAATTTTTGCTCCGATTTTTGTTTATCATTGTTAGTGCATAAATTCCTACATGAACTGCACTTCCTCGGCCTGATATTACTTATGTTTCATCCCTTACGTTCAATATTGTTGGTAGGGTAATTTCAAATTATTGGACTTGTGTTTTTGCTAATAATCCTAGTCCAATGAAAACGCTGAATTCCGAGATTTTTCTTTTTTCTTCTTTCGCTTTCTGTATATTTTATTCTCCCCATCAAGTCTAGAGTTAGCATTTGCTCCGATTTTTCTTTTATCCTACAGCCCTATTCTAATTTCTATTTTGTTGTTTCGCTTCCATTGGTGTCCCTGAAGTTTATCCGTCGGATCTGTTTTAGATTGTCCTGTATTCACAAAATTGTTTTTTCTTTTGAGCTTCTACCGAGTTACGATTAGTTTTTATTTAGTTGCTTTCTCCAAATTTCTTTTTTAATTTAATTTAATGTGTGGGAGTGAAAATTGAAATTTTAGGGTGTCCCAAACACTCTTACAGTAAATAATTTTTTGGAACGAGTCGAACGACTCCGACGAGCCACACCATGTACACGAATTGCAGTTATTTGAGTCTGCAGCAGAGTTGTTCGAGGCTAAAGCTTTACTTTGGTATCGTGGTTTTCGGCATAGGTTTTCTGACTGGAAGTCGTCTAATTTACCGATTCAACATTTTGAACCCCCGGATTTTGCATATAAATTCGCTACTACTGAGAAAAATACTTTTTCTTCACATGACCAAGTTATTAAGATTTCTCCGACGACCATGAGTAGATCCGATACTTCTTGCGTATGTTCTACTGTTCTTCCTCCTACTTCTACTTCTACTCGTCAGGTCATCTGCTTTAATTGCGACAAACCTGGTCGTTTTGACACGTGCTTGTCCTAAAGTACTCCATTGTTATGGTTGCGGACATAATCGCCACAACTGTCTCAACTGTCATCCTACTATTAATAGTTGCGCGAATCAAACTTCCAATTCTGTTCTTACCTCTAGGTGCCTAACTTCTTCTACTCCTCACTCTACGTTCTCTTCTATCCCTCATCCAAGTCATCTTGCTACTACTATCGAAACCTACCCCTCTTCGGCAATCAAAGCTTCCAAAAAAATTTCTTCCGTCTTTAGTTCTACATATTTTCTACTCCTTTTCTGCTCGCCTTAAGCCCAGTACCTAGTCCTTGCGCCCCAGATTATGACGACTTTGCTCTCCTTCGGACATGATTTTTGGACATTACGATTTCGTTTTGCTTCCCTGTTTTACGGAGTTTCCTTTAGTTTTCTTGTTTTCTTCTTCACACGTGTGGATCCGGGAATACAATAGTCCCACGGTACGACCTGCCTGTCGTAAAAGGAGACTACAGCGGTCCTACACATACACATACAGACTTCATACACACATACACACACTCCATAAACGCACACACTTCATGCATCCACTCATTTCTATTTGGTTCTACTTCCTTGGTTCTCTTGGGTTTTTTCTTCTTCACCCGTGTGGGTCTGGGAATAGAATAGTCCCATGGTACAACCTGCCGTCGAAAGAGGGGACTACAGCTGTCAAACACATACACACACGCTCACTTTATACACGCACAACACCTACACACGCACAATACACCTACACACACACACACACACACAACACAAACACGCACACACCTACTCATACCTAACTGCACTAGAATTCTGTTTTATTTTCTTCGGAATGATTTTTATCTTTTTTTGGGTTTTGTACTTAGTGTTGGTTTTATTCTTTTTGGTTTTTCTTTTTTTTATTTTCTTCCGTTCCTTTCGTTCCACTTTCCTTTCCCTATCCTTTTGCTGGTCTTCTTTGCTGTCGGTTCTTAGTCCGTTTGTGTTTCTTCCATCCGCTCCTGTGGTAGGTGCGTTCTAATCCGTTTTTCTTTCTTCGGAAACACGCTACTTAGTCGACTGTAGGACTACTCAGCATTCCTTTTTGTCAGCTTTTTGTTTATTGCGTTTCTTCGCTACCACAGTTGGGAATACATCGCTCCTGTTACCAGCGTTGCTCCTCTCTTCCTCTCGTTCTCCCTTGTTGTCCCTTTTGTTTAATTGAAGCTTAACCTTTGGGTCCTGTTCTGCTTGCACTGTTGGTTTTCTTCCTCGTTCCTTTTTCTTACTTTGGTTGTTTCACGAGAAACCAATTTCTTCTTTGAGGTCGAAGACTTTCCTCTTTTTCTTTCTGAGATGCATCCGTCTTCTGACGACTTTGCAGTGTCAACACCTTACATGTGATTTTCCAATGCTCCACCCAAAGGTACTACATTGGCCAGGAAGCGGGTTTTTTTTTACCTGGAAAATTTTGAATTTTGCCAAATCCTTGCTGTTCCAAGCAAGGTAGGGATCTTTAACGTGCGTGACAACACACACACGGGACCTCCATTTTACCTCTCATCCGAACGAGGGTGTATTTTTGTAAAAAATGCTCGCCTAACATTTTTCAAGCGGACCGTGTCGGGAACCCGGGACCTTGGGCGTAGTAGTCACACACATACCACTACGCCACGGAGCTGCTTAGTGTCAATACCATTCGATCTTTGTCCTCGATAATTGTTACCTTTTCCTTTTCCTATGTCCTTTTCACTTTTGGTTTTGTTCGGTTCCTTGGTCCGTTCAGCCGGATGAAAATTCTTTTTAGTTTATTTTTAAAAGGTTTTTTTGAAGTATTTTCTTTAATTTTTTTGGTAACGAGTTTTATTTTAGCTTCCAAGCAAATTTTTTTTGTTGGTCCTACCCACTCGCACTATTTTGTTTCCCCACCCCGACCTTTTAATTGTGCTGGGGGAGAAGAGATTTCTTACGTTCATTTTCGGAAACAATTAGTGAGCTTATGTACAATAATTTTTAACTCAAATCCCATTGGCGTTAAATACGAAAATTAATTCCGTAAATTAAAATAACCATTTCACGTGTTTAAAATTGTATTGTAATTAATAATAAATATTTTATATATTTTACTTGATAAATCTTTCTGCTCATTAAAAATAAATATCCTTTCGAAGAATTCCTTAACGTGGAATTTACGCCATAGTTAGATAGACGAAAACGTCTCTCCAAGTGTCCGATAATTAATGCTTATGTGTTTTCCCTTTGAAAGAATTCGTCAAATAAAAGCTGCATATTGTTTCAATAAACTCGGGTTTTCCTTTTTTATTTCCTTAGCAACAAGATTACTTTGAGCTCTGTACTTTAGCTAAACAAATTTAATATTCACTTTCTGTTCGAATAGCAACACGAAAGCATCCGTCCTGTTTTGCTTCGTTCCATTTTTCGTTATGCGAATTTTGTGTACGCAATGCGGCGTGGTAAGTATTTAGGGTTTTTATAAAACGGTTTTTTTCGGCTTCAATAAATTAATTTATTGTTCGTAATTATTGTAGCTTTCTGCGAAGGACATGCTAATCTCTTGAGTTGGCGCTTCTTGTTGTAATGGGAGGCCAAACGCGTTCTTCCTGGGCGTAGGCCCACCTAGTTGCTGACGTCGACCAGCTACTGGCTCAACCCCGACGTCAGAAACTCGAGGGTGAGTTTTTTTGTTTTCTCTCGCTACTTATTTTGGAACTAGATTTCCTAGGATTTTTCCGTTCAAGTATCATGCATTTTCAAATTTAATTGATCTACACGAAAATTATTGCCCTATTTTGGTACTTATTGGCATTATATTAATGCAGTACTATTTGTTTTTAAATAACTAAAAATGCACTACTTGTTAACGTAAAAAGGGTTTAAAGACTTGCTGGCATGTGTGAAAACGTTGTTGCCATTATATTTGTAACTATAGGTTAAGTTTATATTTTCGATGATCTAGAGCTTTGGTTTTTAGGGTTGCGTTTGGTCCCTTTTTACTAAATAATGTCAGGGGGTAATTACCTAAAAACTACAGCTCGCCATTTTCATGAGTAACTTTTTTTTTGCTGTTTGGGGGTTTCTCATGATGTATATGTAAATTAGGGACATTGATTTTTTGTTGTGTTTAGGATACTGTGTTCTGTAAATATTTTGTTTAATTATAAGTTCCTTTTTTTTCCTTTGTATGTTTTGTTCCGAGCGTGAATGAGCGTGAATGAGTGAGTGTATATAAATTTCTCTTTATTTATTTCAGGTTTCTCTTTAATTTGTTTATAGGTATAAAACCCCGCTCACTCACCGATTGAGTCCCGCCATACTTCTTCTTTTGCTTTGGTTTTTTGTAGGCTACGTCAATGTACGCATGGTGTTTAGGACAAGTGTACTTTTTGAATATAGCACATATTGTTTTAAATTTATTGTCACTTTTGATACACTTCACACTTCTGCTTCGTTTATTTGACGATATAGGAGCAGCACTTGTAGCACTGTTGTCAGTATCTTGAATACGTGATACCATAGTAGCTGAAATTTCTGTTCTGAGCATCGTATTTCTTCTTCCAATTTCTGCATTGATTAGGGATTTTTTCCCAGTTCTTCAATATATAAACGTGGCTTATACAGTTTATTTTTATTCCACTCTGCATGGATGTCAGACCATAAAACAAACGCAATGTACACTGATATATCTATCTATCATATTGTAAAATAAGATCACTGGCCAACGTTGGCACATTATTTTTGTAGTGTATATCGCTACTAATTTGTTCAGTGTTTCTACAGTACATTTTATAGCATTATAGTCTAAGATTGCTTGCGGTTTCTTATCGATCTTGTCTGTCACCTCTTTGGTTGTGTGAAGTACCTCATCAGTATAGCAACTCAATTTTTTTGGTATGTATAACAGAACACGCGTATCCTTTGTAAATGCAAATTTAGAGGAATAAATTTCAACATTTTATTAATCTGATATTCCAGTTGGTAACTTGTGTTTATTTTTCGAACCGTACCTAGCATAGCCATCTTTCGTTGTAATAAAAGCTGTCGTAACTTATCGGATGTAAAGGAATTATAAGTCAAATTTCTTCCTTGTAAGTTTTGCGCTAAATCACTAACCACTCTAACAATTTTGATTTCTTTCTTTTTGTTCTCCAGGTAATTTACCTATATATACTTGCGTATTTCATGCATAGCTTGTACTGCAATCGCAGTTCCCACATTTTGATACCATATCTTGCAGGCTTCTAGTAATATATTGTTTGATGGGGCATCTTACTCGAAAACAAACTAATTTCTCGGCTAAAACTACGTTTTCTCTTGGATTATAATATTTTGGCAAGATGTAAACACATCGATCCCTAACCACTCGTATAGCAGTTAATTTGTCTTACGTCTGCGTTCTGGCCTGTGATCACGATTATCAAAGCGTATCTTACTTTTGAGATTATTATAATTTTGTAAAACATAGTAGCACAAGAAATAGACCGTCCAAGCTCTTTATCCAACAAACTATTCAACAATTCACCGTGCAATTTATATACCCTAGCTAACAAGAGTAAACCTAAATATGCTTCTAATTTGATGTCATAAACTTCTTTCCACTTTTCTCCGAACACACGTATTCCTTCACTGTTTGTCATTTTTTTTATTGAACGCAAAATGATTGACTTTATATTTGTTATGCGACTAGTTGCATAGCGGAGAATGCTAGATCGAGTAGTTGAGATACTTTAAGCTGTGGTAACAAAGAATTGTATTATATGAACAACCAAAGAAAAGAATAGCTAACTAGGCCTAAAAGTGGACTAAGTCGTGGTATCCAAAGAAAAGAAAGAATGTCCAGAAAGCATCTACCACAGGAAGCAGATCGAAAAATTTAATCAAGCTTGTATAAGAACTAACTGTAAGAAAACCAGCAAAAGCTACTTCATCCTGGTCGTTTCGCTTCTAGGGTCAAACCATCCTCTCCCTGGCAAGTCATTTCCTGTGATATAGTGGGTCCTCTTCCTCGTTCTACTTGCGATCATTCGTATATCCTTGTAGTAGCTGAGTACTTTAATAAGTCTTTTTTGTTCTTTCCTATGCATAGCGCCACTGCCGTATCCGTATCCAAAATCCTTGAAGACTAGGTCTTCTTACTTTTCGGTGTCCCTCAATACCTTATCACAGACAACGGTGTGCAGTTCCACGGTCGTCAGTTCACTTCTTTGTGGGCCCTTTACCGTTCCAAAATCCTTTTCACCACCCAATACCATCCTTAAGCTAATCTTGCTGAACATGTTAACCGCTTCCTCAAGAACAAGCATGCTTCCTATATCCATGACAACCAGCGTCACTGAGATGTCACTCTTTACAAGTTTCTTGCACTATTCGAACGTTCAAGTATGAGATCCTTGGTTGTACACCTTTCTTTGCCCTGTTTGGTCGTGAAAATTTACTCCACGGCGATTATTTCGGTCAACAGTCCGAAATAAACAACATGCATACTCCTGATTCCTAACATCTTTCCCCTGGTACCGAAAATTTCAAAACTATCCGCTCCCTTGTTCTCGAGATACTTTTCGCTGCCTGCCGTAACACCCATAACCTTTATAACCTCCGTCGTCGCCCTGCGTCCTTTCAATTAAGCGATTCCGTTTAGCGCCATAATTTAGCTCTGTCCGACGCTTCACATTATTTTAATGCTAAACTCGCTCCTTAGTCCGTCCCCCATCAGTAAAGTCGCTACTGCTGGGACCTATGAACGTACCGATCCTTCCGGTGCCAAGACCATCTGGCACGTCAAAGACCTCGAACCTGTCCATCAAGACCATCCCAATGCCCCTGCTCTCGCTACGTTTCCTGCTGATGACGTAAGCGACTTAAGCCCTATTAATAGTCCTCTGAGTTCCTAATTTCTATGCCGACTCCACTTTGTATGGGTTCAGATTAGAATAGTCCCACGATAAGACCTGCCTGTCGTGAAAAGCGACTAAATTGGCCCCACAAATACACATGCACTTCTAGCACACACATTTCTGCTTAGATCTCTTTTTTTCGTTCTTTCCTTGTACCCAACCCCGTGTGGGCACGGATTAGACTAACCCAAAGGCAAGACTTGTCTGTCGTAAGCGGTCCAACACACACAATACTCACACACACATTTTTTACTGATAGTTCTCATACGGACCTAATAAAACTTTTCTATCCACTTCCTGTGGAAGGTTCTTTCTAGACCTATATCTTTTAATCAGAAACCACGACTTAGTCGAATTTCTACCTGGTTAGCTATTCTCTCCGTTGGTTCTTCGTTTAATGCGATTCTTTGTTACCACAGCTTGAAGTAATGCCATTTTTAATATATCCAGCATTCTTGTTGTTCCATTGCTTACTTTGAGGCTTGACAGTTATTGTCTCATTTTGGCTTGTACTGTTGGTTTTCCTTCTTGGTTTTTTTTACTTTTTGGTTTTTTCGCGAAAACCAATATCTTTTCTTGGGGTCGGATAGTTTAGTGTTTCTTTACTAAAAATGTCTGTATTCCGACGACTTCTTATGCAGTGTTTGGCCATTACATCTTTGTCCTCAATAATTGCTGTGTTCTATTTCCATTTTGCTTTGTCCTTTATACTTCTTGATTTGGTCCGGTGCACTAATTCCTTCAAGCCGGATACAAATTCTTTTGTTGATTTTTTTGAGGTTTTCTTGGTTTTCTTAAGCGAATTTTTCTTTGGTTAATCCTATTAGTGTGTATTGGTCTTTTGGGCTGGATGTAAGTTAAATTTTCTTGGTTTGCTTTGCCTATCTTTGAGTTTTCTCAAAACGAATTTTGTTTTGCTTTGTGCTATTACTGTACTGCCAGTTTTGCTGCGTCTGCTTTCTACCCTGACCTTTTAATTTTGCTGGGGGAATTCGTTACGTTAACTTTGTGAAATAGAGTGATTCTGTATTAATTTTTAACTACCGTAACCAAACTCTTTCTGGAAACGCTAATCTAAACCCTTTATATGTTATTTTCAGATTATATAAGCTTCACAAGTTCAATAACTATGTATTCAACCATTCTATAAAACTACCTTAGTGTTTTGTACAATAGGGATACGTGGAATATATCCTACAACAGTTTATAAACTCTTTGAAAAAATGCTATCGTTGAAACACTTATGAAGGGCTAGAAGCTCACCTTATTAATTCCCTGTAACACATTCTGTCAGCTGCTTCTTATTCCCAATAGTTATTTCTTGCAAGTAGCACACATTTTGCTGGTCTTTAAAAGCAATTCTAATATGTTCTTTGAAAGACTAAACTTCTCGCTCGTTAAAATACTTTAATGTGTTGGTCATCTGCTCTTTTACTGAAGAAACCTACTGGTTATGTTTGCACGTGTATGGCCGCACGAGTTTTATGTGTAATAAAATATATTTTCTAATTAAGTCATTCGAGGTATCTCCGTAGCGTGGATCGATAGTAATACTAACCTCTATTAATTTCTAAAAGTCAGGCAATCGGCTATACGTTGCATTGTCTTTGACAGTATGCAAAATTGCATACTCACTTGGATGTTTTAAAATATATTTTGTTTTCCTAAACTATCAACGAAATGCATTAGAATTGATTATCGGACCTTGCATTCTTTGTTGCTTATATTCTAGAAATGTTTTGCTGTTGTCGTTTCGCTTGCTTTCATAGAAGATTTAACATTCTATTGCTGGAAATAGTTTCATGTTTTTTCCCCGGTGGTTCAGAAATTGTATAAATACAAGCCGAGCGTTTGAAAGGCTTTCTTACTTATTCGATACTAATGCTATACAACTTCCTTTAAGCGTTGTAAACTCGCGATTTTAAAATGCGTCTTTGTACACAGTGTGCTAGTATAGGTAATTTGTTGGTTCCCGCAGCCAGCTGTAAAAAAATTTAGCCTGCATTTCCTCATCCTAAGATGGTACCAAAGAGAAGCCGATTGCTTAAAGTACAGTGTGTTTTTCTTTTTGCTTTGCTTGTGTTTTTGTTTTAGAACATAGACACTTCTTTTTGGTTGAATCCGTAATAAATTGCAGACCGTACGTTACCAAATGCACGCTCGCAATGCACAAACGATTATGCAATTATTTCTAAAGCTTGCGTTAGAACACTTTTTACTGTTTCCTTTTCTGCGTAAATTAATGTTAAAGTCAACAATTTGCTAGTTAATACTTGATTTGTATTTAAAATTTTATGTTACGTTCTTAAATCATAGGAGGTGCGCTTTCCAAAGCAAAGATTATTGTAGAAGATATATGTATTTTGTGTAATTTCTTCTTGTACATATTTAGGGCTGGAAGTATTTATTCATGTATATATGTACCTATTATTTAGATAATAAGATTTTATTCTAGATATTTTCAAATGTCTAGGTTTATACTGTATTATATGTAAATCGAAGCTTTGTGTACATCACGTTGTAACGAACAATCACGCAATTGTGTATTTTTGACTTTTGTAAATATTCTTTCGGGACTGTATGTTGATAATATACTTTTTACTGTTTCCAATTTTTCTTTTCATATCACCCACTCCACTTTACGACGTTTTTGAGCTAGCCCGAAATCCAATTCTTTTGGATTTCGATTTTACCATTCTGTTCCTGTTTTGTTGCGGTATTTGGTGTAAGCTATGTTCTTTATTTATTGTACTGCTTTCTTTCTTGTCTGCATGGAATACCGTAACAAGTGTTCCCGATTCATCATAATTCATCATATTTTGTGTATTAAAAAGAATACGTATAACTAACTTTTATTATGGTATTTGAATATAAATCTAAAGGTGTACGTAAAGCTTATTAACGTTCCTCATGAATTTAAATTTTTATTGTTAAGAGCACATGGGTTTTTTTTGGTGTTTGTAGTAAGAGTATGCAAAGTAGAAAGCATACATTAAAAAAAACGGGGTATGATGAGCTCACCATACTCCAGAGTGTACTAATTAGAAATAATTATAAATAAAAAAAATAAGGTATTATTTAGGGCCCATTTACTCCTGTTACATTGAATGTGTTTGATATTTCAATTTAAAAACAAAGACTTTACAAAGATAGGATTTATTGAGGTGTAACTTGAGCACCGAAATGTACATAATCTTGAATTATTATTTGTAAATAGTTGTAAATAAATATTGTATGATTGTTGTATTATTTTGTGGTTTTATTGAATGGTGTGTGTGAACGGTACAGAGAATGATAGTAAATCAAGGTATCCAAAAGGAGGCCCAACTGAGCTAGCTAGGGAGCGGTTGAAGAAATCAAAGTTGATCGAAGCAGAATCCGGGTAAGAAACTTTTTTTTGAAAATTTTTCTATTTTGTGAAATTTTCGATTTTTGAAAATTGAGAATTTTCGAAGCTACTGAGGTCCAGAGCGAAGTTACACGGCAATATATATATATATATATATATATATATATATATATATATATATAATATATATTTATTATTTAGAAAATAAGATATTATCTCAATATTTTCAGATGTTTAGGTTTTCACTGTATTATATGTAAATTGACGCTTTGTTTACATTGCAAACGATTACATAGATGTGTGTTTTTGACGTTTATAAGTATCCTTTTGGAACTGTATGTTTTACCTACATGTTGTAATATAACCCTCTACTGAGGTTTCCAATTTTTTTCCTTGTGTATTACCAACCACACTCAATGCGTTTTTGAACTAGCTCAAACTCCAATTCTTTTGGAGTTATATTCTGCCGTTCTGCCCATGTTCTATTGCGGTGTTAGGTGTATGCGATTTTCTCTACCTACTTCGTGCCTTTCTTTCTTGTCTGTACGGAATACAGTAACAAAGTTTAAACAGTCTTTTAAGGGATTATAGACCTTTTCGGCACTGTCAGATTTCCAGCTATGCAGTTGTATATTATGGCTTCCAATAACGTAATACCGTGTTTCTTAGACAAAATAGAGGCGAATGTTTCTCTTAATTGTTCATCTGGACAACGTAGAAAATCTAGTATATAATTCCCAAGTTGTTTATTAACACCGGAACTTATTTGGCAATTGAATTCTCGTGAGGACCAACTTTACCCTTCAAGACAATTTCGTCCTATGAGGCAATTTCATCCTATGAAGCAATTTCACCCTATAATGCATTTTCTTCCTATTATGTACTTTTACCCTATGAGGCAATTTCACCCGACGAAACAATTTCGCCCTATTAAGTACTTTCACCCCACGAGGCAATTCCACCCTATAGGGCACCTCCATACTACGGAGCAATTTCACCCTATAGTGCACTTTTATCCTACGGGGCAATTTCACCCTATTCTGATGAGGGGCAGATTTTCCCGATAAAGCATTCAGTTATATACCGGGAAGGCTCGGTAAATTTGTTTCCGCTAGGTACGGTGTTAAAGCTAAACTTCCGATTTTATCTGGATAGCACTAACAAGATGGGACCGGAATAAAAGAAATTATCGGAAAGGTTTCGAGAAAATTAATGAAGAATTTAACAATGCAATATGCGTTCCTATTAAAGTGGAACTAGCAGATGTTAAATTGGAAACTTTATTGGAAGAACTACCAGCTATATTAGGACTCACAAAATTAAGTACCGTCGTTTTGACATAGATATAACCCAAGATTATGCTGGTATATTTCGCAAGACGAAGATGCGTAGTAATTTAACTACAAACCATAGCTTCTGCTGCAAGAGAGAATACGAAGAGAACTGCAATGTTATAGTTAACATTGTATAACATGGCTAGCAGCTAATGCAAGAATTAAAATATACAAAAAATTTGTGCGTCAAATAACAAGTTCTGGTGTTAATAAACAACTTGGGAATCATATGCTACATCTTCTTCGTTATCCAGATGTACGTTTAAGGAAAACAATCGCGTCTACTTTGGCCGAAGAACATCGTATTACGTCTTTGGAAGCGATAATACACAACTGGAAATTTGTCAGTGCGGATCAGGTCTATAATTCCTTAAAAGACCGTTTAGACTTATTGGGAGAATGTAAGTTACACTTCCTAAAGACGCCAATGTATTCGGTACCGCTTGCAAAATGTGGAAGCTATCGGACAAGCTACAAAGTAGCTGTTGTTTAGCGGATAATAACGTTAAGTGTATTGGGGGAACAGCAATAGAAAAAGTTAACTAGCTTGCAAATTAAGTTGTCCAAAACCCAGAAGAAAAGGAAAAATTGATAAAGTATGGGCTTTCGGTTTTTAGTTTTAACTATTTAACTGTAAATTACTTGGAGATAGTGGAGGTAAAAGGTAGCCAAGATAAGATAAAAATCTTACACAGGTGCTACATTAAATTAGGTAATAGATATTTTACGCAATCTGCAGGAGGTATTGTACAATCCCAATAAACATAACTACTTTGAGATCGGGTTTGGTTAATACACCTAACATATATCCAGAGGTTGTGAAACAATGCGTGAATATTGGTAGCAAACTCTATCCGTTTACGCTAAAGGAAATTGCTACACAACGTTTACCGGCGTTCGACTTGTAACGTAAAAACAATCGTGGTAGATTTTTTAAAGAGTTTTTCTAAACCTATCGAGAATTCTTATAAATTGTAACAAGCCCAGGGTAAGGTTGGATGGCAAGCGGCTTTTAGAAAAAGAAAACTCTTAAGACTTTTAGCTAACTGAGTTTTTGACCCACGGTCGAATGAGATTGGGTCAGTGGGTTTATTAAAGTTAGAAAAAACAAGATAATGCACGCCATCTAAATTTTTTATAAAGCAACTGGCTAAATCAATTTGCTTAAAGGAAAAATTTGGAAACCTAAGTGTTCTCTAACCTCTTTAGAAATTAAGTTGAATACCACTTATATGTTACTTACTCTTTTACTGCTCTGACGAAGTTCTAGGATGGCTCTGAAACTTAATTACAACTAATAAAAATATTATCTATCTAATAATTCTGTGACTACACAAAGTTCTTATTTTGTTTCAAATGGTTATCACTGAATTGTCATATGTACGGATTAAGGTATCCGTTTAATTTTTAAAGTTAAACTAGTGGTGTAGTTAAATATCAATCTTTTTATTAAAGGAGTAGGATAACTGTTATCTTTTGGAATATTATAAACCTTGTTTAAATGTTTTTGGTATAGAGAAGGATGACTTATGTCTTTTATTCTACTTTTCAGCCGTAAAATAAAATTAATTTTCATACTTAATGGGTGATACGGATAATAATTAAGGTGTCAGGAGATCAAAATTTTCTCATTATACAAATACCCTATTTAAAGTAAGCGAACTAACCTCATACCTGACTTTAACCTCTATCTTAATATGAGCTCACAGTAAAACCCTTTAAAAAATGTGTGCAAAATTATAGCACAGCAACAACAAAAATTCCTTTACTTTGTACATAAAAAATCTTTATACAATTATTTTAAATATCCATCCCAACATAAACGTATTTTCATTTAATTATAAAGTTCAATAAATTCTTATGTCTATAAAATTCATAAAAATGCACCCCAAAAGCAGCAAAATAAAGCTTCAAATAAATTCAACAACAATGTTTTTATTAAAATCAGTTACCTGGAAAGCATCACACTGCCTGTATCTGCAATCCAACCATTGATGATGTTGCTCTCGACAATGACTATAATTTATAGAACCGCTCTTAGGTTAAGTTACACTATTCCTGTCAGCACGCAGCTATCCAAATCTCTCCAACTAACCATCTATACTGCCTCCAAACTTCCCAAACTTCTCTACTTTACATACACCATCAGTAAACCGCTACTCGATGCAATAACAATCGCTCATCTATCTTAGAATGCGTTGCAAACCCCAAACAACCAAAGTAAACTGTAATTAGTACTTACATGACTTTGATAAGCTTTGCTTTTATTTCTAAACGCGCATCAAGATTTTCTAAACAAGTTCTACTACACACCAACTTGTGTGTGTAATTATAAATAACAACTTTTTAAAAACACTGAATAATATTGACTACTACTTGTATTAAGGTCGATGACAAGCGAAGAAAAGAAGAGAGAGCCTCACACCACCACCTGGTGTTTATAAAGACCTAAAAGTACCCTCCCCTATCTCACAATTCACCACCCCATATAAACTAGCTTTCTTGGTAACCTCCTAGCCGTTGCAACACTTCTAAAAACTCAAAATCACAACCGAAACAAATTTCTAAAAATCCCAAGTTAGCCGTCAATAATATTTAGTAATTTTGTACACAAACATCAACGGTTTTGTAAATCCCGGAATCTTAACACTTGAACCAAACAATTTACCGCGAAAATAACTTCTAGCCGTCCAACGGCTGTGTTGCTTTCCCGAAAACTAGCCTCAACTAACATCAATTCTTATTAGATTCACGCCCCACATGTGAGACGAACCTAGCCTGATCTCTCTCTATCTTACAAAAGAATATTTTCCCTCTCATACCTCGTTTACGAATCCCTCTCACATATGTACCCTCTCTTAATCTTAAACTGTCGCGCGTCTCACTCTTACTTGTGAAGTCTAATTACTTTTCTTTGTTTCTCAAATGCACGCTAAATCAGTTATTGAAACCATTCACCGCTCCTAAATTAAAAAAAAACCTACATTTGTCTTACTCTTTTTAATACCCGATCTAATGCGCTTTCTTCGTTCATCTTTAACAATTTGACTATAGCTTCCCTATCTTAATACTTATCCCCTTTAAAATTGTTGTCTTATATAAACATTCTCCGTTTCATTTCTACCTATAGCTTCGGATCTATCTTTGTTTCCTGAATAATTCAACACCTAACAATTTCATCTCTCTCGTTTATATGCGAAAACACTCTGTCTGTGTTTTTATATCGATCACTGGCTGCTTTAACGTCTATTTCCATTCGTAGAAATTATTGATTCTATTCTGAGCTTGTTTACAGAGCTCCTTGAAATAAAACGTTACCCAGAACATGCTTATCGTAACCGTAGAGTTTTGTTTATCGAAAACACTTTCATACTCAGAAACTGTCTCCTTCTACCAACCTAATATTTTTAAATTCTATCTTATGCTAAATTAACCCCTATAATATTTACATACGCTTAAGCAAATAAAATATTTTTTTGACTATTATACGCTGACTCTACTATAATTAAAGCTGCATCCTCACACTGTACACTAATGAATTGACCTTTATGATAAATACTTAACATTAATTGTTTCTGCTCCCTAATATAATACGAAAATTCCTTGTTAATAACGGCAAAGCTGAAATTGAAGTAAAATTAACTCTAGATTCCTACTCTAAACTAATTAATCGTTACACTAGATTTTATGACACATATTTAACTGTAATAAATAATATTTACACACGCTAGTCTACCCTAAATTGTCCTATGACCTACCTAACTAATATATATTACTCAAATTTAGACCAGGGTAGAAAATTAATTAACGACATCAAATAATTTTAATCACCGTGTATAAGCAATTTTATTAGATAATACGCGTTATTAAAACGTAGAGCATACAAATTTATTCGTTTCATTAAAAATAAGGGATTTAAATTATTCACTAGACGTTTTCTATAAAAAGAAGCAGAATTAAAATGCTCAAATTGTATGTAATTTAATTGTTCTAAGTATTAAAACAAATAGAAATTACGTGCAAAATTTATAGTAATTAATTCAAGTTCTAGGTAACGGGTATTAAACAAAGTGTACAAATAATAATTAATATTTAATTTGTATTCACTAAAAATTAAAGGGTAGAAGTCAATGCCATTCATTATTATTTTAATTGGAGTTAATTGAACGATTATTAAGGTATAATATGCACAAAAGCTTTTATAAACCCAATAATATTCAAATCGTAGAAGTGTTATTTAAAGTATTACGATTGAACACCTGCGTATTTTTAAATATCAAATTCTAATAAATTCGAGCTGATAAACATGAAAATTCTGCGTATATTGCAAACGGTTGGATAAACCGTAGCTTATATTAACATAGGAACCCACGTGGACTGAAATAACCGATAGTAAAGAGTATCGATTTGCACCACTCAGAACAGGGTAGATAGAGACGGATAATATGCGCAAGGCAGAGACACAGATAATAAAAGGCGTGATTTGAGCAACGTCACGAGGAAACGATTGGTGGAAATAGGATGCAGATATGAGAGGTGTAAACGTAACGATTATCAGAAGAGATTCAACAGGGTGAGAATCACAGCAAATCTTGGTGCCAAATTCGAGAGGTTCGAATATCTTTTTTTACTCTGGTGAGGTTTTTTGTAGGTTTCACAGCAAACATGACGGCCAACGCTGGGGCTAGATTTGAAAACCTTAGTTCACGAATTTTGGTAGGTATCACACTAACTATGACGCCCAATCTGTGGGGCTCGAATGTTTTTTATAGAGGACCATTCGCCTGTTTTTGTAGGATACACAGCAATATATATATATATATATATATATATATATATATATATATAAGGCTAAAGAATGTACATGTATTTACGTTTTTGTACTGTGAGCGTTTCACATTGGGAAAATGCATATGCGTAATAATATTAAGTTACCCAACCATAACCTCAAGCAGTTTGTTTTCAGCAGCAATCCTAGGCTAGAAAATGAAAATACCTTAATCTGTCTCTACACATTTGGCGGAATCTAACTGCACTATTTTAGAGTTATCGAATTAGAAGAGCGTATTACATTCTTTTTAGGCAATTCTAATACAAGCTTTTCTATTCGTGTTTTAAAGTTTAGCTATTATCAAAATTAAATATGGGTTTGGTGACCCATCCAAATGAAGCATGATATTAACAAATGTAAGTTTTGTTCACGTTTTGTAAATTGTTTTCAAATTAACCCGAAAATCGCTATTCTGATAAATTAGCATTGCATACAGAGATTAAGCACATCTTTCAGCAAACATGGCTTTTTATTTAAATTTGGGTGGTAGGGGGGAATCAAGATAGTTATGTTTTTAATGCGTACTCTCTATTCATAGGCAATATGAAGTTATACTCTCAAATTGTATGAAAATTGTTTTGTTAAAATTATCATTATGTTTACGTAACGTATAAAGCCCTTTATTTATAGAAACTTGATCTTTCTGCATTATAAACACTATGTTTTGTTGAAAATAAACTAGCTAGTGTTCTTGTCCGGCCACATTTAAACGAATTATTATATTTCTCAAACTAAAACGTATTTCTTTTGTTTCAGATAACCTACACCGGACATCGGGAGCGAGGATGAAGTTACTACGTTTCCGGTTAATTCAAGATATAAATCGAACACGCTTCTACAGTTGCAATATGTCTAGCGGAAAACAGCCTGTATTGATTTTATGTTTTATATTCTTTTTCGAATTTTGTCGAGCGTGCCCAATTGTATGCGTGTGTAAATGGAAGAACGGTAAACAGACGGTAGAGTGCGACCAAAGGGACTTACTCGATATTCCTAAGGGGATCGACCCAGGAACGCAAGTATTGAATTTCTCTGGCAATAACTTACAAACCCTTAGCAAGGAGAAATTCCTTAGACTGGACTTAATTAATTTACAAAGGATCTATTTGTCTCGCTGTAGAATAACAAGCATTCATAACCAGACGTTTAAAGGCTTATCTAACCTCGTTGAGTTAGATTTGTCAGACAATTTACTAGTATCTGTTCCTACAGAAGCATTCACAGATTGTCCGTCACTAATGAAACTTACACTAAATTCCAATCCAATTCAAATTCTGCGGAAGGATGCTTTTAACGGGCTCTTTTACCTGACTACGCTTGAAGTTGGAGAATGTGACATATCGAACATTGAACCAGGCGCATTTTACGGGTTGCAAAGACTAGAGTGGTTACGCTTGGATGGAAATAAGCTCACAACCGTAAAGTACGCTCAATCTCTTCCGAATACACTGCGAGGAATAGAACTTCAGGGAAATGTCTGGGAATGTGATTGCCACATTGTAGATCTAAATAAACGATTACAAGGGTTCAGTATGCCACATACAATGGAACCAGTTTGTGCTGGACCCATACGATTAAAAGGACGCACGGTTAGGTCAATTGTAACCTCAGATTTAGCTTGTTTACCTGAAGTATCGCCAACAATGTTTTACTTAGAAATTGGAGAAGGTAAAAATGTGTCATTACTTTGTAATGTACGTGCTATTCCTGAAGCTCGTGTCTCTTGGTTATTTCAAGGACGAACTCTACACAATGATTCCACTTTTGCGCCCGGACTACACCTTCTCTATTTTATAGAAGATGGCAATGAGGAGAAGCGAAGTGAGCTGTTTATTTATAATACTAATGCTGATGACAACGGCACTTTCATTTGTACAGCTGAAAATAACGCAGGTTACAGTAGTTCGAATTTCACCTTACGACTAGTTATTAAAGAACAATTGCTGAATGCTGTTGAAGTTCCGTTTCCGTATGAATACGTTTTAATTTTAATATCTGGCGCTGCAGTTTTTGCAATTGTTACTATCTTAGTAGCAGTTACTTATGCAATTAAAGTAAGCAGGAACAGAAAGCCTAATAAGAATAAAAAGTGCTTAACTGGTAGTAATTCGACTAAAGATTCCCTATTGCTTCAAGATAGCACTGAAGAATATTCAGAATCCTTAAAGGACTGTACAAATTTAATAATTGTCGATCGTCATCGCGAAATGATGATACATCCAGTACCAAGAGTCTCAGAGGAAGTATTTATTTCACACAATCTTACTCCACACACGTCTTTAAAACGAATTCAGCTCGAACAAAATCCTGATTTAATAAATGGAACTGAAAGTGTTGGACGACTTCGTGACAACGAAGCTAGAGATCAACCTAATCGAGGTAGCTACGGTAAAGCGATGGAAAATGCAATTACGAGCTTTGATCTGCATTCAAATGTGGAAGAGTTAATGCCTGTCGAAATCAGACCAAATAATTTAGAATTTTATAGTCTGCCATCAGATGTGCATCTCAACCCAGTGGGACTATTAAATACAAATCAATGTAGGACAAATATGTACAAAACTTTACCACACAATCGTAAATGTAGACGACCGATTTTAAACAGTTACTCAAGGGATGCGGAATACTTTCCTCGCAGTTCTCATGAGCATTACTGTCCGGGCGTTAGATATACAGCTGATGGCTACCAAGCGTGTCGATCGCCACCGGAATATTTACAGCCACTCTCAGAACCTTGGTGTCCTACAATATTTCAATGGCCTCATTGTGTACCGGCTGCGTCCGTTAAAACGATACGTTGTGTAAGTGCACAAACTGATAATGAAAGTACTAAATCTAATTTGGCGGGTGAAAATCCTATTAATAAATCTCTTGTAAATGTGAGAATCCAGGAAGTGTTAACAGAAAGTCCTGATGAAGGTTATGAAGGTGAAAGTGCCGAATCTAATTCAAATCCCGGATGAGTTGTGAATGACAGAAAATAAAAATCAAAAATGGAAAGCAGGCGTCTAATGACTATAAACTTTCAAAATGTGGTTTCGGAATTTAGTCATGTTTAACCATGATGTTTATCACCCTTATTTGTATAGCTATGGCATGCTATCATTTATGTTGATCACTTGAACACACTTATAGAAAATAAAATTCTTATTATAATGTGAGTTTTTTTAAATGTATTTCTATGACAACGCTGCACGCTGATGTAATTGACGTTCAGTTTCCTACTGCCCGCTACCGCTCTGTATCTCTAAACAACCTAAAATTTAAATATGCCTCGACTAGCTCAGTCTAATTCACACAGAGTGCACAACGTTACGATAACAAAAAATTTACCTCCCCTTCTTATCTAACACTTTCCTACTTGAATGAGACAAACGAAATTGACCAAGATTTGTATAATGACAAAGAAAAAATATATACACTTTACAGTCAAATATGATTCACTATTCGACAAAGTAAACCCCTGAATCAAATAATAATAATATCAATTTGTTTATCTCCAAAATTATAGCTCCCTCTAGTTAGTTTAAACCCAGTAAAAATGAAACTGTACACTATTGGAAACACCCTCGAACGTTGAATGACCTTTCCCTTTTTCACGTAAATTTTTACGTATAAAAGGATTTTTGGTGACCCTTTACATAAATAAAAATTGTAAATATTCAAGAAAAGAAAATAATACCTTATGTTACTATATAATGTTCTGACCTCTAGTTTTTTGTGTGTCCTATTTTTGGATCTGTTGCTTTTGTGTGCTGTTGATCAATACCCCTGAATTGCTCCCTATTAAATTCACTTGTTGATTTTATAGAATTGCTTGTCCAAACCCCATTCATTGCTTAAAAGATGTAATTTTAGGTTGATTTAAATTCGGATTTATGTCTTAGTTTCCCAGAGTTTTACTTATTACTTAGATTTACTACTTAGAGTTTCCCAAATTTCCCGGACTTCTTATTCATTACATAGATTTCTACCCATCATCTACATTTCTACCAGTTACTTAGATTTCTACCAGCTACTTAGATTTCTGAATTATAAATATTAAAATTACGTTTAATTAATAAGCTTTTACTTACGTTTTCCAGTTAACGGCAAAACCTTTTTTCGTATGTTTTTCACAATTATTTTAGTTTCGAATTTTTCTGTCACGACTTTCACGAAATATGATTATTTAATTTTCTATGTTCAGTTTTACGTAAATTTTTTATTTAAATTGATGTGGAGCTTGTTCAAGTTGTTTATCAAATTGAAGTGATATAAAAAGCAATGCCTCCATCTGACAGGATTGGTTTTCGGTTTACTACGGTCAAGGTTTAAGGCATGTTATAGGATATTGTGAACACTCTGGGATTTCTCAGGTATGAATTTGATAATAGCCCGCCGAAACAATGCTGTGGTCACGTAGTATAACAGTTCTATATGGTGGATTTCTATCATTTTTGTACTTTCACCCGCCTGTTTTGTTTTGTTGTAGGAAATTTTAATTTGACCTCTCACGTAGAGAAATTTTATTTTTGTCAAGATAATGTTTTGGGTATTGAATTTATTTTCATGTTCAAATCAAGTACACAACATTTCTATAATGACGTAAATTGAATTGCGTGTCTTTATATATATATATATATATATATATATATATATATATATATATATATAATTATGGATGTGACTTAAGTTTATCTAAGGGTCATTTAGTATCGTTATGTAAAGATAAGACTCCGGAAACCCGAGCAATACTTGGGAAAAGCTTGAATTATGTAAATATTAATATGTTTGTATAATATAACGTATTTATTGAAAACACTTGGTATATTGAATTATAAATTCATAAGCTTATGGTTGAAAGGGTTTCGTTTTCAATATGTAATTTAATAGCGCCATTAGATAAAAAATAGTGGTATGTTCCGGAGAAGAAGGATGTTTCTAAAAAGGGTTTCATCTACTTTTGGCATCAAAGTACTTAACGCATAATACGTAATTATCATAAAGGGTTCCATTTAAGCGTGTTTTTAAAATATTATGTCAAATCGCGTAAACGAACGCGTTATAAAAGATTTTCATGTTTATCGTAGTATCGTGTTGCAACCCTTTGAAATTATACTGGAAATGCGCATTGAATTTCCTGTTGTTAATACAGCGTGTATAACATTTAAATGCATTGGTATTTAGCTGTATTTATTTAAAATATCAGTCGCTATACAAAGAAACTAGGATTGCATCTCACTTGAAAAATAACTTGAAAGCGTGTTCATTGAAAGTTTAGAATAATCTATATTGTAAATAATCAGATAAGGAATGTAGTCGTACATCCAATTAGTGCAAGAAATCCGCAGCCATAATTTTGGATATTGATAAGATAACGCTAAGGTAAACAGAACTAATTACTAGCGACTGGCCGTAAAAAAACAAAGTTTTGAATGTTGCGTCATTCATGTATTTTCGCGATGCTGACATAAAAGAGCCAAGCCCATTTCTAGCATCTACTAAAACACAGGAACGACATTTAGAGTTCGATAGATTATTTGACATGCTGACATTACAAAGGCAGGCACTTGTAAAACCCAATCGAAGTTAAGTTGAGGAACAGTGGTTCATGCTTTCTACAAACGTTATGATGCAGTATATCACGCAGTAAAAATATTATAATTTTTAGTAGTGAAATTTTATAATGACGGAACAGTTTAAATGTACAGAAGTAAGTAGGATTTTAAAGTACCTTGAAATGGTTTCAAAAATGGAGAATAAATGCACAATAATTAACTACTGCAAGATAAAGTTTTTAATTTTAACAAAAGCATAAATGAAACTGAAATGGTATTTACTGGTATTTAGATGTGGATGGATGACTATGTGTCAAACAAGAGGCCATACCATAACCACCGTAAAATAAAAATTACATTGCTATAAAATTTAGAAAAGACATTTCTATTTATTGATTTAATTCCACGATAAAAGTATTCTATGTGATAGAATTTGAAGTTAGATTATAAACTTATTCAAGCTTCAAAAATTGATTGAGGTAGAGGCAGCTTGCTGTGGTGTTTTTGCAATTACATAATAAGAGTTACTAAACCTAACTGATCAGATAAGTTTAAATCCAATTTTAACGTGAGACATTGAGTTATCTATATTATCCTGACTAAATTTGTACATAATAAAATTAATTAAGGAGATATTTTTGAAGGAAATTAATATTAGCGTGTGCTAACCGTGATTATAAAAGAGACTTTAAAACGTAAATTTAGTGTAAGTGACTACTTGAAAGTTATCTCTTGTTAGTCTTAAGATATTGTTTGTAAGAAAAGGCCGTTGTGGTGATACTGGACTCTACTTTTAGATTTTGATATTTCTATATAAGTGTTTTTTTAGGTTATATGAAAGATATTTATTTGTTTGAGAAAAGCAGTTGTGGAGGTAGTAATTGTTATCTAAAAAATTGTTTGTTAAATTACTTCAAGGCATTATAAATCTAATGCTTGATCTTAGTGGTTTTATTTAAATTGAGCTACCAAAATAAAAAGGGTAACACTTTTATTAATCGCTTCAGTCCACAGAATCTTTTATTGACGTTCCATGATGGACATGTTCAGACCACAGCACTTTTATCGTCGTCCAACCCGGGGCTCATTTAGAATCATTTACAGACCATGAAAACTTTTATTGGCTTTCAAATCTGGCACTCGATTAAGCCGCTTGATAATTAGAGTATTGCGTCTTGTTAGATTTTGTAGGATTTGTCTCTGTGATGTATACGCAATTGGTTTCCAGAACGACAGATAGAAAGAAAGAAATTTGTGCGAGATTGAGGGCAGAAAGTGTGGAGATAGGCTCTTAAGAGAATATCGATTTGGAAGATGCGAAAGAGAAGAAGCTGGAGAAAAAGAAAGAAGAGTTTGTAGGATATATTCAGGAATCGAGAATGATGGCTCTTTTATTTTGTCTAATTAAAAATACGTCAGATATAAGTGAAAATAGTGAAAAGTATATCAAGGCAATGAGTAAAAAGCATGAAAAAAATATCAAAGACATGAATGAAAAAAATAAAACGGACATGAAGGACGTGAGTGGAAAACATGAAAAGGCACGAAGGATATTCGTGATAATATGAAAAAAATAAATGAAAGAGGTGTGAAGGTATTTGACAAGAACACTCAAGAATTACGAGCGGAATTTGGAGGAAACTGAAAGCAAAATACTAAAGGGAAAGTTAAAGAGATAAGCAATAAATTAACTTTAGAATTAAAATGAGACGAATATGACTATAGTTGCAATGGAGTTCCAAGTTAGAGGGAAAGTGGTACAGATTTTAGAGGATATGGATCAAATTAAAAAAGAAATGATGTAAATAAAGTCTAATCAACAAGCCCGTCAGAAAAAAACGAATGGAAAATTTAAGAACCGAAATCAGAAGGTAAATAAAATTGAGGAAAACTGCCAAGTTGGGTTTAGAACATGTAAAGATAACAGGAAATTTCGTGACCAATTTAGGAAACAAAATAGAAAATTTAGAGGTTAGAGTTAAAAATATGAGTGTTGGGAAACCCATGAGGTGGAGCCAAAGTAGTGTCCCGTAAGTCAAATTTTCTAAACATTTCTGAGAGGATCATCTACAATTCCAAGTAAGAGACAACTTAATCATAGGAAAATACAAAACAGACTCAGACATGACAAGGAAATTATGTGCCATCGAGAAATTCAGTGTGGCTAAACAACTCGATCCTCCAATGGAAGACGTACACTTAACTAAATATTTGGCAGAACATTTCGTGGCGGAAACGAAAGAATGCATACCTTTGCAAAACATTGCAGACTGGGACGCATTTTAAGAATACTTGTAAAGATATGGCGGATTGGGTCACCTACGAAGAACAGAGGATGAGGCTTGGAACCAGCCGATAAATTTTGTTGGATACGAAAGGAGTGTCGGATCTGAACGCTTCAGCGGCAGGAATTTTGGAAGGGAAATTTTAATGCGGTCAATTGGAGCCAAAGTAATACACCCAAAACAGATGTGGGAAAAGAGAGTGAGACGAGAACCGATGAAAATAGCAGTATAACAGAGAAAGCAATAATAATGAGAGTTCACAAAGGGATAGTTCAACAATGGAAAATAACAACACATCCGCATAATCAATAAATAAGACGAGACCAAGGTCATCCGTGAAAATTAATTAATACAAACAACAACGCGGGCTTATAAAGTTTGATTTAGAAAGTTAAGATAATTTAAATAAAACTTATTACCTACTTTAAACTTAAATATAGAAGATAAAATCATTAATAGATACGGAAGCTGAAGCATGGCTGATTTCAGAACATTTTATTAAAGATAACATTAGAAGATTAAATACTGAATTGAAGCCCGTAAAATAACGTGGTTTAGTATCACCAAACAACAAAAAGTTCGCGAATATAAATAGTATGGTATTATTAAGTGTGCATTGGGGAATATGGAGTTTCAGCATGATTTAACTATTGTACCTGGATTGAATATGAATGCAATATTTGGCACGAATTTAATAGATAAGTTAGTTGAAGTTGCTGATAGACGCAAAGAAGTAAATGAAATAAATGAAATAAATGTTAAAATCGAGAGAGCCTGTGTTAATTTAGATCAGTGTGAAGTAGAGAAAGTAATGCAAAAAGTAAATGAAGTATTCTCGAAAAATGCCCTAGAATATTTCTTGCCCTTCTAGTTCTTCTTATATTCGTTTTTCACAGATATCTTTGTTCCCCTTCTATTTCTATAACCTCTTTGTTATAACTTTGTCTGTCCATGCTACCACCATTATACATCTGAAGCATAACATTCGAAGGGTCTTCTTCCTTTCTTGTTTGCGTCTCCTACTGTCCCTATTCTATAGACGTGCAGGGCTGTGCTTCACACATCTGCTTTCGACAATTTTTTCTTGTTTCTGTTTGTTATCTCCTAACATAGCCGCTGATCTTTCTTGTTATATACAGCTCGGTTCCCCTTCTATTATTTTGTAAATATATACCCTATTTCAATGATATTCAGTGGTTTGTGAAAGGGGTTAAGCAATCTGTGGTTACCAAACCATTTGCCGAATTAGTAGTTTTTAGTAAATCCATTCACAAAATTAACATTAGTTGAGAATATTGCAAATCCAACAACTATAGTTGCCTATAATATTCATCGGGTGTAGGTACAATTATATTTTTCATAATAAGGTTTTCCGTCTTGGAACTGTTTAGACGCGTACCTCCATAGCTCTCTATTCAGAGCTAGCTCACTCAATTTTCTAAAACTCCGACAGCCTACATCTCTGACTATCTGTGTACAATAGTGTAACCTAGGTCTACCTCTACCTCTCTTTTTTCTTATATCTGCTTCTAGTATATTCCGCACATTCCGTCATGCCATAGTATGTGATCTATCACCCTATCTTACCTATTTTTTACAGTTTTCCACATATTTCTTTCTTCGCCCATCATTTCTAGAACCTTTTTGTTCTTAACTTTGTCTGTCCATAATGTCTTCACCATACGTCTATAGCACCACATTTCAAAGGCTTCTATCTTTTTCCTGTCCGTTTCTCCTACCGTCCAAGTTTTACTGCCGTACATTGCTGCACTCCACACGTATGCTTTTATTAATCTTTTCCTTGTTTCTATGTTTGTTGTCTTTGAATACAGTAATTTTCTTGTTAAATATAGCACGACCTTGTGCTAATCTTGGTTTTATGTATTTGCGCTTTTCCTGTCTTGCGTTTTTAAGCTTTTTAAATCGCAGAAATCTTAAACCTCTTGTAAGTTCTTGTTTCCTATTTGTATCCTAATTTTTGATTTCTTTTCTCCTCCTTTGAATACAAGTTCGTTAGTTTTATGTTTGTTAACTTTCATACCGTATCTCTCTGATGGAACTGTTTCCATTTCATTAAGAGCGTCTTTTAACTCTTCCTTGCTACATGTTAATGCCTCTACATCATCTACAAATCCAAGCACATCAATCTTTTGTTCTTGCATAAAAATTCCAAATGTCTTCCTGCATTTGACAGTATTCGTTGCCTCTTCGTTGAACAAGTTAAAGTTAACGGGAATAGGGCACATTTCTGTCTCGCCGTTTTCCTCATATCTACTTCTGTACGTTCCTACTCTAATACTATTACTACTGTTTGCTCTTTGTATAAGCTATGTGTTATCCGTCTATCCCTAAAACTCATTACAATCTTCTTGAGTATTTCGAACATTTCTTTTTCATGTTACATTGTTGAATTCTTTTACAAGATC
The DNA here is from genome assembly GCA_036346225.1 of Platerodrilus igneus. Lineage (NCBI taxonomy): Eukaryota > Metazoa > Arthropoda > Insecta > Coleoptera > Lycidae > Platerodrilus > Platerodrilus igneus. The sequence continues at coordinate 523,421 of JARFIW010001227.1, read as the reverse complement.
TACTAACCTTATACATACGCTTTCTCCTTTACGTGTTGTCTTCTCCATTATCACCCTCAGAGCTAAAATAGCCTCCGTGTTCTCTTATTTCGCCTGACCCCAAATTCAGCCACTCCTACTACTCCTTCACCCAGTCTTTGTTCACTTCTAGTTACTATTTTTGACACGTGTGCTGTCAAACTTTTTCGCGCTTTTGTTTTTTGCTATGATGATACATTTGAAATCTTTGGGTATCTCGCATGTTTCATACATATATAATATAAGTTGGAAGAGGCGTTCAGTTACTGCTTGTCCAGCGGCTTTTAACGTTTCTGCTAGCACCGAGCTGGAAATACTAACGAAGAGAACATTAACGAGAAGGTGTTCAAAATAGAAGAGTTGAGAGAAGAAGGTATAATACAGTGAGCTTAGTAAATAATTACACAGTTTTAAAATGTCCATCGACAGCTTCGGACGCTCAGAGCGTAAAGGGGGTGTCCAGGGCGATGATTTCTGCTACCGTCGAATGGTGATGGATACGATATGCAGCAAAAAAGTGTAGTGAATTCATCAGACCCGAAAGAAGATTATGATCTAGTTAATCAGAGAAGCACTGTATTATTCAAATCTGGAGACGAAGCAATTAGTTTTCGTAAAATAAAGCTAGTTGATGTAATGGAGCCTAAAGACGATAGTGATTGTGTTAATAAGAAATTTGCAATCAAGCTCGTGAAGCAAACCTTTTGATACTGTCTAAAAGTTCAGATGATATACAACGTAAAGATAAAGTCTTCAATGCAAGAAACCAGCGTATCACAATGCTTGCTCACCCAGTTGAAACCGCTGATGTAGTTAATAAGCAATGTGCAGATGAAAAATTGAAGAAGCTTATATCTGATTTTAAAACGTTTATACAGTTTTTTATCAATTTGACTATGGCTTCTGACACAAACGAAAAGTAGCTCAGTCTTGCATTATCATCGATTTACGAGACACCGTCAGAAGCTGTAAAAAACAAATACTACAAACCAAAGCTTCAGTTTATGCCAAAGGTGCAACTAGAGAATGATAGCTCTATTAATTTAACATCAGTGCTAAGCAAAAATGAATAAAGAAATCATCGTTAAAGAATTATTTAAACCTGCAAGAAAAAATTTTCTGCGTCGTCACACAAATCTGAAACATGTGAAACGCGATCTTATCCAGTCGAACTTGTGCGAATTTTAACCTTACACCCGTGTGAACAATGGGTACAGATATATGCTATTAACGATGGATTGCTATACAAATTATGCTTTGGCGAAACCATTAAAAACAAGACCGGTCCGGAAGTTACAAATGCTATGAAAAAAATATTGGACAAAATGTTGCATGGAAATATGACCACAAAAGTCAATCTACAAACGAATCGGGAGATTGAACTCTATAACCGATCCTTTAAGCAACTTATGCAAACATAAGACAAATCATTATTCTACGTATTCCGCAATCAAAGCAGACTTCTGCAAAAGATTAATAAGAACAATCAAAACAAGTTGTACAAAGGATTTTACTTGCAAGGTAGTCATAAATGGTTGGAAATTTTGCCTAAGGTTATGGAGGAATACAATAATACATCACATCAGGCTATTAACATGACGCTCATGAAAGCGGAAAAGCACCCAGAAAGGATAAAAGCCCAAATCAGCGACAGAAGTGTGACAACCCGAAGGAACAATTGGATGTATATCAAAATATAAAGCAGTATTTTGTAACAGTTTTTTGACCACTGCAGAACGTCAACGAATTTTTAGTTTTACAAACTCTTGTCTAGTCATTTATATCAGGTAAACCATTTTTAAATAAATAAATACCAGTATTGGTATTATGAGTGCTAACCGCCATACAGAAATGCTAGTTTGGTTGCTAACAACATCAGGCGTCGAATGTTAGTATAAATATTATCGAGACCAAGCAGCTTTCCAATTTCGTGCATATTGCATCAGCACTCACTTTAGCTAGAGCTCTCGTCGAGAACCATCATGGAAACCAAAAGGGTTCTAGCATGTAATTTGCGGCTGGCCTTGTGCGGTGGTAGAGCCCTAGTGCGCTGAACACTAGGCGTAGTGGTTTTAACAATGGCAAGAGTTGAAAATAAGTTATTAGATAAATTAAATAATTTTGTTGTAGCGCTCTTTTATTAACGTGTTTGGATAGTTTCTTTTAATAACGTTTTGGATAGTTTCTTTTTATAACGTCTTTTTATAATGTCTTTTGACAAACTCTTTTAATAACTTTATTTGAATAATTCTTTGGATAAATTCATTTAATAATTCTTTGGATACCTGTTTAAATAGCACTTAAAATATTCCTTTAATAATTTCGTAAAAGTTACAATAAAATATGCCTTTCAACGCTTCGTTAGAAAATCTTCAATTAAATATTTATTTTATTATTCTCCTGTAAATGTAGAGAAAGAACCTTTTAAGAAACCGTTTTGTATATCAATTGTTAGGCTTCTCCGTATGCTCATTTTGTTAGAATGAACTCGCCTTATCTGGTTTTATAAAAAAAGGCAGTCTGTATGTTGTATTTCAAGAGGATATTAACTCTACTTTCGCACCTGCGAGTATCAAGTTATAGTTCATTCACGTCAACTTTGCAATATAAAATATCGATCCAAGATGAACGTCCTTCAACCATACGATGAATAGTTGGATTTTATGTAATGTTATGCGACAAACCAATACGTTTGGATTTTAAGGAAACGTTCTACAAAGTACGTAGAAACTTTTATGGTTTGTAATCTATAGGAACATGATTTAAATAAATTAAAACTTAACCACAAAATATTTAAATTACTAGATACTATTTCACTATGTGGTCATCATCATGGAAAAAATATTAGCTGTATAATTTACTCAATTGTTGCTTTAAACACTATCGAGGATATTCTCTTCACCCGCAGGCTGGTGTTCTCAACTGATAGTGTTTAAAGCAACAATATAGTAAATTATACAGCTAATATTTTTTTTCCCCTACTGTTGATGACCACATAGTGGTCGAGATACGTATCTAGTAATTTAAATATTTTTTGTGGTTAAGGGTTTTTATTTAATTTTATTTTATGGTTTGGAAATAAAGTCCGATGATGAATTGAAATGGTATTTTTGAAGTTGCGAGTGTGAAATTACAAGTAATTAGGAGGACGACTATACGATGTTGGTCCGGTTTGTGCGTATAAGAAAAACGCATGGAGTTCATATGGTCCGGTCCAAGGATCACGCAGCTGTTTGTGTCTTGTAGAACATGTGGATTTTACGTCACTTGTTTTCTGAAGAACGTATGTATTAACACTTGCCCTAGCATGCTGTAACACCATCACGTAAACAACACCTGCTAAACCAAGGTAAGAGATTAGTATAATTCTTACATCAAGTCTACATTTGGTGATCTTTGATACGAGGCTGCTTCAGAAAATATATTTGCAACTACTTATAATCATTAACCCGTTTAACAAACTAAAAAGGAACTTAGTAAATTTTTAAGTTCTTATTAATATTTCATATATGCATGATTTCACTTACAATTTCTGAATGATGAGTTTATAGACAATGTAGTTAAATTTTTATAAATTTGTAAACAGAAATACAGATCTGATATTTCTGGTATAAATTCAAGTTAAATTTTTGTAGCGAAAACAAGATTTAATGTTTTAAATATTTACTTTGAATATATAAGCCTACCTTATGAGTAGATGAAACTTGTATTATCTTTTCTTAAATATGAATTTTATATTTACAATTTTTATGAAGGATCTATTTTAATTAAAGAAGCAACATTTAATTTTCTTAATTAATTGTTTTATTCTGAACAAGTACGTTCAGAAGTAGAGTACCAGATATAAGATAAAATAGCGTAAAGTGGTAACCCCAATTTAACAAGAAGCTCTAATAGCCTTATCAGATTTGGAAGCATAAAATCTGTGCTCAAAATATTGTTGCCTGATTAATCTTTGTTGTTTTTTATATGAGGTAACAAGAAAATACCTCTTGTGTCCTTATTTTTGTAAATTGAATTAAATTTTCTTTACAGCTTCTGCGTTAGCAGTTAATACGGTATTCCTCTCTAAGGACGCCCAAGTCCCCCTTAGGGAAACCCTGTGTTTAAAGTTAATTACTTGGTGGCGCCCTATTTAAACTTCTGTGTTGTTAAGAATCTAGCTCTAGTAAGAAAATAATGCTTTGTAAGAAGAACCACGACCAATCCTCATAAGCTCTGCCCATGTAATAGACCCCTAGCATAGTCGGAAGATATTTCCGTTCCATCATTTTAAGGAAATCCTTCCTTAAAGGTCACTGGTCACGTTAGGGGATAAATTGAACCCGTAACATGATACCAACCAGTTGATAATTTATGTAATAATTTGACCGAATATTTCATCCAAACTGGAGTACAGAACTGTTCAAAATTGTTACAGTACAACAAACGAGTCCGATAACCTATATATTACAAGATTTAAATAGACAACCAATTAAAGGGCGTTTCTACGGCTGAAGAAATTTAGACCACAGAGGCAACCGATACGTACTTTGTAGAAAAAATTAAACGAAACGGAACTATGGTTGTGAACTATTAGTGTCGTGGTTGGGGGATAAAAGTTGGATTAAGAAAGCAGACTTGCTTTAGTATACATTGATCGAGTTGGAGTTACCGCAAGTTTGGTTATTTGAGAATCAACCATCGACAAGAACGCTGCACCATGGCTTACATACTAGATATTCAAGCTTTCCAATTCAAAAGCAGTCAGTTTTTTATTAAACAAGTGACAGCGTTGGATGTCGAAAACGACAAACTGTGACACGAAGTATTGGCTCTGTCTTTGTAGTCCACCCACATGAGCGAAAATTGAAGAAACATTGCGCATGGCTTTAGGAAAATCTGCATAGACTTAGCTGAGAAAACCAGTCATTACACTTAACTTCATATTTAGAAGAGATAATTCCATCGCATGCCACAGCGTATGTGGAGGGTGCATAAAAACAAAATATCGTATACAGATATTTACAGCAGAACCTTATTGAAAACATTGAAGAATTTAAAGTTTCAAATTTAAAAACGTAAAGGATGGGTCGTGGAGGATTTGGTCATGGTTTTATGCATATGGAGAACCATCTAGCATGCGCCAAACAAAATGTTTTACTTATTCAGAATGTATTGTAATATGTATTTAAGTTTAATAAATTTTTGACCACTTGGTCTTATTATATAAAATTCTACAAAAACATAAATATTGGTAATAAACAAGCAGGTAAAAAATGCAGCTAAAAATATAGAAGTAATTAAAAACTTACCGCTTCAAATTAGAATAAAAACGGTTGGAAATTACAAGTCACAAATGTAAGCACTTACCGCACAAACTACGAAAAGACACCATAGGTTCAACACGTGTTCTGTAACTGAAACTATATACTGAAACTGTAACCAATAATTGCTGCCTTGAGCGATTACGCGGTTAATAGTATCTATGGAAAGTTGTACGGGAATTTTTCAAAATGATCAGTAAAGCCGACGTCCAAATTTTTAGTTTTAGTATATACCGTTAAATGTATTAGAAATAAGTTTCACTTCCAAAGAATTTACAAAACTGACCTTGTATTAGTAATTATAGCGAGGATGGCCTACGACGTTAATAAGCTTATAATTGATTTGTGTTCACAAATGAGATACAAATTGTTCAAACTAATGAGCCGGCAATAAGTGAATCACTGAATCTAGTCAAGTACTCGATTTCTTTATTTAATGCAAATTAGACTTTAAATAATAATTAATCACTCTCGCAAAATGAGAAACTAATGGTTAAATTTAAGAACAATAAGCATGTATTTTCTTTAGGTGATTTATTTAGAAAATAGTAAAGTATGCGATTTCCAAAATATAACGTAGAAGTTATTTAAAATTTAATTGTTTTATTAGTAACTATTCTGTAGACAATAAGCATGTTATACCCTTAGTATACGTTTAAAGTGTATTATTAAGTTTCTCTTTGAAATATTAAAGCATCAGATTTTGAGATAAATCTATGTATAATTGGTTGTTTAAAATCATATTTCATTTTACTAGTTTTTTTGTTAGTAAATCTCGCCAATAAGAATTGGATTATTTCGTTTAAGGAATACAAGTTTCAGTTACAAACATTCTTGATCTAACAAAAAAATTTTTTTTATATTTTTATATTGTTCACACACAAAGGTTGTCAAAATCATTGGCGGTTGCAAGGTTAGTAATGACATCATCATTACTTTGTACTCCAAATTATTCCAGTTTTGTGATTCATTTATTTTGATTAATAATGTATACTGTTGGCGCCTATGACAACATCGCATTGGAACGAAGAAGACTCACAAGTTAAATTATAGTTATGCAGTTAATGGTAAAACGCCTTACTGTGATTCAAGTTAATTCTTCATCTTAACTCATTTGTCCGAAATCTGTCGAAGTTGATTTCGAATCGGATTATGGAACGAAAATTTTTTTGAGCATTTAGTAAAGACGATTAAAAGTAAAACGTGCAAACTTGAGTGAGTACAGCAGTTTTATGTAATTATCTAAATATTCTTATGATAACGTTTAGTTCAGGTTTGTTTTAAAATTAGTATATTCAATTATTCATCACGTGTATTTTAGGCTTAATTCACCTTCCTAATATCGGGTTTTGGTATCTTCTTATTATTCCTTCTGAGGTGATTCCCTAGAAACACCCGTATTTCGAGATTAGGTGGTTTCAAAGAAAAATGTGGTTAATGCAAATGTGACAATCGATAAACTAGAAATCGAGCTACCATCAAATACGGGTATTTGAATGAGTTACGTTTTAATGAGATTTACTAAGATATATTTAGCATACCTAGCGATCAATGCCAATTATATACAAGTGCAAAAAGTGTGGATAGCACCATTCAAAAAAGAGAAACCTTCCTATGAAGATGAGAAGGGACCAACAAGACCGCTTTCGATGTCCATTCCCGCACATCTTGATGCAATCCATATCAGAATGTCAAATCAATCTGAAACATATAATTAAGGCACTTAAGATTTTATATGAACGCGTGCGTCTATTATATATTTCCCATCTATTTAAACACAAAAAAAATTTCTGAAGAATGGACTCCCAAATACTTGAACGCCGAACGCGATTGAGTAAAGGTGAAGGCATCAGGGGCAATCTGTGCATGTATTGAAGCAGATACAGATTTTCTAACCGTCTTGTGACTGTGCATGAAACAAGTGTCCAATTTTATGAACCAGATACATAACCGCAACCGGTGAAGTGAAAGCATCAACGTCCTTCAAGGCCTAAGAGGTTTCGAGTTTAGGGATTCGCTGTAAAGGTTCTTGATTAAGTTGTTTGGAATATCGGCAAAGTAATTATGATCCTACCTAGAAATGGTTCAAACCACCATTAAGAAACAAATTAAAGAAACAAGATACTGAACGTTAGCTAACGCAATGAGCCTGCACACAAATCGCGCATTGCTATTGACTCAACCGGAGATTTACGATTTGAGTTACTGGATCGTCCACCTTATTTCCCAGATTTAGTCTCAATAGACTATTACCCGTTTTCTCGATTGAAAAAGTGTTAAAAAAATATCACTTTTCTGTATCAAAGATGTAGTAGAAGCTGCGGTAGGCTGGTTGCAGATTAAAAACAATCTTTATTAGTTTGAAAGGGTTAGATGCGTTATAGCTTCGTTGTATTCGGTATACTAATTTAAGATAAGACTATGTTGAACAATAAATTTTCAAATTTTAAGTGTTTCAGTGGTAGGCTAAAAATATATCAGTACTTCCTCGTAAGCACTATTTATCAGTATTAAATTCTTCAGTACTTTTATATGCAGATCAGAAACCATTTATGAACTACATCGAATTCAGTTAAACGACACACGATTGCACAAGAGGATACTTCCGTTAAACAGTTTACACTGCACGATCTGGATGTTGTTTTTCATCTGGCAATAAAAATGACGGAAAGTGTTTTACTGTGGAAACCACCTACATTTGTGTCAAGTTTGGTCTCTCATAAGCATGATTTATTGCACATCCCCCTTAACCAGCTAATAAAATTTTCAGAAGGGCTTATGGAATAACAGGGGCAATATTTTAACAGTTCGCAGAAACGGATAATACTTAACAATTTATCATCTTGACGTCCAAGCTTAATTAACTAAAATAAATGAATGCTAAATACCACTTCCACAACTTTTATTTTTAGTGATTTGCAGCTATACGCTTTGCAATTACTCGGTTTATTTAAAAATATATTTATCTACACAACAAAAGCACAATCCAAAGCAATTAGAATAGGGATGTTGTACACGAAATGCAATTACTTTACTAGTAGTAACATCAGCGTTTATCCTGTATAGTAGAGCTACTGGATTAAAAGAAGTACATATCCTAAAGGCAGGGCATTTGTTCTGCGGTTTACAGTAGTCATTTATAGTGTAGTTACTTCATGCAAGTTGTAGCTGAGGCTGCAGAAATTTTTATAAGCTTACCTTACGCTTTTACAATCGTTTTGTCTATTTGGCTTTCAGCATTCAGGCAAAGAATGCATGGGATTTTCTCTTCGAGCCTTAGAATATTTATTATCGAAGACTTCTTTCTGTTAGTGAAACGCTGATAGCGCCATGTGAAAAGCTATTTCTTTATTTCTGACCAAATTATGAACTGATTTTTCCAAAACTGAAAACAATAAACCATTCTCGAACGTTTGCTAACAATAAGCATAACGTTTATGAATGTATAAGCCCATTGTATACCACCTAGACGGTAATACTTTAAATTGTGACAGAAATGAATGTAAATGGTTTTGTATAGAAGAAGCAGCAACACACTCCGCAGTAGCTTTGTGTTTCGCTAAGTAGCTTGCTGTTTTTTTGAAAAGTTTTTGGATTTTGTTCCAAGCTGATTACAGGAGTCGCGTCTAGAAACTCGTTCTGCGTATGAATGAACCATTCTTTCGCCACTTGCAATCCATTGTTTGTAGCTTTGATTTTTTTTCAACAGAGTTCTGTTCGCTTTAAGCTAGATTGCGAAATCAATAATCATGACGACACCGCCTTATACCGGCTATGTCGGTTTGTAAAAGTTGGATGCTTTTGCCACGTTACTTGACATGTGGTTTACCAACAATCTTTTTTGGTAGAATTTAAAGAATACTTAATGCTGAAGGTGGTTGTGGCAGAGATTCGATTGATAATTCCTCAGTTGCGTTTCTAGCAAGATTTTGTTAAAGCTTCGTGCATAATTTAACAACAAATTTGAATGGTTTTGTAGAGAAGAAAGAAGCAGCGTAGCTTTCTCTTTCTTTGAAAAGCTTTTGAATTTTGTTTGGGACTGATACAACTAATCTCGTATAGAAACTCGTTCTGTGCGTGAATAAACCATTCCTTTACCACTTAGAATTCAATGTTTGGAGCTTTGATGTTTATCAACTGCATTTTTGTTCACTGTAAACTATATGACCAGTTAGATAATATTGATTGTATTGTCAGACCGGTTTCTACAGGTTTGGATACTTTTGTCAAATTATTTAGTTTTGCTTTTATAAGAAACATCATTGCTATGTGTGCTTAGTTCACGTTCATACTTTCTTTTAGTAAGCACTAGAAGGAAACATCTGGTAGTTGTTACTGACAGAGGTTATATAGATGGTTAATTCGACTGCTTATTCTGCTACGTTTTGAATTGATGTGATGTACCAAATTAATTTTACTCTACAAGGGCGGAGAATGTAATGATAAAATGGTGCATCGGGTAGCTTTCAATGATGCAGAATGTGTTTTATGAAAGCAATTGCAGAACCTTTGAATAAATACAGATTATATAACTTTTATTAGATATTTTTGCACCTACCTTGAAAGTTCAACCACTTTTGGTTTAATTATACACTTGAACAGCAACCCATTTAAAGAAATGGTTTTAATAGATTCTACTTTGGTAGAGGTTGATGGAGTCTTGTTTACACGCTTCTGACTTTTTACGAATTTCTAATAAGCGCAAATAAAAAAAAACTCCAAGTCTTGTTTACCTAACCTATATTTTCAAGCATGACTATTACAGTATATAAAAAACAAAAAAAAACTAAGAAATACCACTAATTGGCCAAATATACGTGCATCCAAGAAAAAAACTTAATTTTTCCATACGGGAATCTCTGTGTTTACAATAGGTTCCAAATAAGCGTGCACCAACGTAAACAGCCCTCTTAATCATAAGTTTTGCTATTTTTACTACAACCAAACACAGTTATTTATTACAGAAGAGCATGTAATGTTTAGCAGGTGGGGAGCAAAATTCAATAACTTTTAGGTTTTGTTGGTCTTTTATAAATCTCCAACGATCTTTTAATGTAGTAAAATTGTTGCAGGGAATCAAATGCATTCAATGAATGCTATGAACACAAGACACTTTCACCTCTAGCGGTATTTTTAATACTGCGTTTTCAATCGCTTTTGAGAACTTGATTACTAACAATTCTGGGCTTTAATACCGTAATTTGAACTACTCGATAATTAACCACATTTCACACGGCGTTGGTTGCGTGTCAACTAAATTTGAAGCTATGCTCTGATCTCTGTTCTTGAATAACTGAAGATGAAAGATAATAAATTCCCTCTTAATAATATCCGTGGGTTTTATAAGCTTTTCGTCTCAGGATCATTGCATGTACTCTTTTTTGTTCTCAATGGGTAATGACCAATTTTTGAAATCAATGTTGCTCTGTTTATCTAGCCGACTATCTTGTTCTCATATTCTTACATTGGATACCACAAGCGGTGATATTTGTTTAACTTCACAGCACATTTTCATGGCTGTAATTTGTGAGTAAATGAGTATTAGGGTAATCTACCATGGTTGCGGGTTCTTTGAATTTGTGTGAGCTCTTAATTCTTTCAACCGTATGGCAGGTTTAATGATCATTAAGGGTTGTAGGGTGTGTCAGTTCAATTCCATGATTTAATGGTTTGTTACTGAGTGTGAGTGAGTAATAACCTTTCCTATATCGGTTATTTCCCGAATATCTATCTGTATTTTTCTAAATTTAATACAAAGGTTCTAAAGTTCCGAGAGTTATTGATCTATGTATAAAAATGCAATAAATGCTCTAATACATTATTTCTTTATCCTAATTTAATATCATATTAGAATAGCCACGTTATTAAGTGTACACTGCCAGAGCTTCTATAGTTTACAGGCTGCTTTCATGCTTAAAGCTCATTCAACGAACAGTAATTAATAAACTAGTTTCTACCACATACCATTTAATTAAATAAACCATCAGCGTTATAAACTTTAGCAGACTTCATTAAAAAGTTTGAGAAACAACATTATGAAGATTTTGTACAACTCTATTTGTACCTAAAAGCATCGACGATTATATCGAATGCTGCCTATAGATTTGTTTAGAACCTTAATCGATAGTACGAAAAAAATAATTTGTACCCAACTTAGAAACTATACCTTTGGAGTTCTAATCTTTATAAATTATAATTTTTTTTTAAATCTGGATAAACTGGTAAATTTTCTAGCCCAGTACAGTATAGATTTTCAGCCCAGTTTTTCTTATATTGCATGTCTAACTAAATATACCTGTATATACCAATATGCACTGACCGAAACAATCAACCGTTCATAAACCATTTCCTAATTATCCACATGCTTAGTTTCAGCTAGTTAATATTTCTATGTCGCATTACCCTCAATAGTAGCCGATATCAAACACGAAAGCCTTCAGCCGCCAACACCGTTGGCACTCATTGCATGTTTAAGAAACAGGTTTCACTTTTTAGGGATTTTAGTAATACGTTGTTAAAGTTTGAATTTTTGGTATTTATTAATTTGAATGTGCTAATTAATTTTGTTAAAGTTTAGGATAATTTTTAATTCGAGTGAAGGACAAATATTATGTTAAACTTAGCAGGAATGATTAAGGCAGTAGTAATGGCGTCGTTTGTTATTTACTAGTTTGTATCACTTGGACACCATTAGACGTTTGGATACTATTTAGTTCCATAATCAAAGTTCAGGGTGTTTCCCCGTCAATGCGCTTTAACTTCATGTTCGATGCATTACTTCTATGACAGCAGTGCCCTGATCATTTTTATTTTATGACGGATTAAGTTTGTGTATCTATTTTTGAAGTGGTATATTGTATGTTGTCAGCTTATGGAAAAAGCAATCAAGGACACTATAATTTGAATCGCCTCGGTGCAATTTTCCAGGCAGACGGCGCCAATTTTTTAACAGCACGAAATGTTCACACCAATTTTGCGCAAAAGCGAACTACTTCCGACAGGATTACTTCCAAAGTTTTATAGGGACTTCAGCTTGTATGCAGGCATTGCAATGAAAGCTTCCTTCCTCTACGCGGGATAAAGAAAACTGAGTTTCTTCGGAACTTAACAACGATCTACAATGGCATCCTGTACACGGTTTGTACCAATTTCGTTATCCTTGCAAGGAGAGGTATAAATGTTCAGAAGTACAGAAAAACTCTTTCCACATAACTTCCTATCATTTGCGCTGGTTATTAAAAAATTGTCTTATTATTAGCAAGACAGTGCCAGAGTTTATGCCGCTATCTATTTAAAAATTACGCTGTTGAGAAAGCAGCACCTATGGAACATACTAAGTACTGATTAAAATGTGGAATTTGAGCACAGTAAACTTTCCTCAGCGGCGTTGGTAAGGTATCAAACATGCAACAGACGTTAAACTAACGATATTCGTAACTGGCTGCATGAGATCGTCGGAGTTAGAAATGAGACTATTCTTTATTAAATTTAAAATAGTGATAGTACCAGGAACGAAATTAAAAATATAAACAAAGTACTGAATTTTGTTTTACTTAACCCTCCATAGGTCGCGGTGTTAGAAACAATCTAACGATGTTTTATTCCCAACACAATTTTTCTTTAAATTTTGATATATTGTTTACGGACTTTAAAAATGTCTCCTATTTGTCATCGTGCATCATCTACTCATATAAGGTCGAAGTGGGGATGATTGGGTTATGTTCTAGCGTATAATGTTAGTATGAATCTAACACGCGACCTGTTAGATAGTCTCAAGGTGTTAGATAGAAGCTAACGACGCGACGGTTTGAACATGTAAATTTTCTATTGTGTTGCAAATATTTTTGGTAAGTTTTTACGAGTATTTGATGACTATATTTCATTACAAAATATTTTTATTAATTTCCTATCGTACCAAATAAATAGATCTCGGAACTGTATGGGGTAATTATGTTATAAGTGTATCTAATAAAGAAACGTGATTTGGTTCGGTTATAAAAATCTGCAAAATTTATTTTCTAACTTCTCTAACATTTATAGTATTTGCTGTTGCCATTGATTTACTGTAAGTGTCCTTATATAGGTATGGCTTCACCAAGAACCGAAGCAAAATGGCAAAAATGGTTCAAAGAAATACCCCCAGATAATGAATTTAGTTCTGATGTGGATGACGATGCCACGGAACATAGTAACTATAATACGGAAACAACAATCCTCTGACAATGACGACTTTTCTGAACCTATTCTGGCAACCCTTCCACAAAAAGTGTTGCAATTAATTGTAAAAATGGCGTTCGATGGTTGAAACAAAAAAAGGTCGTCGCAACCAACACACGCAAACAAAATATAATAACAAAACTGCCTGGAGTTATAAGCCAATCCAAGCACGTAAAGTAAATTATAGATAGCTGAAAAATACTTTTTACATTGAATACGCTTGATGCTAGTGTATCCTTCACAAATCAAAACCCTACGGACTTGGTTGAAATATTGGCTTTTTTTGAGTTTGGTTTATTTGGCAGATGTAAAAATGGTACCACACTTAAATACGCCTGAACTGTATACAAAAGATGGAACCGTTCCGGACTATTTTCAAGCAACAATGGTGCAAAGACGTTTTCATATTCTTGTTCGAGCTATTAGGTTTGATGATAAAACCAGCAGGCAAGAACAATAAAAACTGGATAGCCTCGCGCCTGTTCGCAAGATATTTGATTCTTTTGTGCACAAACGTCATAGCAGTTGCAGTCCAGGTAAATATGTGACAATTGTTGAAATGTTGGAAGCACTTGGAGGACGTTGTAAATTTCGTATATACCTAGTAAACCGGCAAAATACGGGATTAATATTTATGCTCTTGCCGATGCGAGAATTTTCTATGCACATAACATGGAAATTTATCCGGGAAAACAACCTCCAGTTCCATATCAAAAGTCAAACGATGCATCAAGTTGCTACGTACATTGACGTAGCCGGCAGAACAGTGCAAGAATGCCCTGGCTCAGTTGGTGAGTAGGCGAGGTTTTATAACTACCAAAAAAAAAACCTAGATGGATGACCAATAAAAACATACTCGCACTCATTCATAAATAGCAACAAAACATATACAAAAAACTTATAATTAAGCAAAATATTTACAGGAGTATAGTAGTACTCAGAAATGCAAATCAATAACTACAATGTAACCCAACCAGAAAACCCAAAAGAAAGCATTTTTGTTTCCAAGGGCGTGCTGTCGTTTATAGATATTACCCTAATTTAAGTACTAAGAAAAGAACAAACCAAAATTACCCCTCCAAAAACAACAGCTCTAAAACATTATCGTAATCCTCGAAACAACTATATACAACAAATCACGTATTCATTACGTAGCTGAAATTACTTAATTAACCCCTAAAATATATTAATAAATAAAGTTTTTCATGAGAACCATCTATCAATTTTTGTATTACATTCTGTTACACGTTTCATTGTATTCATTAAGCATACTTCTAAATATTACATGAAAATCTAGAGTGGGTATTATATTGTTAAAATAATTTAGAAAAAAATCTTGAATAATCATTGCATAAAACTTCTTTTTACTACACATCAAAGAACGAATCATTCGCTCTTAAAATAATTTAGAATAGAAAATTTTGAATTATCATTGCGTAAAACTTTTGTTTACCACACATCAAAGAACGAATCAACGCTCCTAAAATAATTTAGAAAAAAAATCTTGAATAATCATTGCGTAAAACTTTTTTTTACCACACACCAAAGAACGAATCAATACTCACCCCAAAATCGAGGATGATGGGTCGTCAAGTAGGGCCAAGGTGACAGAACGGTCCTGCCCGCCAGAAGACGCTATGAAACAAAACGTACAGGCAAAAATTAGAACCGGTACAAAAGAAAAGTACTTTTTTTTTAATTACAAATACTTACCACACAGCGTGTGCGAAATTTGGGAGAACAAAAACACCAAAAAATGAAATTACTACTACAACGCGAGCCACCGTTGTCGTCGCTAGGACAGAATTTTGTAACAAACAAAACGTTTTTAGTAATGAGAATGCAAACATAGGTTAAATAAGTTAGTATACATGTGCCACTTCCTGTTTATAAGTTGGCGTCTTTGTCCGTCATCTGAGCGGATAGTGTTAATACTTCGTATGAAATTATAGGTTTGGTTTGCATCTACGCTATACTTAAAAGGTTAAAAACCCTGCTAGGTTCACATTTAAGATAGCATTACGAATTAATTTGAAAGCTTATAGATGCAAAAATTTGTTTTCATATTTCACTAAAATGAACTACATACATACATTATGTATGCATATAGGTCAAATTAATAAAACTGAAAATATAAACTTCTACATCATACATGCATTTTAAGAAATGAAATAAACAAAACATTTGACCAAAATATATTATTCGCTTATTGCATATTACAGGAAGAAGAAAACTGATTTAAGGGACTATTGACAAATACAACAAAACGCAGGCCATTGACATTCAAATAAAAAATAATTATCAAAACACAATTTTATTCTTATAAGGATTTGAAAATCAATGCCTAGTGGCATTCTTATTTCCACAACCTCTCACATGGTAGAAAACATATCCATTATTCACGATTCGGATAAAAATATGTAACCCATTATTTTACCATTTGTTACAAAAACTAATAGACATGAATCTCCCTTAAATACAGTAATGTATAAACAAACACCAAGCTTTAACTTTAAGATATCAGTTTCTCGTAATTTTCAGTTTTACAATAAATTATTTGTCCATTTAATATCGTTATGTAATAACAGACATTGACGGTGAAGTAAGTACCTACAAAAACAATAGTAATGTAATTTTAATTAAACCAAAGTGTATTTTTTTTAATCACACACCTGGATATATTCAAGAAGTCAATAATTAATATCACAATTCACAATGAATTTTTTGAAATGCAGCAATTCGAAATAAACAATCTTTGAATAGCGCTACGGTTAGATAAACAATAATTCTAAACGTCAAATTAATGTCAAATAAATGACGATCATTAATTGCTGTTGAAATTGTGGGCGCCGTCTATTCGAATAGTGTTAATCCTAAAATGCGCCAACAGAATCGTCTATAGAGTGCTCACACCGTGAATGCCAAACCATCCGCGTATTATACATTATAATTTGAATAACGGCCGCTATACTTGCGGCCACGTCCTCAATGCTCCACCCGGAGGTACTACATTGGGTTTAAACGCGAAAAATAATCGTGCTTCTAATTCATTCTAACTTCATAGTTAATCCACCCTAACAAACCTAAAAATCTAACATACCTAACAAACTCTAACAATCTAACAAACCTAAAAATCTGACAAACTGAAACAAAAACTAAAAACAAAAACTAAAAACAAAAACTAAAAACAGGGTTGGAAATAATGGTATCCCTAGCGCTGACTTTGTGTACCCGATCAATAAGACACAAGCAAAAATGAGAGGGGGAGGGATTCGTAATACCCGATAGCAGACGCCGGTTCTGCTTACCAGTGCGACCTGAAGGGTCGTCTTAAAACTATCCAAATCTAGCAAACTAATTTAAATCCATCCCTAGCTTTCCCTATCATTCCCTAACTGATTTATATTATGATTATAATCTTCACAATTTACTCTTCCTTCCCAAATATAAACTGCAACCAAAATGGCGACAGAACGTCAAACAAAACAAATATGCCACAAAATACTGCAATACATGCTAATAAATGTAAAGTGTAAATATAAAATATAAATAAATATAATTATATAAATATATAAATTAATGTCTAATAAGCGTTTAGCATGTAGCAGTGCACAAAATAGCAAAAGCATCACCCTATTTATCAGGTGCACTCGCAGAAGCATTATGACGGCTAGCGCCATTACGCACAAAACGTGCCTGTTAAATTATTTCAAAAACTACTAATTAATGTAAATCAATGCTTGTGCCAGTACAGCCGCCACAATTTAAGTCTTACCTCGATAATAAAATTCTCCAGCATCCGAAAATCTGGTCGTCTGCCTACATCTAACTGTAACTTACCTCTAAGGGGAAGATGGGGGTGCACTGTTAAAGTTCTGGTGGGTATGCACTAAATGTTCATGGGGGGATTACAATCAGTATCATTGTCACTTCACTTTCAAGTCCTGGGGGAGATGCGCGGTTTCACTCTATTTTATTATCTTTGTTTATTTTATTGATTTAATTTAAGAGGGTTTCTGATTTATTTGTTATTGTTTATCTGTTATTATTTATTCCCGATTTTCCGAATATCCGCACATAATTATGAAGATAGGCAGTGACTGTATTAATGGTGTGTGGGGTTTCTCGTGCATATTGGACATTTGGGTGTAATTATCATGTTATTTTTTTTTTATTTTTTTTTTTTATTTTTTATATCAGGTTTTGGTTATATCTATGCTCGTATCCTTACTCACGCCAAGTCAATCTAAAATTTTCCAATCTTCCCACTAACCCCACCGAATTTTACACGCGGTTGTCATTGTCCAATCTCGCAACCCTTCCCGCGAATTCTTTTAAGGCTGTCCAGAACGCCTTCTGGTTAACCACTTCCCCGACTTCTTCTAGGTTCTTTGGCCATGCCAGACCTAGGATAGCTAGTTTGCTATCCGCCAACCCTCGATTTCCCGCCTCAAGCGGGCAGTCGAAGAGCACGTGCTCTGCGCTTTCCGAACCCTCACCGCATTCGCAGCAGTCGCTGTTAGTTAGACCGAACCTTTGTAAATACGCCTTCAGGGCGCCGTACCCTGTTATCAACTGCACCATTTTGTGATCGAGCTTAACCTCGATCCTACCTCTAGCTTCTATGTTCGGTATGAATTTGTGGGTCAACCTGGCCGTGGCAGCGTTGTTCCACCTCTCTTCCCATTGTCGAATTGATTTTTCGCGCAGCTTTCTTTTGATTAAAGACCTCGGTATCGACGAATGTGATATCCGAAAGTCGCCCGCCGCGCCCTCTTTAGCTAATTTGTCAGCCCTATCATTTCCTACGTTACCATCGTGCGACCTAACCCAACAGAACTTTAAACGTCGAAACTCGAGCGCTGTATGCGCTATTCTCCAGACGTCCGCCTGGAGGTCTGTCGAGGTGTTCATGTTAGTTAATGCCGTCAGCGCTGATTTAATGTCGCTGATTATATAATAATCGTCTCTGCCCGTGTGATTTATTACGTAATCGATAGCCTCTCGTATGGCTACCAATTCGCACTGGAAGATAGTGCTCCAGTTTGCGAGTTTGGTTTGAAACCGAAACACCTCCCTTTCCTGCTTAAACACGACAAACGCCGCGCCTGCTTGCCCGTCATCCATACGTGAACCGTCCGTGTAAATTCTGATACCCGTCGCGTCCCGATCTCCTTCGACAAACTCGATTCCTCTAATTTCGGCCGGGTGTCCCAATTCTGATACCACGATCTTTCTTGCAACGTCTCTATTACCAAGATTAATATCTTCGATAATTTCGCGCCCTTTCCCTATATCTATAAGTCTCCTATCTCTAATCTCCCTAAAGACATATTCGATAGGGAGAGTCCTACCGATCACCAGGACAGCCTCTGTGGAGGTGGTCCTGTATGCCCTCGCCGCCTTTACCGCGGTTATACGTTGCACGCTCGTTAATTGACGCATCTCCCGGACTTTACAACCTTTCGCCCATACGGATGCTGCGTACAGCATTGCCGGTTCAATTGCTCCGGCATAGACCGTCCTCAGCGATTCGCCCCTGAAACCCCACTTTATTTTAGCCGCCGCCATCATTCTATTTGATATTTCGCCGCCCTTACTTTTAACGTATTGTACGTGCGCTTTCCAATTTAATTTATCGTCGATCTTGTCGCCGAGGTAGGTAATACAATCTTTAAACGGGATTTTCTCACCTCCTAGCTCTAGCCTAGGAGGTCTCTGTCCTGGTTTCGTGCCGAAATAAAGCGTCTCTGACTTTGCCGTGTTAAATTTTAATTTTACCGCCTGCGACCATTCGTGTAATTTCTTAAGCGCCTCGTTAGGTTTTGTGCGCATATCCATTAACAATCTCGATCTTACAATTAAAAGCGTGTCATCCGCAAACCCAACGATTGAGCATCCTGCGGGCAACTTGACCCTGAAGATGCTCTCATACAACAACTTCCAAAATGTGGGACCAGAACATGACCTCTGCGGGCATCCCCTTTCCACCTCACGCGACAGAACTTCATCCGGAATTTCAACTTGTGCCAATCGCCCCGAGAAATAACTCTTGACCAAAGACATCAAGTTTCGCGGACAACCCCTACGATCTAACTTGCAAACGATTAATGGCCACCAGGCAGCATCAAATGCTCCTGAAATGTCCAAAGCAATAACGACACAGTACTCTTTAGTATCTCTCGCCTGCTTAATTTCCCCGACAACGAACTCTAACGCGTCGATAGTCGACTTGCCCTCCACGAAACCAAACTGTCGCTTATTAAAACCGCCGCTGTCTCGCACTAGGTGCTCAACACGCATAGTCATAATGCGATCTAAAACTTTTCTCAGCACCGGTAGCAAGCTAATTGGACGATAGCTGCCCGGATCTGACGCATCCGCCTTTTTAGGTTTAGGTATAAATTTCACGTTCTGGATTTTCCAGCAACGCGGAAAACTCCGCTTTCTAAACAAAGATTAAACAACCCGACAAAAACACACGGGGCTAACAGGCACGCCTCCATAGCTGCGTCTGAAGTGATTCCATCATGCCCCGGTGCCTTCTTAGGGTTCATCCTCCTAAGACCCCTGACGACCTCGTGAACTAGGATTGCCTTATCCGCACTTGTTCCTTGCGCCTCTGCAGCTTCCCGACGTACTAAATCGTGCGACCCTTCATCCTTCTCGGAATTATCCGATGGGAAAAATTTCTCTAGTAAATATTCCGCTGCGCGTGTTATACAGTTCATTTACATTTCCAATGCTCCACCTGTAGGTACTACATTGGCCAGGAGGCGAGTTTTTTGTTGCCTGGAAATTTAGAATTTTGCCGAACCCTTGTCGTTCCAGGCAAGGTAGGGATCTTTAACGTGCATGACAACACTCACACACGGGACCTCCATTTAACCTCTCATCCGAACGAGGGCATAATTTTTGTGAAAAATCCTCACCTGCCATTTTTCAAGCATTCGGCCGTGTCGGGATGCGCGTGTTATACAACAGGCTATTAGACAATTGAAACACGGGTTTATACAGTAATAAGAATTCAAAGCAATCAAAACGCGGGTTATCCAAATAATATGCGACTTTATTTCGACGAGTCTTTAGACTGACGTACCATAGTAATTAATTCTACACTATCGTAAGGTATTGCAAGTTCGCGGACAGCTAAAACAAGGTCCCCACTATTTACTTTTATTTAATATCGAGAATTTTCCATTTGGTAACGTAAATAGATTTGAAAGAATGTTATTATTGCGCATACTGTTGTAAAGAGGTAAAAATACAGGATGATGTTCTAAAGATTTAGGCGGGCTCTATTTGCAGGAATGATGAGTTACCAGCAAGAGATATATTTTTAATTTAGGCCAAAAATAAATGTAACAAAGTATGGTGAGAAGACTAATAGAACCAATTGACAAATCAGGAAGGAATATTAATGCCAATAACCACTTTACATGTGTGCCACTTGCTAATGAACTATATCAAAACCATAACCTAACTTATGTTGGTACAATCAGGAAAAATAAACAAGATATTCCACTAGAGTTTTGCCAAATCGATTCTCGGCGCATTCAGGGTTCTATGTTCGCATTTGGTATTGATAGCAATAAATGTATACTATTTCCTAGGTTCCAACAAAACATAAAAATGTACTTATGCTCTCTACTTTCCATGAAAGTGACATTATAGATCCAGATTCTACCCAGCATAAACCGAAAGCTATTACCTTTTACCAGTGTACAAAAGGTGGGGTTGATGGTGCCGATAAAATGAAAGTGGAATATTTTGTATTTTACCCTATGTTGTAGTCTTCTAAATATTGCGACAATAAACTCCCAAAGTATCTATAAATACAACATCAAAAGCCTTACATCAAGACGTCATTTCGCTACCTCTTTGGCAAAGGATCTGATAAAGCCATACATGACGAGACGTGCTTCTATTACACACCTCCACCTTTCACTTCGACAAAAAATATACTCGACTACTGGTATTGAGCATAGAAATACTTAATGGTCTGGTAATGGTTCACAGCAAAAACCAAGGTGTAGCTATTGCCTAGTTTGAAAAAACAGATTTACTAAACATAAATATAGGAGCTGCGAAACTGCTATTTGTAAGAAAGACACTGCTTAAACAGTTTATATTTGTCAGAAGTGGAAAGGCTCCGAAGTAGACAGAGAAAAACATTCATTGCGTCGGTATCGCAGCATGCACATCCCGTATCACATGAGGTTCACCGTATATGTCGAATGCATTCCAGGCGTGATGACCTTTTTATTATGTATGTCCAGGTGTCGTTCGAGGTAACGGAATGTTAATTCACATTTTGTTTTCAGCGGCTGATGCGTCAGACAAGTTGTTTAGCATATTAAATAAGACTTGTCGAGGTAGTTTTATCAACCATCGCATGGCCATGGTACTAAGTATTTCCGCATTTGAAATTATGCAGTGCATTTTTCACGTTAATTTATGTTCAAACTAATACCCATGTTATAGGTTAAAACGGTCAGTCTTTTACAATATTATATTTTAGCAATAACGTTAGGTTTTCTTGTTAGCAAATCCTAGAGCAACAGCTTAAAATTTAGAAAATGGTTCTACTATCTAAATTAGGCGGAATGACGTATAAGTTATTGTGCAGCTTTTTTTTGTGTGTATTGCTTTAGAGTATATACCCTCCCATGCATTCTTATTGCCAACTAGAGAAATGTGCCCCGAGTCTAGCTGGAAGAAATTCTTTCCTCTTGGCCTGCAGCCGCGGGAAAAACACAGCCCTGTTCTACCTTTTATACCATATAGTTCAATGTTGCAATCAGAGAATAAGAGGTCACTCTCTAACTAAAAAGTATATCCACGTAAGATATATAAATTATACCAGTGGTCTTCAAGCTTTGTCGATTTAAGGAACCCTTACAGGTTTAGAATTATGTCACGGAACCTGCCATCATAATTATTAAAGTATTCACACTATAGGAAGAACATAGAAAGTTAAACCTTATAATTATATTTTATTTTATTATAATAAAGGTTAAAAAAGTACAATAAAATATTTCTTGTGGAACCCCAGGGTTCTGTGCAACACAGTTTGAATAAAATTGAACTAAACGTTTCTACAATACCATGGTGCAGTCGCTACATTACCACACACCCCCAAACACTTACTTAGTAAATATAACAGTTCAAGCATGCTAAATTCTATATGCGAGCTGTAACGGTAGTGCCCCAAAAGAAAGAAGATACCAAAGGTTGGAGGGATAACCGAGAACTGCATTACAACACACGCGATCACACATTCTGAAAATTCATTGTTTCTCCAAACTACAATACTAAAGTGATCAGTTTAAGTTTATGTGAATTACCTTCATCGTTTCAACACTTATTGGTCACTCTGCGTGATTGACTTATTCAATTTAACTGATGTTTTACAACCAAATGGAGTAGATAACTTCCACACTTAAATAATACGTGTTTATAATACAAATCCCGAGAGCGATAAAAAAGCTTCGCGAGTATCTTAACGCTTATTAAAATTATTCTAATTCTACGATATAACCAATAATTGATATAATAAGCAAAGCTGGATTCAGGAAACGAATGGAACTTACTTTACCTTGATACAAATATAATAAATTCATTAAATATGAGAAAGGGAAACCAGGCGTCCAGCAATTAAAAGGGAATGTTACAGGTTAAATCACTTAACACGTAGCAATCGCGGCAGAACTACAAAAAAAGGAAGATATCTCCTTGTTCCCACAAGCCCTGACAACTATTTATTATCTAAAGGCCTTAATGACTAAATTAAGTTTTTAAGCGTTCCATGATTTTTCTCGAAACAGGCTGCACTAAATTCGGAAACGAAAAATGGAAGTAGCCACTAATAAATCAATATTGCGTGCACAGTTATTTTTAGCTGCAATTTTCGCTAGCAACACGTTTTATCGAAAAGCATGAGACCTAGCTTAAACTAGTACCTTACAATTTTAAATTTCACTCTAAATCTTAAAATATAGCTCAATTTTCACAGCTATTTTTGTAATTTTTTCTGTATAAACATTTTAATCTGTAAAACATCCACACAAAGATTTTCAAAAATTCAAGTAAAGTATTCAAACCTTGCCCTACTGTTTTGACATCCGAATCAAAGAAATTTCTTTAAATAATTTTCCCTGAATGCCGTAGAGATAAAGCCAGTTAGGATCTTTTTTTCGGCTTTTATTTTTCACTCAATTTATATCAATCTTCGTTTCAAAATATCAGTCAATTAAAATTTTCCATAAATGTATCCAATTATCGGGACAACCTCAATATTGAGGTAAAATCCCGAGATAGTTCCTAAAAGTAACCCCGAGACTAAGTTCAAATTTCAAGATAATTCTGAAAGGTAATCCCGATAAGAAGGTTAAACTTTAAGGTAATTTTTAAAGTAACCCCGAAACGAGAGTAAAATTCCAAGATAGCTTTCAAAGGTAACTCCAAGATAAAGGTAATATTAAAAGATAATTCTCAAAAGTTGCTCCAAAAAAAAAAGGTAATCCTTAAAAATAAACCGAAGATAAAGATAAAGTCGCCAGATAACTTTCCAAAGCAATCTCAAGATAAAGGTAAAATTGTAAGATATAGGTAACATTCTAAGATAAGAACATCGATATAATTTAACCCAAATTCAAAAGATGGCCCCGTAGAACGGTCAAAAGAGGAACTTTCTTGTGCCCAAAATGGAAGTTCGAGAAGCGATACCCGTTCTGTTGAACGCACAAGAGACCGGTACCGATTTACTGTGGGTACAGGATTGCCGGTGTCCCAAGTGCAAAGCCGTTAAAATTTACCATTGGCAAACAAATTGGTATGGGAACACTGCCACCGCTTAGGGCAAGAACAGTGGTGACGCATGGCTGAATCCTAGGTCCGTGCAACATGGCCCAGTGCCGTGGATTCTCTGGTCCCCATACCATATGACAACCAATAGAAGGGAAAAGATAGATAGATAGATAGACATAAGAAAAGGTATTAAAAGACGGAGGTTCAAATCTCTTGGAGGCCGTAGTAGCTTCCAATGCGAAAAAAAGAAGAAGGGCTCTATTTAGACGAAAGATGGTAGGCGAGCTGGATAGCTAAGCGCTACTCAACTTGCCAGAACGGAGTCAGTAGCTCGGAGTGGAAAGCACCCCTTTTATATGACAAGCGTTAGTTATTAGGACTTATACTATGCCCGTCAGAGAAAAATTAAAGCGTAAGGGGAAATAGCGGGATATAAAATACTTTATAATACAAGATATATTTAAAAGGTGGATAAAAAGATTAATGACTTTGGTATATTATCGGCATAAGGTTTAAGGTCCCTTATGTGCCACTTTCCTTGTGGTTTATCATCAAGATCTTCCAGTCTATTGATAAATGAATTGAGAACCAGTTTCACATAAAATAAAACAAATTCTAAAGGTAATTTAACAGAATTTTTTTAACCAAAATAAACTTCTTTTGTTTTTAAATGTAGATAATTCATTTAAAAGGTTTAAATTTAATTTTCAAAGAAATCTTTGAAGAATTCAATTTTTAAGTTAGCATAAATAACTCGGCAAAAAAACTTATCGAAAGATAGGTAAAATTAATAAATAGGTAAACAAAATATGCTAAACAGTTTTTGTAAAAGTCTATTCAAATAAAAAAATTTTACGTTTATACGGGAAAAGAAAAATTACTAAATGTCAAAATCTTAAATGATTATTTAGAAAACACTGTAGAGTAAATATTTTAAAGACTCGTTAAGAATCGCAAATATTTATTCTACGGAAATTTACATAAGCCGTAGGTATACGTCAACATTATAAAAAAAAGAATTTAATCGGAAAGGCAAGTGTAAGGTGAGTACAAGTCATTTATTAGAAAATGTGAAGATAGATACCGTGGTATTTAAAAGTAAGTATATCTATGCAAGCCTAATTTCGGAAATAAATTATTTATAGGTTACGTAATTACGGGATCTATGGGCGTAATTAAGGACACAAGTATAAAGATTTACATTCAAGTAAACGTAAATTATATTAAACCACAATTTAATTTATTATCTTTATTAATGCTTAAACATCAATTATTGCCTCAAAAAACTTGTCTAGACACGAGACGATTACATTTTCTGTTGTTCTAAATTTTAAAAAAATTATTCACTTCCAAGTTGAAAGATATATTCTAGTTCGGTAGTAGGTGTGGAATCTTCAATAGAAGTGACTGTAAATCAAATTGTATTTAATAAATCACGCTAGTATATATGCAATCTAATTAAAATAATACTTTTAATTTTACAAAAGTGTCAAATTAATTATTTTGTATTTCTTACAATTAACAACGGTTGCTTGGTAATACTAACTGTATCTTCCACGATGGTCACTGATGAAACTTACATCAAATAAACGTATAGCTAAGTTTCCTTTTAGTTATGTTAGCTCCTAATTATTAACCAGTAGGGTTAAGCTTTTAGTTTAGAATATCAACAAAAAGCAAGTATTTATTTTGCAGTATTCATAAAGATAACATCTAAATTTATCATACACACAGAATGAGGTTACATATAATTTGTAGTAGCTTATTTAAAGAAAAAAATTGGTCCCTAATATTTTATATTTAAAAACAATATTATGCTATAGAGAGCGCCCCCATGTGATAACCGGAATTACTACAAACCCCGCAATCGCAACCCTTACTTAGTAAATTTTACAGTTGAGGCATGCAAATTTCTCTATTAGAGTTTTACAAATCATTACTTACGATTATGTCTCCCTGCAGCGGGATCGGTTCCTCAGGTTCTCGTTGTACGATTTTTAATAGATTTATAACATGGTGCTTGTTGATAGTGTCTGTAATGACCTTAGAAAAAAAAGGTAAGCGAGATTGTGAAGATAAACCAACTCTGCATCGTAACATTTTTGCAGTTACTTTTCCAAACTATGATACTAATATGATCAATTTTTTAACTTCATGTCAATTACCTTCATCGATTCGACACACATTCGTCAATTTGCGGGATTGTGGTATCCAAATTAGAATAATGAACTTTACGTATTCACAGTACAGTTTGCGAGAGCGATAAAACTTTTCGAGAGTACCTTAACGTTTTTGTACATACCAAAATCATCATAAATCTCCAATGTAACTAATAATTTATAGTGTAAACAGGTCCGGGCTCAGAAAATAAAGAGAATTATTCTACCTTTATGCAAATATCAATAGATTTGTCAAATATAAGAAATGTAAACTGGTAATCTAGTAATCAAAATAGCATGGTACGGGTTAATTTACTTTTCACGTAACAGCTAACATGCAGTACAATTCTTAACCATAATGGTTTTGAAAAAAGGTTATTAAATCTAACCAAATGAAACATAAATAGGCTAACTTGGGTTAATGGTTTTCAAAATTCAGACAGGATCATTAATTCTTCTCAGCTAACACATAAGGGTTAGAATTGGTAAATAAAAATGGCAAACTGTATATGAATAGTATGGCCTTTACATTACCAAACTGAGTAAATAGCTGTATATGTGGATTTAGCTTCTTTTAGCTTTTGAGACACGCCATCTACCCCACTTTTTTATTTACTATATCAAATATTTATTTCACGACAATGTGGTCAAAAATTTTCCGCAGAATTGGAAAACAATATACAGTATTTCTTTGAATGGTATTTTAAATCAATTGTTACAGTAATACCTCATACGGAAGCTAAAGAACGGCGGATCCATGCTTTAGTTGGTATTCGTGTGACTACTAAGCCCAAGGTCCCGGGTTAGATTTTCGACACGGTCCGCTTGAAAAATGTTAGGTGAGCATTTTTCATAAAAATGCGCTTTTTTTCAGATCAGTGGTAAAATGTAGGTCCCGTGTGTGTGTGTGCGCGCGCGTGTGTGTGTGTGTGTTGTCACGCACGTTAAAAATCGCCTACCTTGCTTAGAACAGCAAGGGTTCGGCAAAATAAAAAATTTCCATGTAAAAAAACACGCTTGCTTGACAATATAGCACCGTCGGGTGGAAGATTGGAAAAGCAAATTTAGGGAAAGCGAAGGTGCCTGAAGTATTGAAAGCAATAAACTATTTCCGAGTAAGGAGAGAAGAGAGATGCTTTTCTGATTACAGGTAAAAGGTATGTAAGTGGCACGCGAAATACACAACATGGTGTAAAGAATTCCTGGTTCTATTCCGATCTTTTTTCTATTGTTTCGCTTTATAATTATCATTTGCTTATCAAAGAATTATATAAATATAACGAAAAACTTAAGGTGATAAGGCAGAACAAAAAAAAATATATTTTATTCAAACACAATAGATACAAAATTAAACATAAAGCAACCCCAGGAAAGATTTTCTCAGGCTAGAATTTTTTAATTTCTGTTGACTTAGGCGGCACTTTTGAAAACTTAACAAAGGATTTTATATCGAATATATTTTATAAAACTAAGTGATTTCTATCGGTTCCGAACGTATTCGAATATTTTCTGCAAAAGGATATTGTTTCATATAACTATTTACATGATATGAACAAGCTACTCGTCAACACCACGCTTCCGAAGCCACCTTTAATAATCAGCTAAATTTATTAAATGTTAGCAAAAGGGAGCACGGCGTAACTAACAGCATGGTATCTGTTTACATGTAAAACTTCAGACGATTACACAGACTTATGTTGGTTCTGTTTTGGCAGATGTCTTAGAAAATTTTAGAAAGGATTGTTTAAATACATATCATGAAGTCCTGGCATGGATAAAACTATTAACCAACATTGATACGCTATAGTTTTTTAAGAAAGAATCGAAACGAATTAGACAATACATCGAAAGAAAATTTAATATTTACAATAATTTTCCGAAGACCAAGGGAAATTAAGCTATTACAGTTATAATGTGTTTAGACGCCGCAAATTTTTTGCAACATGGGCTTTGAGTCGCACATTGCTTCCTCACATTAGAGAATACTGACACTTCACCTCACTACATTGTTTGTATAAACTTAATTGCAACGGAATGTTTAGCATAAGTGTAAACTGCGCTAGGCGCTTATTTCATACACATGAACGTAATAATCTGTCCTACAGTTCAACAAACAGGTTTTTAATTACAAGTGTTAAAATCCAATTATTTCCGTAGGAATTGGTTTCATATTTGTGTCTCGGAGCTGGAGGTATTTACTCAAATTTAATATTGATGGTTAACAGGCGTTCAATTTCACCAACATTTTTTCCAATTACGTTCACTAACCCATTTTCCGTACGCGCCTACACCATCTATAACTCTAAAAATAAGATTCACATCCCGCAAGTCACTCAATCCAAGTAACTAAACAACCTTTTCCAATGCAAAGAATGTACAGGTTTTATTTAAAGATTTTAATAAATAGCAGAGCACTCTAAACTGAAACATTATTTGATGATACGAATATTATAATACGACTACTATCAGTTAACCCATTAGTGCCCAAATTATTGCTATCTTTCTGAAAAGCTGATTTTTATGAAAGTTTGTTTTAATAAGGCTCTACATTAATCTACCAAAGTTTGAAATCCATAAATGTACCGTATGTTCAAAAAACAAGGTGGCAAATAAATTTGCCAGTGGGCAGTTGAAGTAGCATATTGTTAACTTGTAGTAGATAGTAGTAGTGGATAAAATAAAACTTACTCCAATTAGCTCTAATGTTAGTTCAAGTTTAAAAATCTACATATTGTTTGATTATTTACAAATGAAATGTATGAAAACAGTTCTGAGGATGTAAAGGAACAGAACATTTATTACATTCAAAGCAAGTTCTTCCTGCGCAAACTTTACACCTACGATATTTTGTAGCTCCCTTTACAACAATGTGGCCAATTTGATCGCGTCGCATATCTTCCAATGTTGGCGAAAATGTTAGGGATCCCGATGGTCGTCCTTGTTTCGATTGTTCTGTTCCATAGGTCAGTAAATAGTGAAGAACACATTGGCGTCGAAAATCAAGAAGCGACAATGCCATCCCTTTCCTACGGTAAAGTAACCATCCCTGAACGCAACTTATATCTACAGCCAACTAAAGAATGCCCACCGCCATTTTTTTATTCTTATATTTGTTCGGTATGTTGCCAGAAATTGGTCTGAAAGATCAACTCCGCCCATTTTTTGATTATATGCTGCTATAGGACCTGGAACGTTCACTTCAATGCGTCGTTTTTCAGTGCGGTTGTAACGAGTTGCTGTTGACATAGGATACAGAGGGATGCAGTTTGTAAGTGTTGTTACAACTACATTGTCGTTCCAGCGAACAACAAGTAAGTCGTTAGATACCAAACTTTCATATGATCCACGTGGTTGCTTTGAAAAATTACATTTTTCTGTCAAATTCATTTCCTTACTAACGCGATTTATGCGTAACGTTTCAGTACCGCCGTACGACAACCTGTTAAGTTGTTCAAGCAAACCAACTGACGTAAAAAACTTATCAAAAAATAATTTTGTACCTTTAGATAGTTTGGCATGTTCAGCAAGACCAAGAACTACATTGCCACCTTGCCCGTAGCTGGTCTCGGGCAAACGAGTGTGTGTACCGCAGTATGGTTCTGCGTGGTAAAGATATCCTTTTGAACTTGCTATACACCACAATTTATAGCCAAACCTTATTGGTTTTCTACAAATAAACTGCTTAGCACCATGATGACCGTAATATGGTATAATGCTTTCATCAATACTGCAGCAGTCGCTTATCTGTAGTTGAAGGATTTATTTAGAAAAGCAAATATTGGTCGCACTTTATACAGTTTGTCATTGCTGTCAATTTTGGAATTGTCAGCAAAGTGAAGATATCCGGAGCACAACATAATGCCAATTACCACATATATTTCATTTTTAGTGACTTTCAAATTGTGACAGCCTTTCTGGCCAGCATATAAGTTGGTTTCACGTACTATAACTTCCAGAAACTCGTCATTTAAAAATTTTTGAGAAGCATCAATGGGAGTATTTATCGATTCCAAAAAAGCAGTATCATTCAAACGGTCATTGTTCGAAATGTTAGGTAGTTTTAAGTTTGATCCATTTCCTGCTATCCAATTTCTAACGTTTATAATCTTTTTTCTTTTGACTGCTTGTCTTGGTAAGGTCACTGCCGATGTAGATATTGAAGCTTTTCATGCCAAATTACTTTCATCGTCACTTTCAGAATGTTGCTTGTTTGTTGAACACGGAACTATTAAAATCCTTCTAGGTAAGTGATCCACATTACCGGAAGCTTCGTTACCAGATTGATCTGAATCTTTATCAGTTTCCGCATTTGGTTCTTCAATAGGTGGCTCTATAATAATTTGGTCGGGAATATTGCAATCGTTTTCCAAATTTTCTAATTCCTCCAAAAGCTCATGTAATAATAGGCCTTTTCCATTACGTCCACGAGTATATTTAGGTATAATAACAAAACTAAATATTTTTTTAATAAACAAAGTAGTACTTACAAATTTTGATCCATATTGATCAATATGAACCGATTTGAAAATACAAACTAAAAACACTAGACGAACAAAATAAATTCAGTGCTAATCGTAAGACTTACGATGTGCAACTATTAGAGCCCAGTGGTAAAATTATTTGCCACTCAACTTCATGACTCATTGGTTTTCTTATCTTTTGTAAAGTACTGATACAGCTCTTTGCTACATGTAAAGGAATCTCTAGCGTACACACATCTAATAATTATTGTTTATTTAGCATTCTAAAGATGAAGTAAATGAATGAATAATGGTACACCATCAAAGAGAAATTTCTGATAATTACATTGTTGACAATTCATTCCTAATTATAGGTTTAGGTTTAGTAATTAAATATTGTTCATAAATTACCCGCAGAAAACAAGAATTGACTAATATTGTAATAATGAAATTAAACATAAGTAATGAATATTAAATGAAGGAAAAAATAAAAGGACATGGCATCTTTATTTACCACGGGGCACTAATGGGTTAATATTCTTTATTCTACCTTGCATGTTTTAAAAATTTTTTAATCTCATTTAAAGTTTTGCAAACTATCGTGTTTGTAGTATTTACCCGTTATACAGGGATACACCAATATGTTACTTTGTTCATATAGACACATTTTTATACTGATCCTTCATTTGCTTAAGACAGTGTTGAAGCTAAAGTCATATTATAACAATCTTGCAATTAACTCAATAACACATATATTAATCTCTGTCTTTTTCCTCTATTTTGATTAATTCAAAATAACTACGCCCATTGTGCTAAGTGATATGATTAGAGGATAATTTGGCGGTTTCAAACATTTTTTTTAACTAAGATCTGCTGCAACTGCGCATATCCTCGATTTTGCAGACGTTATGCACAGAATAGTCATAACTGTACTCCATTCCTGTTCTTAGTCGAACCTTTTAAATGCCCATCGGTAATGTGTTAAACCTATCTGCTTGAAATGCAAACATCGCTGTTTTTGGGCGAGGGAATACTTCCTTTACGAAATTTTTCGATACCTGAAATCGTCACACTAGGGAGCTGGGTTAGTTTTTTGCACTGGTTAGATGTAACGCAGTTTTGTAAAAGTTGTCGGGAGTTAACGCCTCCGTTATCCAAAATTTTGAAGAAGGCGTCTAACGAGAAGGAGGGGGTGGGGGCAGAATTCAATATAATATTGTAAGTTACCAAAACATTTACATACAAAGCACCGTTATCTTCTATATTTAGTGCCATAGTTCTGGTTAAGCTTTGAGAGATACTTTATCTCAATTATCATCATCAAACACAGGGGAAGTCCGGTTTTAAGCTGAAATCAGCTGCTGTTTGTTGCAAGTAGTGCACAGTTTGTTCCACTAGAGCATACTAGTGTTGGGGTAAAATATTACTATAATTACAGTCTTCAAGGCATTAAATATTTTTGATAAGGCACCCACGCGCTTTGGTAGATTATCTCGACGGATCATCTTTGAGATTGTTCATTGTAAGAGTTTGCGCGTGTGTGTGTGTGTGTTTGTGTGTTATTGAGATATTTGAGCACGAATCAACAATGCGAGGTTGGAGTAATTGGTGACGTTTGCATTTGTTTGCTTAAGCCAAACATTTTAGATCCTTAAAGGAAGATCAGTAAGAAAAAACTGGATAAAAGCTAGGTAAGAGGTACCAATGGTTGAAACGAAAGGCAGTGGTTTGATTATGGAGGCAATTAAAGGTTGATAACAGATTTATAGTGATTAAGGGCATATCGTTCAAGAAACAAAATGCATTTCTACAGAAGTATAAGCTTTGCGTAATGAGCTTGTACTAATTCGTCTAAAAATGTGGAGCAATTTAATAAAACTGGAATATCTTAGTATATAGCTTCAGTTCCTTTATCGACCTAAGGGTATGTGCAACGGTTCTAGTTGCAATTTATGTCAGAAAGTGAAAACCTGGTCAACCGCCAAGAACGCATTTGATCCTACTATAATCACCAAACATATGAAACTTATTTATGTAGAATTAATATCACACACCTTATAGTAGAAGTGATAGCTCTTATCAAATATGTAAGACTGTATGCCTTAAGACCAACTGGTGCTGGAGTCATAGGTATATACCGGATGTTCAAAGACCTAGCTATATGTTGTACAATCGTTCACAATTTACAAGTGTAGTTTAGAAGGAGGAATTACGGATTGTTGGTATTAAAATTAAGTACACCTCGGTATATTTTCCGAAAGTAATCAGTGCCTAAAGAAATAATTGGAAAATAGTAAAGGTATTGAGGACACACTGTCAAGAGAACCTCACAAAATGGCTTAAAAACAATGTTAGCACCGAGTATACCAATTGATACCTGCAGATTGGCGTATGAAGCACCTATATCACATAGAAAAATACAATGATTTTTTTATGCTTTCTACGACCGAATCGTAGTGAGAGACATCTGAAAGTTAAGCAACACGAATCGGAATCTAAATCCCAGTACTATATTATAATTTGAATAAGGGCCGCTGTACTTGCGGCCACGTCCCCAATGCTCCACCCACTGGTACTACATGGGTTTAAACGCGAAAATATAAACGTGCTTCAGATTTAATCTAACTTCAAAAACTAAAAACAGGGTTTGAATAATGGTATCCCTACCGTTAATTTGGAGTGTGTCCGTTCAACAAGACACACGCAAAAGTAAAAGGGAAGGGATCCGTAATACCGGATAGCAGTTGTCAGCTCTGGTTACCGCTGCGGCCTGAAGGGTTGTCTTAAAACTATTCAAATCTAGCTAACTAATAATAAAAATGGATTCAAATTTCTAAGCATTGGCCAAATATTTTAATAGTGAATTCAGCTATTTTGCCTGCTCTACAAATTTGCAAATTCGTCCTCCCTGATCTAAGTAATTTATTCTATCTTTAGCCTAAATCCATCCCTAGCTATCCCTATCATTCCCTAACTGATATATATTATAATTACATTCTTCACAATTACAATCGTCGTTGCTATAAAAATGCTGCCACCAAAAATGGCGGCAGAATGTCAGACAAAACAACTCAAGCTCCAAAAATAAATGCAAAATAAATATAAAATGTAAATATAAATAAATATATTTATGTAAATAGATATCTAATCACCATTAAGCATATAGCAGTGCACAAAAAAAAGCAAAAGCATTGCCCAATTTATCAGGTGCACTCGCGTAAACATTATGTCGGCTAGAGCCATTACTCACAAAAACGTGCTCGTTAAATTATTTCAAATCTACTTATTAATACAAATCAATGCTTATGCGAGTGCAGCCGCCACAATTTTTCTTCTTACCTCGATAATAATTTCTCCAGTATCCGAAGATCTGGTCGTCTTCTTACGTCTACTAATATCTTACAGCTAAGGGGAGATGGGTATGCACTGATAAAGTCCTGGTGGGTTTACACTAAGCGTTCTGGGGGGATTACAATCACTATCACTTTAAAGTCCAGGGGGGATGCGCGGCTTCACTCTATTTTTATTTTCTTTATTTATCTACTGATTTAAATTAATGAGAGTTTTTGATTTGGTTGGTTATTATTTACTTGTTTTGATTTATTTCCGAATCCTAGTGCTACAACTAAATATATAAGAAATTACTTATTCTGTCCGATTGTACTTTCTGTATATTGCGTTAAGCCGGGTCGAATTCTTTCATAAATGGAGACATAATTGGGCAAATCGCCGTCGCAGAACGTGACTGACTCAATGTATACTACACAGCCACGTTTGTCGGTGTCAAAAAAACTATAACTTTAACTGGTTTTCTGCATTCTTATATTACTTGTCTATAAGAATTTAGTTATTTTTCTTAATTTCCGTGTCTACTTTAATCGTTTTAGTTATGGTGGGTAATTTGTTTTCGTCATGTGCATGGTGTATGTATACATCATGTGCGGACACTTGTCTATATAATTTAATTCTTTTCTCTTTTTCTCGCGAACTCTATTACTTTTAATTTGAATTTAATATTTACTCTCAGGTGGCTGAGCTTACAATTATGACAGTCCATCAGAAAAATGTAAAACGCACACATTAGAATTGTTGTATATGAATTTACTAATTAACAAGATGTAAATATATTCAATACATAATTCTAACAAGAGAAGGGAACCGAGCTGTATATAGGCTGTGTGAGAATTTCAGAGAACTGTGTAGGCTAGTTCAGAATACAAGTAAGTGCAGGTAGTGTCCAACCAGTTTTGAGACAGAAAACTTAATGACGAAAAAATAAGCGAAGATAATCTGATGATTATTATAAACAACTACAGGTGTTGGTTATGAAATATCAGCCACTAATGTTGACTGTGCGAAAAGATATCTTGAAAAAATATTAAATCGGCAAATGTTCAAGTGCCGGGGAAACTTGGCAGACACAAGCTGCTTACCCCCCTTCACAACCACTGAATGTCGGAGAAATAGGGTATATAACTGTAAAACAATAGAAGTGGACCGAACTGCATCTAACAAGAAAGAACAGCGCTTATGATGAAAGACAACAAACATAGAGACAAGAAGAAAATTGCTGAAAGCATATGTGTGGAGCACAGCACAGTATGCTTATGAAATACGGACAGTAGGAACAGCAGACTGAAAAACGATAGCAGGCTTTTGGAATGTTGTGCTTCAGATGTATGAGGACGATAGCATGGACAGACAAAGTAATAACAAATAGGTTATAGAAATAGTAGGGGAACAAGGACATCTGTGGAATAAAATATGAGAAATAGGAGGGCAGAATTGGTTCTAAAGCATTTTTTAGAAATAGTATGGGATATATTACAAGCAGAGATAGAAAAAAGGAGGTAGATGTAGACCTAGATTAGATAGTGAGAGATGCAGACTGTGCAAATTTCAGGGAAATGTGTAGGTTAGTTCAGAATAGGAAACAATGAGGGTGCCCGTCTAACCAGTTCCAGAATTGAAGACTTAATCATGATGATCAATTCCAAGTATTATAGCTACTGAATGGTAACACAAAAAAGTTGAAGTTGCAATGTGAATTTATAAGTAAAATCAATTTCATTGATCAAAAGAAAGTTACAGTGGACCAGTACTACAAGCGTCCAGTTTACACTGCAGACCAGTCAAGTACAATAGACCACTACTACAAGCGTACAGTCAAGTACAGTAAACCACCACAGCAAGCGTTCAGTCAAGTACAGTAAACCAAAACTAAAATCGCCCAGTACTAAAGCGGTCAGATCAAAATATTTCTAAAATATTTTTCAAGTATTTATTTAAGTAATCTGAGTATTGTCGATACTTAGGTGAGTTCTTCATACTCCTGCTTCATTCACCAATAGCTTCTATCTGAGTAATAACCACCTGCAAGTTTGTATTTTTATCAAAATTAGTTTTAGTTAAAAAGCGCGGTATTTGTAAGGCTAAAATTACGCGGTTTTAAACCTATCTTGATTCACTAAAGCCAAATAAAATAGATATAATTAAGCATATTGAAAATTTGAAGGCGCGTTTAGCAGCAGCTCGCACACTTTTGAAAGAATTTAACAGTTTGTAAATTTAAAATAGAGCTGTTGAATGAAGGGACAAGCGAGGAGGATGATGTGGCTAAACGGGAATAGTTTGAGAATTATAATTTTTCAGTTTTAGGTTTTGCTCAGGAATAATTGGTAAAAATTCAATTGTCACAAAGCGCACAATTACATAGCAACCCCACTTAGGGTACAAGTGAGTCTAGCGTCGGTATAAAGCTTCCGACTATATCACTACCAAGTTTTCCTGCTAAACATGATCAATTCTTAGAATTTTGTGATACATTCAAACGCTCACTCATGATAATAACAGTATCAGTAAAATAAACAAAATTTCATTACCTGAAGACGGCTCTTCAGCCACCAGCTAGTGACGTCTTTAGCTCACAGGAAATATGTGAAGGCAATTATGATGTTGAATGGGCGGCAGTACTCGCAAGATTCGATAATAAATGCATTATAATAAATAATCACATTAACGTAATCTTTAATTTGCCCACGGTTTCGAAAAAAGATCATGTTAATCTAAGAATACTTGTTCAAACATTTAAGATGCCTCCAAAACTTAAAGCAACTTCCGGTATGACCGGAACGGTTGTCAAAACGAAAATATTTTAGATCGATTCTGCATGTCGAAAAAACTTCACATATAGATAATTTCATACTTCCACTTCTTGTATTTTCTAAGTAATGCCTAATTGTCGGTCATAGTGAAAAGTACTGTACACCACTGCTGCTATTCGATACTAAAAATGAACGAAATACAAGTCTCGATATTTAGGGCATTTTCAAGTTTGTCCTATGAACAGAAGAAACAATTAAAGGAATAAAAGGATCTTGAGGAAACTCAAAGTTGGGAAAAAGTGACGTTGCATTACAAATTTCTATTTGGCCAGAAGGGTGGGGGCGTATTAACTTTATGGGTGTGTCGGCTCACTTTAGTGGTGCAGAAGTGTGGTTCTATGGAAAAAAATAAAAAACATAATAAGAATAAACACGCGAAGTAGCTAAATCACAAAAACTACTTTACAGGCACTGCTTACCTTGAAAAGCTTTGCTGATTATCAAATGCAAGGGACACAAAACCGTCTTATCACAGTATTTCTTTCAGTATTTTAGGTACTTAGAAACGGTTATTTCGGATAGGTCATCGTGGTTTTGATTTTCTAAAGTCTACTACTTCATGCTTTATTCTATTCTGTCACATCTTAAAAACACTAATTAACATTTAGTCATATTGAAGAAATTTTTTAAATAAAGAGCCTCTCTCAAACACCACTTCATCACTGGGCTTGCGGCACATTCCTTTACAGTTATCTATCTTTACCTATATTATAAATAACTCCAAATATAATTCTACCTAAGCTTAAACTCTATTAACGGTGAACTCCAAAAATGTAAATACACTTACATTAATCTTAAAAAACCTTAACGTCCAATTGTCCAGGCGTTATTAACTGAAATCCTTACAGAATCAATGACCCATAAATATACTAACACACCATCGTTCGGGTTTCCAGTATGATCTATACAACATTCCAAATCCCATTTCTTGAAATTCCGTTGATATCAATACAATGAAAATAGCGCAATTAAAACTTTTTTTAACAGTTCTAGTTTCTAGCCTTCTAAATATTCAAACTTCTTTTTCGATAATATTATGCTTAGATTTAAGCAAAACTAATTCCGTCGCTATTTCATAGTTCAACAAAATAACTACTAGTAAAGTCTTTTTCATACCAAATAAGTACGAGGCATTTGTTACTTACACTTACAATTTCAAATGAACATGTTTTTAAATAAAGAAACGCTCGAATTATTCACTAGTTAGCTTTTACTTCATTTCTGAGATTAAAGACTCCCAGAAACTCCAATTATCACCTTTTTAATCGACACGTTAAGTCACCCCATTCCATTTACTTAAATTTCAATCTTTGTCGAAGAATGAAATCAGTGTATCACCATTTCATTAATTAATTTCCTTGTCAATGCCCAACTACGTGGATATAAATTCCATGGTACACACGTGTTAAGCCTTCTGGCAAACTTAACCAGCCAAGTTGAAAAATCATTTGCCATTGGCCACTCACGCGGAAGGGCCAATGTTTCATCATCTACACACCTTCGGGGTTACTTAACCATCACTCATTTCATAACCTTTTAACCTTTTCGAACTTAGTCATTATATAAAGTCTTTTTTTTTTCAAAATTTTGTTCCCACACTCTAAACTATCATAATTTCGAGGTCTATGTTCTTCTGCCCATGCTATCGTATTGATTTTGTGTCAGTGGTGTTGTTACGTCATCATCGAACATTTATTGGAATTGGTGACAATAAATACTTTGTGCGGGTATCCTACAGTTTTCAGTGAAACATTATATACCGACAGTGGAAGTGCGTGAAAACAGTCGCATTCGAAACCTTGCAGAAGACGGTTGTGTGAGAGCTTTTGAAAGCGACACCGACACCCAATCGTGCGTGTTATTGGTTGTCCGCGAAAGCTTTTGTATGTGAACGTTTATTGCCCACAGCGGCACAGGACTTAAGGTATTTATACCCTTCATTAAGTAGTTTGGTGTAGTTGTTTTTAGTTATTACATAACCGCTCCACCGCCATCAGTATTGCTACAAAAAGCAATTGGTCCTTTCCTATAATTAACATATCTATATCACCCTTATCTCAATAAGCCATTGGTCCAAACGATCCGAATTCACCAGTTCTATGGTATACGCATGTCCTAAACTTTGCATTCCAGCGAGCTTTTAAGTAATTATTTTAGCTTTTAAATTTGTGTTCAAGCCTCATATTTAGCGGGTTAAAATATGTACAATATTAGCTACATACTTTCGTTAAATTAAATAAGCGATTTTGCCGTTTAGTTACAAACAAATACTTTAGCATCAAATTTGTTAGTTTTCAGTCTTAAATTCATTTTAGCGGCATAAAACACAAAGCAACCTGAAAATTATAATTCGCTTTATACTTCTCAAATAAGAAAGGTAAAGGGATTTTCTTTGCACTAAAAGCCATTGCGCGTTTTTAGTTTCACATACACCTTTCAGTCGGTTTACAACGTAAAATATTTAATACATTTGCAGGGTAATAAAGTTGTAAAGCTGAACGCTTCTTGCAAACACGTTAAGCCGCATGTTCCCGTGATCTTTTGAGGGTAAAAGCCGCCCGGGTTGTAAGCTGTAAATCATATCTTTAGGCTTTGTTTGACAAACCGGTAGGTTTTCGACGTCTCGTTTAAGACCACATTGCAGGCTAATAGTCATAAAACGTGATTTATTGGTTTATTGGTTTATACCTTTTCGTGCCTTGAACAACCCATAATATTTTAATATTTCTCAGTGCACATCTTGAGCTTTACCGTTTTACAGCATTTTTATAGTGTAGGCCTTTCAGAATGGCGCCCAAGAAAATACAGGTAGCCGAACTAGAATTACTGAAAATACGTATTATAGAAATGTGGGAACTTAGTAACGCTATACAAAGTGACCCAACTTTAAAAACGTTGTTCCTTATTTAAACAAGGGGAGCAAATGACCTTTACAGAGATTTCAATACAATTTTAGTTGCTGTCTTGGCGTCCTGTGACGAGGTAGAATCATTAAATTACAACGCTTTACGGAAGGAAGTAGATTCCGCTTATTATTGCATACTGCTGCATCTCGAAACGATGCAAGAAATGAAAGCACCACAAATCATTGAAAATGCTCCAAGCAGCTCGGGATCAAAATTGTTACCGTTAAAGCTCCCACTTTCTAATAATGAGGTAACTGAATTTCATCTTTCATCGATTTATTTGACAGTCTGGTCTATAATAACGCGTCGCAGTCCAATATCGAAAAATTAAATTACCTTATCAGTTGCTGTAGCGGAGAGTCTTTGAAAATCATTAAATCGGTACCCATTTCGGGAGACAATTTTATCATTTCCTATAACGCCTTGCGTGAGAGATTTAGCAATCCGCGTTTATTGGCAACTTTGCATTGGAAAGCTATGAAAGACTTTCCACCTTTAAAATCAGAAGACCCTTAGAAACTTAGGGCACTTATTAATTGTTTTTCAGAGAACCTTGCTGTTCTAACTAACTTAAAGTTTCCCACGGAACATTGGAACTTTATTCTGGTCGATTGTCTTTTAGAAAAACTCGATCCGTTCACTAGAAAACGCTTCGAACTCCAATCGGATCCGAAGCAAATACCTAATTTCGAGGATTTGAGATATTTTTTAACCCAACAATGTGCAGCGTTGGAAACCTTTTCTTCAACCGCACCTGTTTCTTATTCGACGACTGTCCATACAGCTTACACATCAGTGCCTAAGAAATCCTCAGCGTTTCAATTTAAACCAAAAGTTTCTTCTAACGTAGTTTCACTGGATACACCAAGTAGCTCCAGTGACTCAAATAATTCATTTTCGCACCATTGTCCTTCTTGCAAAGGCAATCACTTAATTTATAGATGTCAATCGTTTCTAAAGAAAACTCCGACGGAACGTTTCGACATTGTCAAACGCTTATGCCTTTGTTTAAATTGCTTACGAACAGACCATGCGTCCATGCAATGCAAATCTTATAATTCCTGTCAAACTTGCGCCAAGCCGCATTATACCTTGCTACATTTTGAACCGCAACCTGCTTCTAGCCGTTCAGCTGAATCGACCGCTACACACATGCATAAAAATGCCAATAGGACGCAGTCAGCCTCTCCTATTCCGGCAAATGTTTTGTCTTCACAAACGAATTCAAATCTTGGGGTTACTGTCTTACTCTCCACTGCTGTTGTGGAAGTTCAAGATCGTTCTGGTAGATACAAACCTATCAGGGTACTCTTAGATCCTGGCTCTCAAGCTAGCTTTATTCGAGACGATTGCGTGAGCAAACTTTGGCTTTCACGCATACGTTCTCAAGTTCCGATTTATGGACTTGGGCAGACAACTTCAGCAGTCAATAGGGGTGCCGTCAGCTGCACCATTCGCTCTATGTTAGACTCTGAAAAATCTCTAGAAGTCACAACTTTTGTGCTTTCGTCAATATCTGGCAAATTACCTAGCGTTGACGTTCCTAATAATTGGGAACACTTATGCGGCCTGCACTTTGCAGACCCGACCTGGAACTCTCCAGGAACTATTGACATGCTCCTTGGAGCAGATGTTTATTTGTTCACCATCAATGGCGGTGTTATACATGGCAAATTTCTTCAGCCTGCCGCCATAAATACAATTTTGGTTGGACTATTATTGGTCCCACAAAAGCTTGAATTCTGATACTGTCCAAGCATTTTTACTTCTGTAGAAGATCCTATCGACCAGACCCTAAGGCGGTTTTGGGAGATAGAAGAGTTACCATCAAGCCTTATACTTCTCCAGAAGAAGAAAAGGCAGATTTGATTTTGAAAACACGTTTTCTCGTGACCCTAGCGGTCGTTTTATTGGTGCGTTACCGTTCAACGATACTTTGCCCGTTTTGATAATTCCTTTGACATGGCTAAAAAAGACTATTTTCGTTGGAGCGCAAATTGCATGCTCAACCGGAGCTACGCGCCCAATACAACAATTTCATGCAGGACTATCTTGATGCGGGTCATATGGCATTACTCGATTCTCCGCCCGTTGGGAACGATAATTATTTTTTACCCCATCACCCTGTGTTTAAAGAGAAAGGTCATACTTCTAAAATTCGTGTGGTTTTTGACGCCTCTGCAAAGGCTAAAAACAAGGTGTCACTTAATGACACTCAATTGGCTGGACCTAGTCTCCAAAATGACATTTCGTCAATCTTACTTAAATTTCGCTCTCATCGTTTCGTTTTTACTTGTGATGTTCGCCAAATGTATCGACAAATTTTGGTTACCGAAGAACATCGAAGGTTTCAATTAATTGTTTGGCGGTTCTCCGCAGAAGAACCCATTCAGACTTATCAGCTTAATACAGTGACCTATGGTATTAAGTCATCGCCTTATCTAGCATTAAAGACACTTCAGCAATTAGCCATTGACGAAGGCAAAAGGTTTCTGTTAGCCGCTGAGGCTATACGGTCAAATCTATATATTGACGATTTCGTCGCTGGTGGAGATTCTATACAATCGGCCCGAGAAATTAAAGATCAACTTATCCGACTTTTACATTTGGCTGGTTTTGAACTTCGAAAATGGAGTTCTAATTCAGTTTCTATTTTGGAAGGTATTCCGTCAGATTTTTGCCAATATACTTCTTTCGATTTCGATTCTGACGAATCAATAAAAATATTAGGTCTTCAATGGTCACCTACAGAAGATATTTTCTCATTTCGGGTTAAACCATTAAACCCAATATGTACAAAGCGCAACATA
Source organism: Platerodrilus igneus (assembly GCA_036346225.1). Lineage (NCBI taxonomy): Eukaryota > Metazoa > Arthropoda > Insecta > Coleoptera > Lycidae > Platerodrilus > Platerodrilus igneus. The sequence continues at coordinate 480,572 of JARFIW010001227.1, read as the reverse complement.
CTTTCGCAAGTTGCCAGAATATATGATCCATTAGGGTTTTAAGCCCCACTAACACTTTTTGCAAAACGCCTAATCCAGCATCTGTGGATGTTAGGTTTAAATTGGGATGACATCCCACCAGCAGACATTTCGTCTCAATGGCATCAGTATCAAGAAGAATTGCCGTTATTATCGTCACTAAAGTTACCACGTTGTTTACCCCCTTCGGATCCTTTTACTTGTGATTTGCATGGGTTTTGCGATGCTAGCGAGGTAGGGTATGCAGCGGTAGTGCATTTCCACTTCATAAATCAAACTACTGGAGAAATAACTGTACAATTCGTAACCGCTAAAACAAAAGTAGCTCCAATTAAGCGCATTTCAATTCCACGTTTGGAATTATGTGCCGCCGTTTTATTAACCGATGTACTTTCTTTTACCATTCGGTCTTATCAAGGCTTGATTGAAATCTCCGGTGTTTCAGCGTGGAGTGATTCTACGGTCGCTCTCACTTGGATACGTTTTCCACCTTTTCGTTGGAAAACTTTTGTGGCAAACCGTGTTAGCCACATTCAAGAAATCATTGCACCTAGCCGATGGTTTTATATTAAATCTTCGCATAATCCGGCTGATCCTGCATCTCGGGGATTAATGCCAAGCGCGGTTATTTCATGTTCGCTATGGTGGGCGGGGCCTGAATGGCTTCACTACCCTAGTGACTCGTGGCCGCCTTAACCAACATTGTCAACCTCAATTGCTGAGGTAACTACGGAAAAGAAGATCCTAACATTTGTCGCTCAAACAGATCCAAACGTCATTGACATTTTACTAAGTCGCTTTTCATCGTTATATAAAATCCAAGGCATCGTGGCTTACATTTATAGATTTTCTAAACCCATGGCTCAACGTCATACGGGTCCCTTAACAGCCATTGAATTACACAATGCTCTCATGATTATCGTTCGGCATGTACAAAATGTTACATTTTCAAAGGAAATAGCTTCGATCAAGGCAAACCGTAAATTACCTAAAAGCTTGCGAAAACTTTCTCCATTTGTTGATTCACAAAACATCTTAAGAGTAGGTGGGCGCTTGACACATTCTTCGCTTTCCTATTTCGAAAAGTTTCCTGCGTTATTGCCTCAGCGGCACCGATTAACCGAACTTATCATTCGGTCAACTCATGAAAGGTATTACCATCCCGGTGTTAATACCACAGCGTATCTTATCCAACAGAATTTCTGGATCCTTTCTATTAAAAATTCAATCCGAAGTTATTTATCATCATGTCATAGATGCTTTCGTACCAAACCGGTCCTGGTAACTCCTCCTATGGGAGATCTACCGGCAGCACGTATTACCCAAATCAAACCGTTCAGTATTGTTGGTGTTGATTTTGCTGGCCCTCTTTTAATAAAGGCTAACCGCCTACGAGGCTCTAAATCTCTTAAGGCCTATATTTGTATTTTTGTTTGTTTTGCCACTAAGGCCGCACATATTGAACTTGTATCGGATTTGTCGGCAGACGCGTTTCTTGCCGCTTTGCGACGGTTTATACCACGTCGAGGACGCTGTTCTCAAATATTTAGCGATTGCGGTACTAATTTTGTAGGTGCCTATCGTCAGCTTACGAGTTATCTGCATAGTGCAGTAACCTCAGAAAAAATAAAGTGGTCGTTTAATCCACCTAGCGCCCCTCACTTCGGTGGCTTGTGGGAAAGCGGTGTTAAGTCGGTAAAGACACGCCTAGCTCGCGTAATCGGCGAACAAAAACTTACCTTTGAGGAACTTTACACAGTTCTTACACAAATTGAATCTGTTCTAAATTCAAGGCCACTCTGCGCTTTGAGTTCGGATCCAAATGACTTGCGTTGCTTAACACCAGGTCGTTTCCTAACTATGGAGCCTCTGTCTGCACCACCAGATGAGGACCATTCAACCAACGTTTTATCATTAAAGAGCAGGTGGAAACTCCTGCAAAACCTCCATCAAGATTTTTGGGCTCGCTGGAGCCATGAGTACTTACATACTCTGAATCAAAAGGTTAAATGGCACTCTAAGGTGGGTGTCCGACAAGTTGAAAAGGACACTATTGTCCTCATCAAGGACGACCAGCTTTCTCCACTTCAATGGAAGTTTGGTCGTATTATTAATACTTTTCCCGGTGCGGACGGTATTATACGTGTCGCGGAGATCAAAACTGCACATGACACATTAAAACGACCTTTCGTCAAACTAGCGCCGCTACCGGTATTTTAATTTTATTTTATGTTTAGATGTATATACACATTTCTTACATGTATAGTAGTATATTATTTTTACATATTTGCTTATTTACATATATATTTTTATTTTTGCATAGTTGGTAATATCGCTCGCTGTAGTGTACCACCCTATCTTTCGTTACCTGTTTTCCTAGCAAGGTCAAATCCCATGTGATTTCCTTCACCCAACCTACTTCCCTCCTTTTCAAAATTCTATGAATTTGGTGGGCGGTATGTTACGTCATCATCGAACATTTATTGGAATTGGTGAGAATAAATACTTTGTGCGGGTATCCTACAGTTTTCAGTGAAACATTATATACCGACAGTGGAAGTGCGTGAAAACAGTCGCATTCGAACCCTTGCAGAAGACGGTTGTGTGAGAGCTTTTGAAAGCGACACCGACACCCAATCGTGCGTGTTATTGGTTGTCCGCGAAAGCTTTTGTGTGTGAACGTTTATTGCCCACAGCGGCACAGGACTTAAGGTATTTATACCCTTCATTAAGTAGTTTGGTGTAGTTGTTTTTAGTTATTACATAACAGCTCCACCGCCATCAGTATTGCTACAAAAAGCAATTGGTCCTTCCCTATAATTAGCATATTTATATCACACCTTTATCATCCCAATAAGCCAGGTGTTTTAGGCGTATCTCTCATATTTGCGTTTCTTAAACTCATGTAAATTTGTACAGATTGTTTTATCATGCCGGTTATTTCCCGAGTGTGTATGTATAATTTTCTAAATTTAACACCAAGAGTTGTAAAGTACCGATTCGTATTACCGTTTGTATTCAATAAACTGGGTATTTTACCATTTTATCCTTTCATCCTTATTTAATATTATCTTTGAAATAACAACGTTGTTAATTGAAAAGTATTAAAAATTCTAAATATCATATGCAGCTTTCGTGCTAAAGGTTCATTTAGCTAACTGATTTTAAGAAATTCTGTTTCTACTACGTAATGTTGGCTTATGTAACACCCTATCGTTACAGAAACAACGCATTTGTAGTGTTACCGTATGTGAAGAAGTTTATTCACCATACTGAGAATCTTAACGATCGAGTGATATACCTTTTTGCGACAAAGAAAGAAACCATGAAATGAACTTATACGTTAGTCAAATAGGCTTCCTGTTTTTATGAATTAGTTCAATGTCTTTTTAAATTTAATATTTGAGCTTTACCTAATTTTAGAGGAATGAACATCCACTGTGAAACAGTATACTACAAGAAAACTGCTCGCCTATGTATGTGCATAAATTGCTTGGATTGAAATGGTCAATACAAAATACTCTATACATTAGATAACTTACCCGAGATATGCCTTTTTAAGCATTTTTAATATATTTTCATTTGAAAAAATGCACACAATTACTTTCTCTAAAGAAATTAATTATGTGCCAATTAGATAACTCCGAAGTAGCTTGCAAAGCACGTAACTAAAAGGTTACAAAAAACCGTAAGAGAGGTGTGTAAGCGCATAACAGCAATTTACTTAGAGAAAATTCCATAAAGCTTTAACCTACCAACCCATAGCAAGTATGCATGTAGTAGCTTTCACCTTGTTGTGCATGTCAGAGCGAGTAGTTTGTAAGTATCTGTAACGAAACAAGCACGCGTTTAATGCCCTTCTCAATAATGAAGTTTCTAAGTATCTAACAAGTAAATGGTTACCTCTCCCAAACTTTCGATTATCTCATCTAACTAAATTTCTCAAGTTTTACCGCTTACTCTTTTGAAAGTGACATAAATTTTATTACAATTAGGGAGTATGTGGGGTATGCACATTAAGTATACCTTTCAGAATAGACTAAAATCGATTATGCTAGTTCATTAAAAGTTAATTCGAACAACCCCCAATTTTCTGCGAAAATTCAGCCAATATCTTGAAGGATGTTTGGAAACCTAATCTGCTCGTTACTTTGCTGCGTAAAATACATTTCCTGCTGCTGTAAGCTTCCTCCCGTACTTTCAACGTGCCCTATATATGGCAATGGCATATTCAGCCGCCTTCGTAGCGCCTTCAGCACCCTAGTATTCTATCAACACATAAATTGAAAATATGTTATGTGAAAGATAAAATATTATAAACAGTCGATTTATTCTGGAGAGTTCTTTTATATGTCATCATATGAAAATTAAAAGTTTTAAAACATGCTAAATTACATTTTGATAAAGAGGTTGTTATATCTCCACAGAGCAAATTGATTCTACTTGCTACCTTCGAAATTAAAAAAGGTATTTAAAGTTGGAGGTTTCAGTGTTGCTTAATAATAAGCTTTAGCTCAAGCTGTGAATACCATCTGCTTTACATTACTTATGTATTAATCAAGGTAAGTTGTTCTTCCGACGGCGCGAGTCATTAGTGTCCACAAGGAAAGAAATCCCCTAAATGATTATGCAATTGACACCCATCGTCCTACAAGAAAATAGAATAGTATCACTTATGAGCAACTGATAGACTTTGATAAAAAAGAAACTATATGGTTTTGCAATTTATTACCATTGCCCTGCAAGAAAGAAAGCTGATAGTTCTACAAACTTTCATTTTTTTTTCAGCAAGAAAAGAAATCCTTTAGAAGGCTTGCAATAGACTACCGCGCCCTACAAGACAGTCGATTAATATAACTTAAAATCACCAGATAGCCTTTAGCAGGAAAAGAAATACATAAGAACCTTTTGCAGTTAGCGTACCTGATAAGCTTCTTCGGGACTTTGCAGGAAAATAAATCATGCAGATGGTAATGCATATTTGACCACCTTCACCCTACAACAAAAAGGTTAATAATCTTTTGTGGGAAAGAAAATTCGTTAGATATTGCATTCCACCACTTTTGCCCCACAGGAAAGCAGACATGCATTCGTTATATATCCTAATACCTTTCGGCTAAAAAAGAAATCCTTTGTATGTATTTGCAATGGACCGCCATCGCCATTCAAGAAAGAAAACTAATACCGCTTATAAGATTGGGATACTCTTCGGCAGGAAAGAAATCGGTGAGATGGTTTTGCAATAAATTACCACTCCACAGGGTAAAAAGTATGTTCCTCATGACCTTCCGATACCTTTTGGTAGGAAAATAATTCCTTTAGATAGTTTTGCGATCAATCACTAACGCCCTACAAGAAAGAGAACTATCACCTCCTATAGGCTCCTGATGCCTTCTGCAGGAAAAGATACTCATTAGAAGGCTTTGCAATGGACTATTATTGCTCTACAAGAAAAAACACCGATATTTCTTCTGGGTTTCTGATACTTTTAGGCAGAAAAAAATCCTCTATTACAATCGATCAGAATCTACATTTTTAATACTTTTTGACCGGAAAGGAGACCAGTTAGGTAATTTTGAAATTGACAACCTTCATCCTACAAGAAAGAGGACTAACATCCCTTATAAGCTCTAATATTTTTAGAGAGGAAAGAAATCATTCAAATAGTTATGCAATAGACTATCATCGCTGTACAATAAAGAAAACTAATATTCGTTATAAGTCCGGATTTCCTTTGAAAGGAAAAGAAGTCCTTTAGACGGTTTTTCGGTCAATCGTCATCGCCGTACAAAAAAGGACTAATACTCTATAGACTGTTGATAGATCTTGTAAAGAGAAGAAATCCTTCAGATGGTTTTGAAATCGACTATCATTGCCCTACAATAGAGAAAACAAATATTCCTTATGAGCTCTACATTAAAGAAAACTAAAATTCTTAATAAGAACGGATATCCTTTGAAAGGAAAAAAAATCCTTTAGACGGTTTTGCAGTCGATCGCCATCGTCGTACAAGAAAAAGAACTAATGCTGTATAGACTAGATTTTGGAAGGAGAAGAAATCCTTCAGATGGTTTTGCAATGAGCTACCATTGCACTACAATAAAGCAAACAAATATTCCTTATGAGCTCTGATACCTTCTGAAAGGAAAAGAATCCCTTTAGACGGTTTTACGTCGACCACCATCGCTGTACAAGAAAAAGACTAATACTTTATAGACTCTTGATAGATTTTGCCAGGAGAAGAAATCCTTCAGATGGTTTTGCAACAATCTATCATCGCCCTACAAGAAGGATGACTACCAATCCCTATGACTACGGGATGCCTTTTGGCAGGAAAAGAAATCCCATAGATGATTCTTAAATCGACAACCATGACCCTACAAGAAGAAGCTAAAATCATTTTCTAGGCTTATGATATATTTTAGTAGGTAAATCAATCTTTAAATGGTTTACAATCGAAATCCTTTACCCTACAAGAAACAAGACTAATATCTGTGATTAGCTCCTGATATTTTTTGGCAGGAAAAAAATCTTGCAAATGGTTCTGCAATAGACTACTACTGACCTACAATTAAGAAACGAATACTCCAAATGGGCTCCTGAAACTTTTTTATAGAAAAAAAATCATTTAGACGGTTTTATGGTCGACCAACAGCGCCATACAAGAAAAAAAGGCTAATGCTTTATAGACTCCCGACACCTATTGTCAGGTAAAGAAATCCTCTAGATTTTTTTGCAATAGGTTTTCATCTTCGTACAAGGAATGTGACTAATATTAAAAATAACCACGAGACACTTTTTAGCAAGAAGAAAAATCTTGTAGTTGTTTCAATAATCCATACCCTATAAGAAAGAAAACTAAAATGTGCTTTTAGGCTTGTGATACCTTTTGGCAGAAAATAATGCTTTAGCTAACTTTGAATAGACTGTACCTCTGATGATCGTGTAATGCCATTTAACAGAAAAAAACACACCAGACCACCTACAAGAAAGAAAACTAATATTTCTTTGAGTTCCTGACATTCTTTTGTAAGAAAATGTATCCTTTAAATGTTACTACAATTGACAACCATTGTTCTACAAGAAAGAAAGCTTTTATTCCTTATGACTTCTGATACCTTTCGACAGAAAGGGAAATATTTTATGTGGTTTTGCAATCGATTCCCATCGCTCAACAAAAAGGAAACTTATACGCTATACATATCGTTCCGCAAGAAAATAAATCTTTAAAATAGCTTTGCTATAGAATATCATTGCCGTGCATGAAAGGCAACTAATATCACTTATGAGTTCAAGATACCTTTCGCAGAAAGTTAAATCTTTAAATGGTATTGTTGTCGATCTTTTTCGTCATACAAGAAATAAAATTAACGACATTTATAGGCTATCAATAGTCATTGGCAGAAAAATAAATCCTTTAGATAAGCTGTAACGATTTTTTCCTCTCTCTAATTGGCTCCGCTAGCCTCACGCATGGGCGCTAGTGAAACGCTTTTCTATACTTCTGGCCGACAATACTTTATAATCACCATGCTCCAAGTTAGGTGTCTGCAAAACAAAGTCTTCCGACGTAACTAGGGTCTATTCCTTGGGTAGAGCTATGAGCAATGGGGGTAAGTCGAAATCTGTGGGGGTCACACTCAAACTAAAACAAACAGGCGCCACCAAGTCCAGATTGATTCATGTAAATGGCATGGCTAATTTCTAAGGGCGGACGTGGAGACCCAAAGAAAAAAGATCGCCTTCGCTGACAAAACCTGTCTTAACAGAATAAGACGCTGTTCCTGTAAGGAAAATAATAATTAAGTCACATAAAAATGGGAACACTATTTGTGTCCCTCAAATATATCTAAAAATGCAAAAGAATGTTTCCTACATAAGGGTACCATAAAATTGAACTCTTATTGCTTTTTGTTTATCAGGTCTGATCAAACTAGATCAGAATAAAAGACTTTAAGCGTGGATTATAAATTTACTAGAAAGAATTTTTCTGTTTCTGTAAATAAAATTTAATGCAATAAAATAAAATGAATACTTGAATTACTTGAAGAATTATTGTAAAGTTTATCAACTTGATTCTTATTCAAATATATTACAACCCAGTGTGACTGGTTATACTAAGGTTTTCTAACCCAATCAGATCTGTGTAGGTCATTTACAAATTAATATACAAAACTTTCTTTTAAGTTAACAGTATTAAAATCGATTTGAAGTCAAAATATTCACAAAGATATTCTCTAATTTTATCAAAGGTGGTAGTAATGTAATACTAAACATCTGCTTGCAATTGTGCAATTGTTGACGGCATATTTCAAACAAACAGGTGACGTAGCCGCAGCTGTTAATTTATGCTGAAGCCACGTGTAGTCACATATCTACGAAACTTAGTGAAATTTAAATTTGATACTGGAGAAAACCAGCTTAGCTACAGATAAACTGAATAACAAATTTGTGCTTCTATAAAACAAAACGAAATAACGTGCTTTTAGAAGGAAGCACTGAGGAAATCTTAAAGCTATTACGAATCAAACCCCAGGCTGCTGTCCTTGGCTAGATTGGGAACTGCATCGCCGTGCGGAGTCTGCAGCTAATTATTCCTGCTTTCCATGCTTTAAATACAGGTGTCGAAGCGAAGTGGGTTTCTTACATTGATTCAAAGTTGCATATATTTTGTAGCGTAATCTTCCATGGTCTAATCTTAGTTATAAATATAATTTTCGTTGCGTAGTTTGTAAGTCGTAGTTGCGCTAAACAAATTTTTAAATTAGATACTATGATAACGAATATACAATACCAACCGTTACTCAGGAAGTGTGTTACACAATTAATGCGACCCGGAGGTCACTCGCCATTCTCTTCGAATGCATGCTGTCGCTGCCTTTACCTATCGACGAGTGCCCCTGCCGCGTTCTTGCATGGTGGGAGGGTCCCGAGGGGGGTTGTCAATCCTCTCACGCGCGTGCCTGTGGCTGTGGAATACACCGACCTCCGAAACAAATAGACTAACGACTCTAGATACTGTATTAATGCAAAAATTTGATTGTTACACGTATTATTACTTTAGTTAATAAAGGCGTTTTAACATTCGTTATACCTTTAATGCAGAGATTTTAATGCGAAAATAAAATTGTTACAAAGCATACAATTGATATACATCGCACTACAATATATCCCTGCTGATGCCGTTCGGCAGGAAAAAGGCCTTATGGATAGTTTTGCAATTAACCACTAGTGTCCTACGAAAAACAAAATTAACATCCTTCATAGGCTCCTGATTCTTTTTGGCAGGAGCGGAAAATTTTTAAATGGTTTTTCAATAGATCATCTTCGTTACAAGAAAGAGGAAAAATATCCCTTATGATCTCCTTATTCCTTTCTGCAGGAGAATAAATTCTGTAGATGTCTAAACGATAGATCACCATTGCGCTACGGGAATAAATATTAATATCTTTTATGATCTTCTGAAATTCCTGGGCAGTAAAAAAAATCCTTTGGATAGCTTTGCAAGAACCGCCATCGCCCTACAAAAAAAAAAGCTAACGTCCCCTTATAGGCTTTTTGCACCGTATGCCACAAAAGGAATCCCTAAGAAGATTTTCTAATCTATCACCAACGCCATGCAGAAAAGAAAACTGACATTTCTTATAGATTTTTACACCTTTAAACAGGAAAGAATAATTAAGCATTATATGGTTTTCCAATGAATCATCATTGCACTACTGCAAAACTAGTATTCATAATAGGCTGCTGATGCCTTCCGGTAGAAAAAGAAAATCATTAAATATTTTTGTAATCGACTGCCATTGCCCTATAAACAAGAAGACTAATGTTCCGTATGAGATCCTGCTACCATTTGGCAGGAAAACAAATTTTTAAGATGGTTTTGCAATTAATCACAATCTAACAACAAGAAAGGAAGCTAACATCCTTTAAATTCCTGATACCTTTTGGCAGGAAAAGAAATACTTTAGAGGGCTCTATAGTCGATCACAACCTCTCATTAAGAAGACTAGCATCTCGTACAAGCTCCTGATAACTTATCTTATTAATTCTTGGCAGGAATAGAAAATATTTAGATGGTTCTGCAATTAACCACCATTGCTATACAAGCAAGTCAGTGCCTCTTATAAGCTCCAGAGAGCTTCTGACGTCCTTCAGCGAGAAAAAATTTGTTTAGATGGATTCCTAATACCTTTAGTAGGTAAGGAAATCCTTTAGATGATTTTGAACAGAGTACCATCGCCCTACAAGAAAGAGGTCTGTTGTTAAAATAAATATAGATATGACAACGGTTGCAGGTTGGAGCGCCGTCGTCGGGTTGGTGTGCTGTTAAAAGGGTGCTGTGACACGGTACAACAAATTGGAAATTTGTAATAATTGACTTACCTTCCTTTCTAACTTTTCTTTACCCGGCTAGATCAACGGAAGTAGTGGAATTTACAAAATGAAGTCAAACAGCAATATTAAAAAGCGTCTATACATTCAAAAACAATTTTTTTCTATACAAAAGAATATAGAACAGTTTACAGCATAATTTTCAAACATACATTTTTTCCTAACAAATACCTATTTACTTAATTATTAAATGTTCAACACCCAATCTTTGTTAAAATTTACATAACTTAAATTACTTGTGGATAATTTATCTGTCATTTACAACCCAGATAGAAGAGCATAAATGACGAATGATGCTTTATGAAAGGTCAAAATATTTCGAACTCTGACCTTCTGATAAATATCCTTAGAAAACAAGATTATATAATTAAGACTTATTCTATAAATTCAAATGATAAATGCTCAAAAATCAGTTACAAACAAAGGAATCTAAGACTAATACTTGCAAATTCCTTAGCGTTTTTCGCAATTAACAGTAGTAAATACCTTTTGCTTCCATTATAAAATTGACGTTAAAAGCTCAGCTTATCAGTTTTGTTCATATAATTTTAAATCTCCATTTAGAATCTTAATTTCCAAAGTGCATTCTCTATTTTTAATTAATTAGATTTGGAGTAGTTTCTGTATTAAACAACGTTAAATTTTCATTGTATTTTTACAAATCAATAATTACTTTTAACTTCCTTATTTTAAACCATTGAAACGTATAAATTTCATATTGTAGACTAATTTACGGCTTCTAATTGTGTTTAAAATCGCACGTGACAAATCGAGAATTAATGAATGAATCTTTACATTTTACTCGGTTTATAAAGGAATCTTGAATTTTACATTGTCGATCGCGTAAATTGAAATGAATGAATTCCTTTAATAGATTCCCTTTTATATACAAGTTATCTAACTACGTCATAGTTATCCAGAGTTTTTGGGATTTAATGCGAATCTTAATCCTATTCGTGATGTAATATTTTTAGGAATTCCACAGTCTTAGTTGCCCAATTAGCGTCTAACCGCCTTGGCCGATTTGACTTACGAGCATCGTAATCCTTCTCGATCCTTGTCTGATTCACTGAGTTAATTTTGCGTTTTCCTCTTTCTTATAGTGACACGAAAAGATAGTAAATAATTCTTATTGGTTTTATGGGTTCTCTGATTGTCGCGCAAATTCTTTGAATAAACGTTTGTTTATTTAATTAATTTATACGACATTTCTTAAGAAATATGACAATTTGGTCTGAATTAATAATCTACCACAGAATTCTAGTATATGGGTTTATTCAAAAACTTTTAAAACGAAATTAAATGATACATACAGACATAATTATTTATTACATTAGTGATTCAAGATTGCAATTGTTTTGCAAACTAATCAAATATAGTTTTCAGTATAATTACATAATTAAGTGAAGCTTGCCATTACATTTTCAGTGATGGTTTTTCTATTTATTTAAAACTCCTACAATAAAGTTAAACGTTGTTCATACCCGAAAATATCGTTTTTTTTTAGAACGCGGATTACATGGCTTTATGTATTAATATTTTACAATGTTTATTTATACGCTCGGAATTGTGTTTTGTTTTGCATTTTAATGGCTTTGTATTTACACTCTTCGAAAGTTTCAATTTTTTCGACATTCTTTCTATTTGGGTTGGCTTTATTTATAGGATTTTGATTTCGATGATCTTTCGTGACCCCCTTATCACGTAAACATATATTTTGATGTAAAATGTAGCGTTTAAAATAAATCTAAAGCTGGTATGAATTATTGCCTGAAGATACCCGTGCAACCTTACTCTCTCATTAAATGAAACAACGACAATCCAACATAAAACATAATAACATCAAAAATTAACAAACCACCCTTCAAGTAATAATAATTGCCACATCCACAAACATCTTTCTTGAACACGCATTATCCGGTAAGGTTACTTACAAGCAAGTATTATCTCTGTAAATGAAGATTAACATTGTCAGTAAATTGTAAGTTGAAAAGTAGAAAACTTTAAACCAAACCCATAAAATATTTGTACAATTCTTTTGACGACTATAGTTTCGAATACCAATGTATTGATTATCAAGTACAAGTACATTAAAGAATAGAAAACATATGGAACAAAATTAAAATGGTAAAAAAGTACTAACCTTAAATAAACCATTTACATGTCATATAAATACAATTATATAAATGACAGTTAAAAATAAATTCAAATTGTGACTTGTCAAATAGACAAGTTATATATATATTGAATGTCGCCTACTTGAAATAGATTTATAAAAAATATGGTAATTGTATCATAAACGCGATGAAGTTTTTATAAAAATAAGGTTGGGATCAAATTCGGTCACTTCGTTGATAATATTGGAACTTGAAGTTTTGTGTCTATTATTTTATGGGTTATTTTGGTTTAAAGTTCTCTACTTTTCAATTTAATAATTAAAACCTATTGTAAGTATGGACTACAAATACAATTTTAGTACATTGTAAGTCTAAAAACATTTTATAACTACTAGAAACTAATATAGAGTTTGTGAAATCTGTTTTCTGATTAATGTTCCACAAACACTTCCTTAAGTAAATCACGCTAGATACAAAATTTTAGAAGTTTGTTGGGTTAATTTTAATAATCTTTCTTACCTTCGTAAGTAAACGTCACTCATCAGATACATCCATAAAATTAAATCGAAATTCAACCTCAAAAAATATTAAATTATCTGCTTAAAGAAAAAACCTATATGCTAAACTCTTATGAAATTTACCTTTTAAAAATAAGTTTAGCAAATAAATTGTCTAATTTAACAGTCTAACTCCCTTTACCACAATTTTCTTCTTTCAATGTAAGACTAAATACGTATTTCGATCACTAAGTGACTATCATTAGTAGAAAACAGTTTCCTTACAATTGCTAAACTGATAGTTAAATTGAAATTAGTGCTAGTTTCACTTTTGAGGATATTTTCCTCATCAATTAGGCTGAAGTGAAACTTAATAATTGCTAAAATTAAAGCTATGTGTTAGTGTTTACTTCTGACGATATTTTTCCCACCAATTCGGCTGAAGTACAAAATCCAGTAGTGAACTGGCAAGTGTCCTTACAAAATCTTATTTTATATTAAAAATGTGGCCATGCTTGAGCCGTTGTCCACCCTTGAATGTAGATACCGCACTCTTCTTGATATTCAGGTGAAGCTCGATTAACCAACAAAGAAAGCAGCTGTATGTGTTCTCTATCTGCATTCGTGTACGAAACCAAGCTTTTAACTTTATAGGCATTCAACTCCGAATGTGTAGACAACGACTTAACCAATCTAACGTTTTCTAATCTAATGAGACGACTAGTTTCATGAATATGCTATCAATAGATACATTAATAAACGTTTTCCATAATGCAGACTGTAAAATGGCAATTTTACACAAACTGTGGGACGTGGTTTAATTAATGAGCCCTAGAGGGTTTAATTTCAACATACTTGTGATGTCATCTAAAAATGTAACTTTGAAATACAAATTTTATTATCAAATACTCAAAAAAGTCAATTTATTTATTACAATGAATTGGATTTGGACGATATAACATTGTATGTACTATTTATTAGTATAAATAAATATATAATTAGACATTATAGAAGGTATAGAAACATAATGCTACAAATATAACGCTTGGTAATTTTTAAAAAGAATGTAAGTTTGTACAAACTTCATTAATACAGATTTTAATTACACTTCACAATGGTATAAAAGAAAATAAATTATTGTATACAGAGTTTAGATTGTTCTGCAATGAACATCCATCGTTCTACGAGAAACATGACTAACGGTTTTGCCTTATGTGTATAAAACGTATACCTTTTCAGCGATAGTAGAGACCTTGTTGGTATTACATGACGTGTAGTTATAAATTGACGCGAATGATGCAACTACAGACGATCTACGCATGCTCCAAAGTTATTTGACCGATAGCTGTGAAGTGTAAACCTTTCTTTTTGGACTGCCGCCCCTATCTTATCTGTAAACATTTTAGTCTGTCCGTGGCCTTTGTTTGTATTAGCGCTATTTTTTATTGCCGGGAAAATGTGTGTTTTAATAAAGCAATAGATCGACGTGATCTTGCATAAGAAACTTTGAAAAACCGATATTGAAACTAATGGTCTATTAAAGCAAGTATATGCTAAGAATGTTGCACACGCGCGCAAGTTTTTGAGTGTTTTAAAGATGACTGTGAAGATGTTGAAGATGATTCATATCCGGAACGTCTTTCCGCATAAAAAGTGTGAGAAAGTATTTAAAATATTCATAATGTGATCCAATCCGAGTGTTGGTTAACTAGATTCGTGATATTGCTAAAAATGTAGCAGGTGATAAAGAATCAATAAGGCAAATTTTAGATATGAATTTTAATTGAAAAGGTGTGTGCGAAAATTATGCAAAATTCTAAAAATCGAACACTAACAAGCTAGTGTACACACCTGTGTGCCATAGGAAATGACCCAAACTTCTTGGGAAGAATGATAACGTGTGATAAATTTTGTATTATCACCTACGATCCAGACACTAGGCGGCAATCCATATATTATAAGAGCCCAAATAGGTCGAAAGACCCAAAAAGCACAAAAAGCAAACCAAAATTTAAAGCAATGATGGTTTTTTACGATATACATGGAATTGTTGACGGTCATTGGCTGCTTGAAAGTCAAAGTCTTTATCAGCATAACTACCTTCAGGTTCTTTCTCAATTCTGAAACATCAAAACAAAGATTTTGCAATTTTTTGTTTCAGTGTGTGTGTGTGTGTGTGTGTGTGTGAGTGCGCGCTCGCGCGCGCGAGCGCTTGAGGGCATGCGTTATGTGTGTGTGTGTGTGTATGTGTGTGGTAGAGGTTGTGTGTGTGTGTGTGTGTGTGTTTGTGTGAATGTGTGTTGTGTGCAGTGTTGATATCTGTGTAAAGTTCCCCTTCTAGGACCAGGACCATCCGCAGCCCAAAATCCCAGTCGTTAAGGAATAACGCCCAATGAATATTGCCATATCAATCTGGACCATCGGCAGCCGGAAATCCAGATGTTGAAAGGCAATGTAAGAGTGTGAATAGGCATTTTTGTTTGTACAGCGTTTGAGAAAGTAACGTTTAGTAAGGTGTGTGTGTATGTGTGAGCGCAGGCTTGAGAGCGTGGGTTATGTTTGTGTGTGTGTGTGTGGGTGAGGGTTGTGTGTATATGTGTTGTGTGTGATCTTGATATCCGTGTTACGCTCCCTCTCTAGGACTAGGACCATCGGCAGTCGGATATCTCAGTCGTCAAGGAAGAACGCTCAACGGATACTGCCTTATTAGTCAGGACCATCGGAAGACAGAAATCCAGATGTTGAAAAGGCAATCTAAGTATGTGAATAGGTGTTTGTGTTTGTACAGTGTTTTAGAGGTGTTTTGTGTGTTTGTGTGTTATTTGCACTAACCTTAAATCCCCCGCCTAGTACTAGGACCATTGACCGCCGGAAATCCATTCTTCGGGGAAGAATCTTTGCAGATGTTCTTGTGTGTTTGAGATGTTAATTTGTGTTTATGTTTGCCCAGGTTACCAAAAGGTGAGATTGAATTGGTATAATTTTGTACCTGTTGAACTTATACTATTACATAAAAATTAGGTTCTTTCAAAAAAGCAGTTGTTTGTTGTATTATTTGCTTCAAGTATGTGTAAGTTTGGTTCTTAAAATTTAGCGTTAGTAAAAAGAAAACAAATTCCCTATTCTACTACTTAAGATTAACTTATACGACTACTGTTAGTTGTTATTTGTTAGAGAAGGAGTTGCTAATATGTAGGAGGATGCAAGTTCTACATATTAGGAGGTTGGGTTGTTTCAAAGTCGGGTTGATGTTTTGATCTTGTTGCTTTTAGTAACTTTAGTAACTTTAGTAACTCTTGGAATTCCACGAGATTAGTCTACGGTCTCCTGGGCAGATAGTGATGGATTCGAACCGAACCGAACCGAACCTTGCCCTAGGTTCGGTTCGGTTCGAAAACTTTTTAGTCCGGTTCGGTTCGAAAAAATATATTCTGGTTCGGTTCAGTTCGGTTAAAAAAAAACGAACCGAACCTCAAACCGAACCGAACCGGTTCGACATTTTGATATTTTAAACAACTAATACGTTCAACTACAACAATTTAAATGTTTAATGTAGTTTTTATATTTAGTAGCTGCTATTTTCAAATAAACCCAACATTAAGTTGTTTTAGATTTTAGTAGAAAAAATCATATTAATACTATTTGTCCATGTTTGATTTTTCAAAACGTACTCTCTTTAACAAAGCGTAATTACAATTAGGTTAATAGTGAAAGCCACCTCTAAAATTTAGAATGTGTTAATAATTGATGATTTTTACTAATCTCATTTTACCGTGAAAGAACAATATCACACGATCTTTGCGATTACTTTTATTTTAGTTTTAGTTAGTATAAAAAGAGTATCAAGACAATAAGGTGTTGCTGATTTCTTATACAGTACAAACAAAAAGCTGTTTATCAGTTTATCTTTATTATTATTATTATTTCTTTTAAAAGACAATATCAGATGGTTCTCGGAGAGAATCGTAAATCAACCTCAAACAGCGTTTACGTTTTTTATAATAAAATATAACGGTATTTATGGCAAGGACATTATGTCTGCTTATTATTTGCTTTATACTGTGTTAT
This sequence comes from Platerodrilus igneus, assembly GCA_036346225.1. Lineage (NCBI taxonomy): Eukaryota > Metazoa > Arthropoda > Insecta > Coleoptera > Lycidae > Platerodrilus > Platerodrilus igneus. The sequence goes on along the minus strand of JARFIW010001227.1, from coordinate 463,477 downwards.
TTTATGTCGGCATTGATTGAAAAGTTTATGCCTCTAGGAGTCATAAACTTCAACCCTTGGTTGTGAGAGAAAGTTTGGGGTCATTCTTCTGGAGTATCAGCTACTTCTAAGGACGTTGGTGGTAATGGCCACACTAAATAAACAGTAAATATTATGGTACCATGCGTTTTGTAACACCATTTGTTGAGCGATTATGTACAAAAGAAGAGGAGATTAGTTTTTGCTACAAGGTCACATTTTTTAATATTAATAGAGAGCTGGTTTTCTTATAAAAGTAAAAAATTCAAAATGATGGATTAGTAATACATACTTAGTTAAAAATTAAATTGTTTCGTTTATTCTGAAAACTTCTGTAGTCTCTAGATTGTGATGGTTTTCAACACGACTTCTGTTCATTAAATAAAATAAACTTGTTTTTAAAACCAAATTTTCAAAATCATTTCGAGTTTCTCTAATATCTAACACTAGTTATAAACAAACAACAATTTGAAATAAGAAGCATTAAACAAATCGAACTAATCTAAAAAAATTTGATCTACAAACGTGCCTCGATGACAAAATTTATTAGATATGTAACACTAATACCTATTACATTTTTTACCTATTGTCTTAAAACTCGATGACCATGTACATTAGAAAATCGTTCTAATTCTTGTATGCTTGCTACTAGAGATTTATTCAAATGTGCGTTTGGGAGAAATTAAGATTGACATGTTTTTATTGAAAATTAAATTTTTAAACTAAATTTTTATTTAAAAAATCGAACCTTTCGAACCGAACCGGACCGAACCTTGAGCTAGGTTCGGTTTGGTTCGAAAAATTTGTCGGTTCGGTTCGAAGTTCGGTTCGAAAATATAATGTCCAGTTTGGTTCGGTTCGGCTCGAAAAATCGAACCGAACCTCGAACCTGTTCGGTTCGTGTCCATCCCTAGGGGCAGAGCCTCGGTCCGAGGAGAGGTGGTACTTTTATGTCTCTGTCCGAGTAGTTTTGTTTGTGTTCTTTATCCGTCAAGATAGCGTTGGTGGATAAGTGCCGTAGTTTTTTGTGTGAGTGCATTCAAGTGTGGAAAAAGGTTTTTGTTCCAAATCATTGCGAAGACCCGCAAAATGCATACTATTACTAGACTTTTCGCGCCAAACACGACAACCCAGTATTACACCATTCGGCTTATACGTCTTATCTGGCACCGTGTGACTTTTATTTGTTCTCTAAGGCCAAACATACGTTAAAAGGAAGAACATTATAGATTGTTGACGCTGTGATAGAAATTGCGACACACGTCTATAAGCTCACAAAAGATTATTTTCAGGACTGTTTTGACCTGTGAACAATTCGTTTACGGTGGCATAGGGGTCGCGTGAGGGTGTATGTTGAAAGGGATTTATAGCTAAATATGTATAAGTTTAAAATAAGTAGTTTTACAGCATCAGTCAGCTTACTTTATAGCTATGCCTCGTATACGTACCCTTTATATCAGCTAGGGTTTTTCAGATATCTCAACTGGAAAAAATTAAGCATAAGCTTCGACATACGCATATCTATGTAGGTTCATATAAATTTAAGAATATTCTAGCAATTTGATTAAAATTAATATGTATTAATATATATATATATATATATATATATATATATATATATAACAGTATTTAACAGTTGGAGCCCATCCGGGTACACCGAATAACAGAGATAATTTTAACATTATCACAATTTAATCAGCAAAAAGCTTAATATATGATAGCTGTATAAAACATTTATACAGTTTTATGAACTGTAAAATAAGGAATATAAACCTAGGGAAAGCTATTGGCTTTATTAAATGCGAAAGTGAATCGTAAATCGCTGTTATAAACGACCAACACGTTATATTACAAAGAAATACTATTAAGTGCCATTTATTGGAGTGTTACATCGAGAGATAACGACGTAGCACTATTATAATTCTATAGATATAGAACTTCATAGAATTTATCAGCACAAGCTGCCAGGAGCGCAAATGTCAAAACCTTGAGTTTACTGCGAAGTTAATGTCATCTCCAGCTCTGTGGCCTCTAATAAAAATGTTATTATAGGAACGTGCCGTTGAAAACCGTCACCATATCCATTCAAACACGTAGCGTGAAGAAACCTGCTTAAACCCAAAATAAAGCGTTTTCCTTGTCCTCAAGCCTTAAAATTATTACTATATGCTATTTGGATAAAACGTACCACATTATTTTGAATTTTAAGCGCGCACTAAAATTTTATGAAATAAAGTGCCTTTCTGCCACGTCATTGTCAGACAATCCAATAGTTATGTACATTTACACTTCCCAACGCTTTATGTTACATGAAAATCACATTTCCTACAACATGACTCGTCAGAATAGTTATCGCTGAAAACACATGAAGTTAATTAAAAATTCACGTCTGTCAGGCATTCAAGCAAGTCTTTAGTTGTGCTAAAAGTTGTTTGTAGAAACTTTTGTGGCGTTATTTACATGTTGAACAAAGCTCTGTTTAATATTTGGTTGCACTGAACAGTCTAAATATATATAGAAAATACATTGAGAAGTGCGGAAGATATGTGATTCAATACGTGTTAAGTTTGAAGGTAATAAAGTGCAAGCCTACAATTTAATTATAAAAGTATTGGTTTTGAAATGTTTAGGAGGTCTTTGTATAAACATCTGAATAGACTAAACTATAAATCCATAGCTTATTATACAACTTGTACTACAGGGACAGCAACTAATCAACTCAAGCAAAGCTCCACTTTAAGGGGAAACCAATTCTAGTTTAATAATTGATCCTATTTCCATTACAATTCGCATTAAAATAGTTGGCATAGTCTTTGTAAATTTCAAAATCTAATTAGTTATTCCCACCATTTATGTAATTGATTGGATTTATAAACTTTATTCCGCAGAGGCCGAATAACAATCAGGTCTCTTAGTGATTTTAATTAGCTTTTTGTATTACTGGCGAAAATTCTCTTTAATATTTTCAAAGCCGTAGCTAGTTTTCCATTGGTAGATAACAGTAAATAGAAGCCACTACTACCTTCAAATGCGAGTTAAAACGGAATAGGTTTCACATACATCGTTGTGGAATGAGGTGCAATCTGTACCACCAACTAGACCCAAAAATGCCTCTTCTTGTTTCTGTGTAAGTAGGTGTTCCAAAATTTTTTATAGCTAAACCGTACTCTGATCATATGCTGCATTTATGGCTATTACACATTGTATTGATTAAACTACAGGTGTGTCAACTCCTATAATCAAACGGACTCCATATATTATGCTACAGTATTTGCAATTTCTAAACCAATTTTTATCATAAAGTACTTACACCTTTACCAACACAAGAGCATTTTTTATTCTTTTCTAACTTCAGAAAGGGTTTCCTGTTAAGCTGACTAATTCTGCTACGTTGCCACTTTTTCTGGTCATGTACTTATATTAAAAATTATTAATACAGGTTGTGATAGATTTTCGTTGATGTCATTAACTTCTTATGCACTTTTATGCATATACGTTTAGGAAACAGGGGGAAGCTATTTGTAGCTTATTTGATAGCATATTTTTAATAAGAAAGAGATATTTGTGGACCATTTATTCCCGTGGCTGCAGTTTGCGAGAGGGAACTTTATTACTTACTTAAATTTGTAGTTCATTATTTCTGTTTTATCGTCTAGTTGCCGCATTAAATATCAATCGGTCCACAGTAGTCGTATGTCAGGGTTATTTGAAAGGAATGAGCCCTTCACCTCCACGAAAATTCATAAAAAAAAACAATTATAGGAGATAACGAGTTTACTAGATGTGGTATTAGTAATGTAATTTACAGAATGAACGAAAGCCGTATGTAGCCATTATAATTGTTTACATTACGCTAACTTAATGATTTTAGACCAGCATACTTCTATAAATGTTTTGTGGCATAATGAAACAGGATGAGTTGTTCGAAGGTCATTAAATGCACTTCTATATAACACAGGTTTTATGTGGGCACGAAACAATCCAAACTCTTATGAATTGTCAGAGGTTGTCAATAGAAGGTGCGTTTTTTGAAAACTTATATGCAAGTTAAACAGTATAGCTTTTATCTGTTTGTTTTATTGACTAAAAACTGGATTTTTAAATGGGTGTATAAGTCGTTCTTGGTAAGACAACAATTTGAAGAGTGTGAAAAGTATGAGTTGAAGGAAAAGTTTAGTGAGTTTATATTTATAAGGTGAATGTACAGAGCAGTTCTACTTTATAGGTATTTAGTGTTTCAAGCAGGCGATTCAGGTGGTTTTATGGATGGTAAGGAATTGTTTTTTTTATTTTTCGACAAAAATCAAGAGTACCATGGCGAAACAAATGAAAACAATGTTCTACGTTGGCTAGAAAATCAGTCGTTAAAAAATTTAAAAGCACCGTCTGTAATTGTCTTGAGTAGTGCTTCGTTCCACAGTACCACTGAACAAGAAATATAAAATACTTCGTAAAGAGGAAATGAAATAGCAGAATCGCTCATATCGCTATATGTCGTTATAATGTAAGTAAAAAATGTGTTCACTGTGACGGACTAACATATTTCTCAAAAGTATAGGAATAAACCACCAAAAGTTTATAAAATTGATCGCCGAACAGTATGACCACAAAGTACTAAGACCGCTTCCATGCCATTGCATTTGCAATCCAATTGAAGTCGTTTAAGATATTGCAAAAAATGATTTTAATGGGGCGACTAGTACATACGGCAGATCTATAGAAAGCTTTATGAAAATGTGGCATGAAACATTGGGCACTGTAACTCCTCAGGCATGGACAAATTGCATACAACATACAAAAACACTAATTAAAGAATGATGAGATCCCCCAAATAAGCCTGATGAAAAGAACACGCTAACCGCCATGGGGGGGAGGGATAATTTGAGGGATTTGCTTTAATATCTTTAACATGCCAGGTCTCTTTTGGGACACCAGCGTCATCTACTAACTCATATGTATTATATGCGACTTTTTTAGAAATAATAAACGTCTCCGCAGGTAATAATTATTTTTGCCATATTGTACGCGTCTTCTAATCTCTTTTTAATTTCCTCATATACTTTTCTAAATTGGGTTGCACGGTTGTATAATTTATCACGATCTGAAAAATCAACATCTGTCAAAATTTCACTTCTATCTACTTCACCAAAATCAGATCCATCGACCATCATCCAAAATTTGCGAAATATGGTGACATACTAAAACTTCATGGACTGCTGTGCGTATGGCACAAGCGGACATCGGAAAGGTTTTGTTCCAATAACGCTGATTATCTTTAACATAGGATGCCAAAAAAGAGTTAATTACTTTATAAACACGTTCGATCGGGTTTGCCTGCGGGTGGTAAAATGCATTATAAATAATTTTTGATTTATACTTTAAAGCCAAAGTCTTCAAAAGGTTGCCTCGGAATTGCTTGCATTGTCGACTAGCATATATTGTGGTGCTCCAAAGAGTAAAAACAAATTTTTCTACTCTCTGTGCTATCGTTGATGCACTTGCGGTACGCAAAGGAAAAAATAATGGAAATTTAGTAAAATATTCCCCTACAGATAAGATGTAAGTAATAGGCCTTAGTTGTTCGGGGTAATAGACCAACTATATCGATAAAAAACATCTGCCACGGTTTAGATACGATCAGCTGTCTTGACATTAAGCCTTGGGGTATCTTTTGTTCGGGTTTGTGCATTAAAAAAGTTCTACGACGGTTAACATAATGAATAACATCTGCTTTTAATTTCGGCCAATAATATTTCTGTTGAATTCTGTGAAACGTCTTAGAAATACCAAAATGTCCTGCCGTGAGTTCATCATGAAATTTCTTTAAAATCTCCAGACGTTGAGTTTTTGAAACGACTACTTTCCAATTTACTTCAGGGTCTACCAAATCAAGAAATTTACCCGGTACGTATTTTAAAAGTATATTATTTACAATTTTCCAATTTTTATATTTTATAGGGTCCCGTTCTACTTGTCGCAGTATCTTCCCTACCCCCTCACATGGCTGTGGGAACTTGCAGATCTCATGTCTGCTTATTCTTAACTCGATTCATAATTACATTGTTGTAATCTTAATTTCTAAGTAATCACGGTACCTGACCGCCTGTGACCTGACATCTGCAGTGTCACTATCGTCTGCGATACATAGTAGTGCATCCGTTCTCATGAACGTTAATAAAATTTACATATTGTCCTTGTATTTACAATGTTGCACTTTACTTAACCTTTTATAACACTTCCTAATAATTTCCTAATTATTCTATTTCTTTTATATATATATATATATATATATATATATATATATATATATATATATATATTGCTGTGAAATGTACAAAACGCCTCGCCAGTTTCCATGTATTAGAATCGAGCCTCACGAATTGGGCGCCAAGAATGCTGTGATCCTCACCATTAACTTAACTGGTCCGTTGACTTTCTTCTGTTAATCGCCTCTTTACTCTTTTCCGCCTCGGCTGCTCACCTACTTAAAACTTTCATCCTCATTCAAGAAAGAAACAAATACATTCCTACTACAAACATCAACGTTAAGTCTATTTACATCAATATTCATAATACATTAAAATTTCAAAATTAAATTTCAGCATAAATTTCAGTATCATAAAATTTCAAGATTAAATTTGTTATCATTTTAATTTGCATCCAGAATTAAAGTCCTTGTAGCATGCCTACTAATTAATATAACAATATATGCAGACCTGAGTCTGAGTACAAAGGGAGCATCTCCCACCCCTTTACGTTAATTAACCAGGTTCGTCTAATTGAGCTCAAAGACATACCCAAATTTTCTTCAAGAACATAAATACTAAATACCCCTTTCTACTTAAACAAGAAAATTTCACCTTAAAATTAAAAATTTGTTGTTAGTACAAATTCACTACTGTCCATTTTAAGTAAACAAATTATAAAGCTATTCAACACACACCAAAACATCAAAAATCGAACAACAAAGCATAAGTTTCCTGAAGGTTAATGCACTCGTGGCTCCAATGTACATCGTCCTCTGTTAATCACACCATTCCAACTGGGTTATGTTTAGGTCCTCGGATTACTGGTCGCCTTTAAAATTTTCTACACCACCATTCATCTAAAGTTGTTTGAGTGCTTTTCCGGAACTCATCTGTGTATATCTGTATCTTGTTTTGTGGATCCAGTCACGTCCACGAACCACTTAATCATTAACACCCCCGAAAAATAGCAAAGAAATTCATACTTCTTTCACGCTATACGCCAAAACTGCCTACTCTTGTGTATTCATTTGTCGTTGCAAATTTGAATAATTGGTACAGTGATACTAGACTTTATTACCTTGCATCTTCTTTTCTAAGTGCACTAAATTACTTTCATCGTAGTACGTAAAGAGCAAACTGTTTTAAAGTATTAAATAATCACCAAAATATACCAGCAAACTGTTTAAATTATTCAATCAACATCGAAAAACTAAGAGCACTTTTTAAAGCATCGAATAACCAAAATCTAAGAGAGCGAAACTCATATTAACCCGGGTATATATTATCGCTAGCCTATCCGTCGCTTTTGTCCCCAAAACGGACATTTTCTAGAATTTCGCATACTATGTTCCCATCTCGACCGCCCGTGCGTCGGTTCTACTAAATTTGCACACGCGCCAGTTGAAAATCTCAGAAATTTTCACACGGCTCGCAGCGTCTGAGAATAACTAATTAATTTTTATATAGAAATGTTATTTTTACCTCTCATGTTTGCCTCTTATTTTCAACCAATCGCAACCCAGTGACGTTGCTCAAATCACGCCTTTTACTATATGTGTCTCTGTCTTGCGCATATTATCTGTCTCTATCTACCCTGTTCTGAGTGGTACAAATCAATATTCTTTAGTATCGTTTATTTTCAAGCCACGTGGACTGTGAAATAACCCACCTTATTAGCATTTCTCGTGAATATTAAGCGACGGTTTCTCCAACATTCTCTGTAACTATTTATTATCTGCAAAATTTACGCAGAACGAGACTTTTAAAAATACGCAGCTGTTCAATCGTCCTACTTCTAACTAACACTTCTACGATTTGAATATTATTGGGTTTTTACAAGCTTTTATGCATATTATATGTTACTAATGGTTCAATTAACTCCAATTAAAATAATGCCCTTTAATTTTTAGTGAATCCTAATGAAATATTCAATTATTATCTGTACATTTTGTTTAATACTCGTTACCCAAACTTGAATCAATTAATATACATTTTGCACGTAATTTCCATTTGTTTCTTTACTCGAAATAATTAAATTACACGTTGAGCATTTTAGTACTGCTTCTTTTTATAGAAAGCGTCTTGTAAATAATTTAAATCTCTTATTTTTAATGAAACGAATGAATTTTTATTCTCCACGGTTTTTTTTAATAAAGCGTATTATCTAATAAAATTCCTTATACACGGTGATTAAAATTATTTGATGTAATTAATTAATTTTTTACCCTGGTCTAAATATGAGTATTTTCCCCCTATTTGAATACAAATAGTCCCACTTATTTGAATGCAAATATAAAGCATTTAGACTGCCAAAAAAAATTTACAAAAAAATTGCCTATCTCTCTCTACCCTTATCTAAATATCTTACCTAACTTATATCCAATCCAAAAAAAATATTTACACCTATTCTATATCCCTATCCTATTCCTAACTCTCAACTATTCTCACTTCCTCCTACCTAATCCTACATACCTATCCTATTCTTATTCTATTCCTAACTTTCCACTAATCTTATACGAAATATCTACACTTAGCCTATCTTATTTTCTTCCTACATTTAATTTTCCTTCTCATCTTATATACCTAGCTTTATTTTCTATAAACACTTACTTCTACTCTTTTATATACACCTATGCTATCCCTATATATTTAAATTTTATTCTATTGTACACCTATCTACTCTCTATTCTATATCTATACTAAAATTCACCTATCTCTATCCTTTGTTCATCAAGTTATTTAAATCTAACTCTCTTCTTGACCCTCCACGTCTTTCTTCTTACCATCCTAATACTCTTCATCCCTATTTCTCCCCCTTCTATATCTATACTTAACATCCCTGTTATCTCACATAAAATAAACTTATCATCCCTATTATCCTGACTCTTAAATATTGCTTCTTCTTCATGCCCTATACTTGTCTGTTTCTCATTTATTATTATTTTCTTTTCTGCCGACAAACCAAACGATACTACCTTAAAATTCTCGATTTTTCTCTCTACGGAAAATCCTATGTACCTTCTAGAATTCTTGTGTAATGGAATCAGCCAGAATGAATTCCTTAAATCTACTTGATTAAAAACAAACTTGCTACTTAACCTCGTCAAAAGTGCGTCCATGGATGGTGGACAATGGAATTGCGGTTTGGTCCGTTGATTAATTTTTCGTGCATCTTTAATTAATTCTGCCTTCACCTGCTCCCGATATGCTGCTGTTGCTTCTACCCCCACTAATTCTGCATGTTTTTGTACTAATGCTTGAACCTCTACTCTCCTATCCTCTGGACATCTTATTGTGTTGATCTGTTTACCTTCATCATCCTCTACCTCTATTACATTAATACTCAACCCCGTGTCATCCTCTGTGACTTCATAACTGCCCTTCCATGGCACTACCCTATCCTTAATCCTTACTACCTTCCTTTCCATATCTATTAAAACCCCTAACTGCATCATACAGTCAACACCTAAAATGCTCTGAAACTTCAGTCCAGGTACAATTACAAACTCCTGTTCACAGCTTAAACCTCCTATATTTATTCTAAGCACCACAACACTATTCACTACAGCAAACTTCTTTTTATTTGGAGCTACTAAATGGCTACGCTTTATAGGCATAATTGTATCACAAACCTTATCCCTAATTTTGCTGACGAATTCTTCCGATATTAAACTCGCCTCTGCCCCTGTATCAAGTAATACTTCTACATTATTCTCAAAAATTCCTATATTAACAATTGGCAAACATAATTTTTCCTCAGTTTCTGGCTCTACCTCCTCCTCAATTTTGAAAAATTCCCTTGGATGTTCATATACATTTACACTAAAATCTAGTGGTCTGTCGCGTTCTAAAAATCCTGTCTCGTCCTGTTTTCAGTGCTTGGTCCTGGCTGTGCTTCTGCAACCTGTGCGTACGTCTTCCTTGTATTTGTATCCACGTCCCTGTCTCTATTCGGCGTGCTCGTCACAGTCCTGTTTACTTCCGGTAAACTGTTCTGTCTCATGTAACTAGGTCTTGGCGTCGGTCCCCTAGTCGCACTATTGCTTCTGTATTCTCGTCCTCGTCGTTCCCAATTCGGTCGAAAATTCCTATTGTAGTCCGGGCGTCTCGCAAAATTCTGTGTCCTGTTGTCAAACCTAACCGTGTTAATGTTTCGTTCTCGTATTTCTCTTGTCCGTCCTACACATACATCGTCATATTTCTGCAAATACTCTAAAAAGGTCTCCCGTTCTGTGATATTTTGTAAGGCTACGTGTTGTCTAATTTCCAGTTCAAAATGTCGTGATAAGTACTTGATTATCTGTCTGTCCGTCAATGGTGGATTCAGTTGTTTGGCCACACTGTACTTTCGAATGGCATATTGTTCCCTAGAACCTGCAAACTCTCCCTTAAATTTTCCTGTAATCAAGTCGTCGCTAATCTGGTCCTGTTTGTGATCACTCCAGTAGTGTTGTAAGAATTTGTTTTCAAAGTCCTGATACGTGTCTATGTCCTGTCCTACTAAATTGTACCATGCTTCCGCATTGTCTTTCAATAAAGCCTTTATCGTATTCAGTTTAGTCTGTTCGTCAAATAAATTTCCCACTAGATTTCTTACACTATTAATTAAAATTTGTGGATTTACCCTGTTATCGCCATAAAACTTCATGTGTTGGTCCAATGATACTCCACCTGTATAAAATCTGGGACCATCCCCCGTTAAACTTGACATGTTGTATTTAATACTACTAACTTCGCGTTCTACCCTGCCTAACTGATCCCTACACGAGTCAGTTACTTCAGTCATTTTTACATTTATTTCTTCTTCACAAAAAATGCGTACTTTGGACCTTAAATGTCCCATTTCCTGTCGAAGACCTGTAATATCACGCTCATTTTTATCAACCCTATTTTCAACTTCCCCCATCTTTACGGTAAGACTATTTTTAAACTCTGTAAATTCTTTAGTCGATTGCTCAATTTTCCCGCTTATCTGCTCTAATTTTCGGTTGGACTTCTCCCTAGCTCTATTAGATTCATCGCTTAGCAGTCCTAATTTTCTGTTGGACTCCTCCCTAGCTTTATTAGCTTCATCGCTTAGCTGTTCTAATTTTCTGTTGGATTCTTCGTTCATCCTCTCTAGCATTCTCATTATCATCTCGTTTCCTTGATCCCCTGATTCCGTCCTCGACAGATCTCTACTGCCTCCAGCTTCTTCCATTTTAGAAATTTTCTCACACAATGCACTATCGTCACTTCCAATTTCCACTCCTTGACTCCTTAACCACTCTTTTCTCTGCATACGTTCTAATCACTCTCACACACTCTAAAATACTCCTAAATGTATACACACACAGAAACTCTCTCTCTCAGATCGCCAGTTTCCTGGAATAAAATCACAAAAATTTTATTTGGAACTCGATCCCTCACGTTCTGGTCGCCAAAAATGCTGTGAAATGTACAAGGCGGCTCCGTGGCGTAGTGGTATGTGTGTGACTACTACGCCCAAAGTCCCGGGTTCGAATCCCGACACGGTCCGCTTGAAAAATGTTAGGCGAGCATTTTTCACAAAAATACACCCTCGTTCGGATGAGAGGTAAAATGGAGGTCCCGTGTGTGAGTGTTGTCACGCACGTTAAAGATCCCTACCTTGCTTGGAACAGCAAGGGTTCGGCAAAATTCCAAATTTTCCAGGTAAAAACTCGCTTCCTGGCCAATGTAGTACCTGCGGGTGGAGCATTGGAAAATCAAATGTAATGTGAAATGTACAAAACGCCTCGCCAGTTTCCATGTATTAGAATCGAGCCTCACAAATTGGGCGCCAAGAATGCTGTGATCCTCACCTTTAACTTAACTGGTCCGTTGACTTTCTTCTGTTAATCGCCTCTTTACTCTTTTCCGCCTCGGCTGCTCACCTAGTTAAAACTTTCATCCTCATTCAAGAAAAAAACAAATACATTCCTACTACAAACATCAACGTTAACTCTATTTACATCAATATTCATAATACATTAAAATTTCAAAATTAAATTTCAGCATAAATTTCAGCATCATAAAATTTCAAGATTAAATTTGTGATCATTTTAATTTGCATCCAGAATTAAAGTCCTTGTAGGATGCCTACTAATTAATATAACAATATATGCAGACCTGAGTCTGAGTACAAAGGGAGCATCTACCACCCCTTTACGTTAATTAACCAGGTTCGTCTAATTGAGCTCAAAGACATACCCAAATTTTCTTCAAGAACATAAATACTAAATACCCCTTTCTACTTAAACAAGAAAATTTCACCTTAAAATTAAAAATTTGTTGTTAGTACAAATTCACTACTGTCCATTTTAAGTTAACAAATTATAAAGTTATTCAACACACACCAAAACAGCAAAAATCGAACAACAAAGCATAAGTTACCTGAAGGTTAATGCACTCGTGGCTCCAATGTACATCGTCTTCTGTTAATCACACCATTCCAACTGGGTTATGTTTAGGTCCTCGGATTACTGGTCGCCTTTAAAATTTTCTACACCACCATTCATCTAAAGTTGTTTGAGTGCTTTTCCGGAACTCATCTGTGTATATCTGTATCTTGTTTTGTGGATCCAGTCACGTCCACGAACCACTTAATCATTAACACCCCCGAAAAATAGCAAAGAAATTCATACTTCTTTCACGCTATACGCCAAAACTGCCTACTTTTGTGTATTCATTTGTCGTTGCAAATTTGACTAATTGGTACAGTACTCGCAATTATAACTAGACTTTATTACCTTGCATCTTCTTTTCTAAGTGCACTAAATTACTTTCATCGTAGTACGTAAAGAGCAAACTGTTTTAAAGTATTATATAATCACCAAAATATACGAGCAAACTGTTTAAATTATTCAATCAACATCGAAAAACTAAGAGCACTTTTTAAAGCATCGAATAATCAAAATCTAAGAGAGCGAAACTCATATTAACCCGGGTATATATAATCGCTAGCCTATCCGTCGCTTTTGTCCCCAAAACGGACATTTTCTAGAATTTCGCATACTATGTTCCCATCTCGACCGCCGGTGCGTCGGTTCTACAAAATTTGCACACGCGCCAGTTGAAAATCTCAGAAATTTTCACACGGCTCGCAGCGTCTGAGAATAACCAATTAATTTTTATATAGAAATGTTATTTTTACCTCTCATGTTTGCCTCTTATTTTCAACCAATCGCAACCCAGTGACGTTGCTCAAATCACGCCTTTTACTATGTGTCTCTGTCTTGCGCATATTATCTGTCTCTATCTACCCTGTTCTGAGTGGTACAAATCAATATTCTTTAGTATCGTTTATTTTCAAGCCACGTGGACTGTGAAATAACCCACCTTATTAGCATTTCTCGTGAATATTAAGCGACGGTTTCTCCAACATTCTCTGTAACTATTTATTATCTGCAAAATTTACGCAGAACGAGACTTTTAAAAATACGCAGCTGTTCAATCGTCCTACTTCTAACTAACACTTCTACGATTTGAATATTATTGGGTTTTTACAAGCTTTTATGCATATTATATGTTACTAATGGTTCAATTAACTCCAATTAAAATAATGCCCTTTAATTTTTAGTGAATCCTAATCAAATATTCAATTATTATCTGTACATTTTGTTTAATACTCGTTACCCAAACTTGAATCAATTAATATACATTTTGCACGTAATTTCCATTTGTTTCTTTACTCGAAATAATTAAATTACACGTTGAGCATTTTAGTACTGCTTCTTTTTATAGAAAGCGTCTTGTAAATAATTTAAATCTCTTATTTTTAATGAAACGAATGAATTTTTATTCTCCACGGTTTTTTTTTAATAAAGCGTATTATCTAATAAAATTCCTTATACACGGTGATTAAAATTATTTGATGTAATTAATTAATTTTCTACCCTGGTCTAAATATGAGTATATATATATATATATATATATATATATATATATATAAATGTATATATCAATTGGGGGATACATAACTCCTCCCGACGTACATTAAAAATTAAGGGTATTCCTTTGCTTGATTTTTAATTCGTTAAATTCATTTAATTTCATTTCTTAAAATTTATAGTTTCTAATGGTATATTTGTTTCTTTGTTTACCTTGGTTGCTTTAAATCTAAAACTGTTTTCTTTATTTTTATACCTAATATACCAAGGATCTTTTTATTTCAGAGGAATTAACATTATTAGAATTTTTATTTTCAGGATTTACAGAATTTTTAGATTTATCAAGTGTAAGTATCCAAAACTCAGTTGTGAATCTCGGTATATTACTTGATTATAAGTTACGTTTTGAAGGACATGTAAATAATCTAATTAAGCGTTCATACATAATTTCACGCAAGTTTTATTTAAATAAAGATATTTTAAGTTATAATCATCATGTGCTATTGTGCAAATCATTAATTTTGTCTTTGTTTAATTATTGTGATGTTGTATATGGTCCTTGTTTAGATTATAATACTTCCCTACGCATTCAGAGGATCCAAAATGCTTGTCTAAGATTTGTTTACGGTTTACGAAAGTATGACCATATTTCTAATTTTTTGCGAGAATCAGGTTGGCTGAATATGGCTAACAGGCGTAAATTACACCTTGCAGTTTATACACATCGCGCTCTAACCTCGCCCACAACATCAGAATATATAAAGTCTTTACTAAAACCGCGTCGTTATTACCACTGTATTAACTTACGATCACTCGATCTATTGCATATTGAGCGTCACACCTCCACCTTCTACCAAAGATCGTACCATTATTCGGCTGTTGCATTATACAATTCTATCGATGCTTCTCTAAAGAATAAATCAGTATACAGTTTCAAGAGATACTACAAAAATATCTGATTAACATACAATGATCTTACGCTTATTTCATTTATTTACTTATTCAGTACTGAGTAGAGAAAGTATGAACACATAAATTCAGTCAACTGTGTGCTGCTGCTTGTTACGTTTGATGCTTGCTGTCTGTTATTATAATGTTACTTCAGGTTAAGTGGAAGAACAGTCTGTGACTGAACTTCGCATGCACGATTTTGTATGTTTTTTTCTCATTCACTTTGTATATGTTAGTTTAGATAAATAAAGACGATAAATAAATAAATAAATAAGTAGGTTAACAGAAACAGTATCAATAACAGGGACAGCGCGCGAAAGAACATCGGGTATAACATTGTCTTTCCCTTTGCGGTGTATTATCTAAAAATCGTATTGCTGTAATTTCAATGACCAACGACACAATCGACCAGAAGGTTGTTTTAATTTATTTAACCAAATTAATGAATGGTGGTCGTTCCACATACGGGCGTAATTTTTCAATAAACCATAAGACTGCTAGACACTCCCTTTCTGTCATCGAATATTGCCTTTTATAGGGGGTGAGCAAGCGACTAATATAGCAAATAACATGTTTAGCCGCATTAATTGTTTGTGTGAGAACGCCGGAAATCCCGTGATCGGAAGCATTACACTGAATCGAAAACATTAAACTAAAATCTGGACAGGACACAATCGCGTCTGAAACTTAAGAATTTTTTATTGATGAAAACGTTGCTTCGCAAAATTCATCCTAATTACATTTTTTACTTTTTCTTAATAAGGCTGTAAACGGAGCTATAATACTGGAAACGTCGGGTAAGAACCTTCTATACCACGATACCATACCAATAATCCTTCTAACTTCTTTGACGGTCTTAGGCGTTGGGATGTCAATGATAACTTGAACTTTTTCAGGATCAACAAGTAGCCCTTTTGAATTAATCACATAGCCTAAATATTTAAGCTCGCTTTTACAAAAATGACATTTATCACGACTCAAAATCAACCCACTTTTGTCTAAGCGTTTTAATACTTTTTGCAAAATGTTGACATGTTCATCGAATGATATAGTACAGATAATTACGTCATCCAAATATGCGAATACAAATGGTTCCAATTCGGGACCCAAAACACGATCAATCAGTATTTGCCAATTGCCACGTTGCCGGAGCATTGTGTAAACCAAAAGGTAATCTGTTAAATTGAAAAAGACCTCTATTTGGACGATAAATGCAGTATATTGTTTTGAATTATCAGATAATGGAATTTGCCAATATGCGGATTTTATGTCGAGCGTAGATATAAATTTAGCGGCCCTAAGTTTGTCGAATATTGATGACACGTACGTAATGGATAGGCGTCTCGTTCTGTGACCTTATTCAATTTTCGGAAATCCGCGCAAACTCTATACGAACATTGTTCTTTTTTCTTAACCAATAAAATCGGGTTTGACCATGCGTTATGACTTTTTTCTACAACACCTAGTTCTAACATTTCTATATCCATTTAATTGGTCCGGTAATATTTAAATCAAATAGAACCGTATGTGCATTCAAACTACATCCGTCTATGTGCTTAACAAATCCTGCACCATAGTCAATAAGGAGTAACAAAAACTGTTCAACCGAAATATTACCGTTGACACGTTTTTAACTATTTAATTATCACTGCAGGTGACATGTTTCACTTCGTTTTTTGACCAACCGATCGCCTACATTTTAACGCTTTTATAATCAAACCTCAACTAACTATTCTTAACTATTACATACACTACTTTACCCCTCTAGCGCTTGAACTGGATGTCACGAATCGTCTTTCTTAACCAGAATACAAAATTTATGTAGCGCGCGTTATCTCTTTGCTGTTATTTCTTGGAAAAACCAACTGTTACGAGAATGTAATAGCGTGGTTTTGCGATTACTAAACGAGTTACTGAAAACGTCTATAAGAATATGCCCGTTTACATTGCAGGTTTTAAGATGAAAAATGTATAAGGTGGAATTAATTACTATTAAATTAAAACCGAAGTTTACAACTAGCTAGATTTAAAATAATCATAGAGGCTTTGCATAAAAGTCTAAGTTATTATTTCATCTTATTAACTGTAATACGTTAGTATTTATCAACCTACCTTATGTAATTGACTACCTAAAATATTTATATATTTAATACGTGGCTTATAGCCGCAATAATGAGCGTTGCTTCCTGTCCATAACTGACATAAATCAAAAACTTGACAATGTCAGTTATGAATGACAAAAATGACAACGTAACTGAAAGTTAGGTAGAAGTATAGTTGTGAACGCGATTTAGATTTCTAGATTTTTCAATTTTCGTCATTTCTCTCGGTGGCGTAATTGGTAAACGCATGGTCCTAGAAAAACTAAGAAGCGGTTCAGATCCTGTCCAAGACCTTATATTTTCCATCTTTCAATTACTAGATGAATTTTAAATGTTCATTTGAGCTTTGCATAAAAGTCTAAGTTATTATCTCATCTTATTAACTGAAATACATTAGTATTTATCAATCTGCCTTATGTAATTAACTACCAAAATATTTATATATTTAAAACTTGGCATATAGCAGCAATAATGAGCGTTGCCTTCTGTCTATAACTGACATAAATCAATAACTTGACAATGTCAGATATAAATGGCAAAAATGCCAAACGTAACTGAAAGTTAGGTAGATGTATAGTTGTG
The DNA here is from genome assembly GCA_036346225.1 of Platerodrilus igneus. Classification (NCBI taxonomy): domain Eukaryota; kingdom Metazoa; phylum Arthropoda; class Insecta; order Coleoptera; family Lycidae; genus Platerodrilus; species Platerodrilus igneus. Next base: position 445,687 of record JARFIW010001227.1, on the reverse strand, counting down.
TGCACGATTTAGATTTGTAAATTTTCCAATTATTGTCATCGGTCTCGATGGCGTTATTGGTAAACGCATGGTCCTAGAAAAACTAAGAAGCGGTTCAGATCCTGTCCAAGACCTTATATTTTCCATCTTTCAATTACTAGATGAATTTTAAATGTTCATTTGAGCTTTGCATAAAAGTCTAAGTTATTATCTCATCTTATTAACTGAAATACATTAGTATTTATCAATCTGCCTTATGTAATTAACTACCAAAATATTTATATATTTAAAACTTGGCATATAGCAGCAATAATGAGCGTTGCCTTCTGTCTATAACTGACATAAATCAATAACTTGACAATGTCAGATATAAATGGCAAAAATGCCAAACGTAACTGAAAGTTAGGTAGATGTATAGTTGTGTGCACGATTTAGATTTGTAAATTTTCCAATTATTGTCATCGGTCTCGATGGCGTTATTGGTAAACGCATGGTCCTAGAAAGACTAAGATGCAGGTTCAAGTCCTGTCCAAGACGTTATATGTTCCATCTTTGAATTACTAGCTCGATTTGAAATGATCATTTAGGCTTTGCATAGATGTCTAAGTTATTATTTCATCTTATGAACTGTAATGCATTAGTATTTATTAACTTACCTTATGTAAATAACTACCTAAAATATTTATATATATACATACATATATATATATATATATAGATAGATATATATATATATATATATATATATATATATATGTGTGTGTGTGTGTGTGTGTGTCTGTATATATATAACGTGATAAGGGGTCACAAGAGGTCATAAAAACCTAAATTTTGCAAATAAATTTCACCAAGATATAAAAAACTCCAAAAAAATTAGAGATGTCAGTAAATTCATGATTACGCCCTGTATAATGTAAGCGTACTTTTATTTATTGACGTACAAGGGAAAATGCAAAAGCTCTTGTATAAATAATCACTCTGTATGAGATAAGCATATTGTAAATCAATAGCAAATAACGTAAGCTGTATATGCTAAATTAATTATTTTAGGATACTTTAAAAACGCATTCAATGCGAACGCAAATTGAACGTTTCAAGATAAATACAAGGTCAATTATTTTTATTTATTAATTAGTTTTTGTATAGCATAGAAACGTAAATAAAAACATGTTCTTGTATTTTCTAGAGGAATTGAGAAAAATACGTCAATTCAAATGAACTCATTAATAAATAAACGTTTATTCCAAGAAGCGGCTAGAACATTGAAAAAATCCATAAAATCCATAAAATAACCGATAAAAATTGATTACCATGTTACATACTAAATTCCTCAAAAGGTAAATAGTGTGTCTACTCTACCTTATAGGCGGCAGACCCTCGATAGATTATGAGGGGTTTCTGTTAAACGTTTAAGCCCAGGGTAAAAAGGATGTTAAATGTGTAACAATTTTTTTGACCGCTACACTATATCGACGAATTTTAGTTCTAATAACTCAAGTAAAGTTATTAAATTATGCGAACCATTTTTAAAACAAACAAGTATCGATATTGTATGTGCTACCGCCATATATAAATGTTAGTTTGGTCGCTAACATCAGGCGCAGAAAGTTAATACAACTATTATCAAGGCCAAACACCTTTCTTGTTTAGTGCATAGCACATTTGCGCTTACTTTTGCCAGAGCTCTCGTAGAGAAAATAATGGAACTACTAAAAGTTCTGGCGTGTAACTTGAGCCTAGCTTTTTGTGCGGAGTACAGTCTTAGTGCGCTAAAACACTAGGCTTTGTGATTTTAACAATGGTAAGAATTAAAATAATAATTAGTTAGATCAACTAAATAATTTGTTGTAGCGCTCTTATCTTCCCTTATCTTTAATTACACTCTTCGTAATTTTATCTTTAGTAATCTTCAATATTTTTGTTATAACGTTCCGTTTAAAAGTCGATTTTAAATGGCTTCTAATAAATAACTTCGTTTCGATAATTACTGAGATAAACTCATTTAATAATTCTTTGGACATTGGTGTAAATAACACAGAAAACAATTCTTTAATGATTTCGAAAAAGTACGATAAGTTTATGTTTTTCAACGCTTCGTAGAATTCGTCAACTAGATTTTTATATTATAATTAACAATTTTAAGAAGTCGTTTTGTATTATCTGGTTTTACAAAAACTAAAGCAGCGAGTAGGCTGTATTTAATAGAAGATAAAATTCCACTTTTACATCTGTGAATGTAAAATATGAACGTCCATTAACCGTACGATGTATAATTGGATTTTGTGTTATGTTATGGAAAAGCAATAAGATGGAATGTAAAAGAAACGTTTCACAAAGTAGGTAGAAATTTTTATGGTTGATAAATTACGTCAGAAGACGCTTTTGAAAATATTGGAATTTTGTTGGTCCAGTTCGTGCGTATAACAAAAACGCATGGAAGTTAGCATTGTCCAGTCCAAGGGTCACGCAGCTGTTCGTGTTCGCTGGAACATTTGGATTTAACGTCACTTGTTTTCTGAAAATGTATGTATAAACACCTGCCCAAACATGTTGTGAAGACAGCATGTAAAGAACACCTGCAAAGCCAAGGTAAGAGATTAAATTATTCTTGCATCATGTCTACATTTAGCGATCTTTAATACGAGGCTGCTTCAGAAAATATTTTTGTAACTATCTATTTTGACAAATTCATTTCGCAAATTAAAAAGTACCTTAGTAAATTTTTGTTGACAATATTAGTTCAATACAATTACAGTTATTAAATTTTATAAAATAATGTGAACTTAAAGAGTTCTTATTGATGTTTCATTTACGTATGATTTCACTTACGATTTTTAAATAATGAATTAATAAAGAAGTAGTTAAAGTTTCATAAAGTGTAAACAGAAAAAGCAGATCTGGCATTTCTGGTATAAATTCAAATTAGATTTTTATAACTAAAGTAACATTTGAAGTCTTGATATTTTTCTTTGTTTATATAATTCTACCTTATGAGTAGATGAAGCTTGCATTATCTTTTCTTAAACATAAACTTTATATCTACAGTTTTTATGAAAGTACCATTTTTAATTAAAGAAACAACATTTAATTTTCTCAATTAATTGTTTTATTCTGAACAAGTACGTTCAGAAGTAAGGTGACAAAGAATAAGACCAATTAGAGTAAATTGGTAAACCCAATTTAATAAGGAGCTTTAATAGCCTTTCAGTATTTAAAGAACAAAACCTGTGTTCATATTATTGTTGCCTGATTAACCTTGTTGTTTTTTAGATGAGGTAGCAAGAGAAAACTTCTTGTGTCCTCATTTTAGTATATTTAATTAAATTTTCTTTACAGCTCCTGCGTCAGCAGTTAATACGTATTCCTCCTTAAGGACGCCCACCCCTTAAACAAACCCTGTGTTTAAAATTACAGACTTGGTGGCACCCTGTTTAAACCCCTGTTTTGTCGAGAATCTAGCCCTAGTAATGAAATAAAGCTTTGTAAAAAGAACCACGACCAATCCTCATAAGCTCTGCCCAAGGAATAGACCCCTAGCATAGTCGGAAGATAATTGCGTTCCATCATTTTAAGGGAATCATTCCTTAAAGGTTACTGGTCACATGTGGGGATGTAAAAATAACCCTTAACTATTTAACCCCTCTAGTAAGAAAAACTTGTTATAAATGGCTTTGAGAGAAAAAGGTCCCTCTAATAAAATCTTCCAGCCAGCTAAGCTTCTTCAACTTAGGGCAGAGCTATGAGCTAGGGTCGTAGGATGGTATACGAAAAAAAGAGATTTTATTTGACGCCACCGTATCTTGATGAATGTTATAAAGAGAATCTATCCGAAGATCAGATACGGAAATCTTCGAAAAAAAATTATTAAGGTGAGCAACATATAAAAAAAATAATACTTACTTTTGACTCTGCAATCTGGAATAGGAACGACTTCCTCGTACAACCTGAAAATTTAATCACTTCTAAATAATTTTAGACTAGGGCTGCGCTAGAGCCTAGTCACTTTATCACAAAAAAATTAAAGTAAAGAAAGATCAAATAGCGAAAATTATGCTTAAAAGAATTTAAACCAACTCCAATAGTATATCTCTCATCACTATAAAAATTTATAAATGGGGTTGGTTGCTTCTATGGAATAATTACTGCTGACTTCAATGAAAGAAAGCTTTAGGACAACTTATTAATCTTTCTACTAATTTAAAAAATATATATACACATCGCTTGTACAAAGTTATCTGTACGGAGACTTTCGAAACAATTACTTTATTAGGATCTAGCATTAATCGCTGAATACTTATAAGATATTTATAATTGAATAATTTACGTTAATTCTCTATAGGAAATATATGGTTTACATTTTTATATTACAGTTTTATCATAATACTTGAATAGGATCCTGTTCGAGTTTACAAGAATTAAGTTAAAAGCTCAGCTTTTTTTTATAGATTACAGAACGATATTTTTAACTGGTATAATTGAAAGAATCAAAGGTGAACGAACACTTATTGTCTGTATTAAGCTGTACTTCAGGTGTACTGTCAAAACATGTTATACACTATAATGTGGCAAAAAAATATCAACCTATCACATGTTTAGTTATGCGAACATTTTAGTATAACCTTGTAACTACAAAATTATCTTATAGAAATGCCTTGTAAATAATAAGAACATTTATGCACTATTTGATTATTAAATTTTGAATAAAATTATAGGTGTATCAATTTAAATGACCATAAAACTTTCATAAAAATTTCGTGTATCAAATCTAAGTAAACATACAGAATTTTCAAAAATTATTTGTACATCGTAAATGATTGTTCCATAAAATGAATATAGCCATAAAACTGAGGATGACTCACCGCTATATATCCGCTAGGCAACCAAATTCTTTAAACATCTACGTACTTACAATGGTAGGTGCGCGCGGCTGATACTTGTGTCCGAGCTTGACCTATATATTAACCAAGCATATGTGGAAATTTCCACCCTCTCGCACAGCAACATTTAAAACTGCATTTACAGCACAACCAATATCCAAAAGAACTTATTACGTGTTTGCGTATCCATATGTTTTTACTTTATTTCAATATCAATTCATACTTGAGTACTTCGTTGCGTTACTTTAGTTCGATATAAATTCGTATAAATTCATGCTCTTATACTTGCGCTGAAAAGAAATGGGGAAAATGATTTTAAAGGTAAGTTTGAGAATTATACACCTACCGTAGATATGTATTCTTGACTATCTTAGGTCGATACTACAACTAAAAATGAAGCCATGGTACTCGTCGACTCCACTTCACTACTTTCTGGGACGGCATGTTTTATCGAAAAACCTGCAGGCCCACGTTAACACTTGTATTCTGATTACATCCCAATATCAAAGTAGAAGATGCAGGTTGGAATCGTGCCTGGGATCTTATATTTTCCATCTTTCAGTTACTAGCTCAATCTGAGTTTTCTAAAATAGTTAAATGTAGGAAAATTAGAAATCACTCAAGCAATCCCTAGCATCTCCTATTAGGCGCCCAAACGACAGATTGTCCATAGGAATTTTTATCGAAGCCTAACTTGGGGCACATTTATAATCATACCTTCTACAGCACTTTTATTGGCGTTCGAACCTGATCGATTAAATCCGCTTGAAATTTAGAATTTCGTGTACCTTAAGAATTTGTAGAAATTTCTGTGAAGTAGATTTGATTTGTCTTTAGACTGAAAGAATGAGAGAGATTCGAAAAGGTTTACGAGAGTAAGATTTGAGATTGGATCTCAAAAGCGTATTTATTTGGACGATTCGAAAAACAGATGCAAGAAGAAAGCAGAGCAGAGTGAGGGTGTAAATATAGATGACACTCAGGAGTACTAGATGTTGGGCATTTTATTGAATTTAAGTGAGAGTAGAGCAAATACGTAAGAAATCTGATATAATTTTAGGTTTAAACAAGGCCAATACGACCATAGGGTAAATGAAATTAGAAGTTATTGATAAAGTGGTACAAATTTTGAGATTTTAATAATGTACATGCATATTTAATGCAATAAGTAACATTACTTCCCTTGACGGCGTCCAATTCTTGCCTTTAAGACACATAAATATATAAAAAAGCAAAACTTTCTCTGCAATTTGCAGTTAACATTAAACCAATTACATGAGATGTATCCAAAAATACATTATGTATTTACCTATACAAATCGAACTGGTAAAATCCCAAAGGCAGAACGTATTTGTTATAGGCATCTATAAAACACAGTACAGTTTTGAATCAACTTCTGTACAGTTTCAGCCTTATGGTTGGTTTTAGCTGACTGATGGCCCTCTTCTTTTCGTGTCGCCATCGTACAGAGGTTTCTTCGTGCATATGCATTGAGGTTGCTTGATGTTTTGTTAGGGTTAAAATTAGTCCATTCTGACGATACCCAATGTGGTCGAAACCTGGTCAATGGATGTTTTTTCTCTCTACAAAACGATTAAGTAATTGTTTTGTAATGGCTATGCAAATACCAGTTTGATTTGTGAGTGCGGTGACAAGATACTTCTGGTTTGTAAACTTGAAATTGTTCACTTAACTGTGCTTTCACTTTGCCTGGCTAGCTCAACGAAATTTACGGAATTTCAAAATGAAATAAAATACAGCAATATTACAAAGCATTTATACAATATGAAATATCTTATTTTATACAAAAGCATTTACAACATCGTTTCCTTAAAACATAAAATAATTTCCAAAAAGTCTGTATCACAAAATATTGTTGCTTACCTTATTTTACATTTACAGAATTAAACTTAGTCTTTTGAGGATCTTTCACCTGGTTATAAATTATTTCCATGCTGGTAAGATTTGTTTTGGCCAAAAAAATCTTTGACATATAATCTATTCAAGATCAGAGTATATGGTACTCTGAACACAAACTTCTGGTAAAAAAAAACCCTCACATAAGAAAAAAATTATTATGATTATCTTAAACTAGATCCAAATGCTCTAATATCAATTAAAAATAAATCTAACAGTGATATTTGCACAATCTACAAAACGCTTCACATAATTAAAAATCTTTTTATTTTAAACTGATCTCCAAAACGGCTTACAAGTATTTCCAAATTAAAATTCCTGATTTCCAACAGCAATTATTAAAGTACCTTTTGGGTTAAATCTTCCTTTTAATTATTTATTAGATCTTTAAAGATTGTATATTCAAGAATTTTGCCTTTTCTTCGTAATTAACGATTCCATTTTTGCATGTAATTTGGGTTTAAAAACATCACTTCAATATTCATTGCAACCTCGCAACTATGTTTTACTGCATATTTTAGAATGCAACGATAAGCGCTCCTTTATATACAATTTGTCCATTTTCTAGAATTTCGACAGTATAATCTCGAAACATTATGACGTAAGGTTCCCGGAATAACCAATTAGCGTTTAAAATTTCTACCTTTATTACCTTATTGTCAGTACTGGTATCTGTGACACGTTCTTTGTTCTTGTCTGACATATACTATTAATTCGGAATCGCATACTAATGCAAAAGATAATCTATTATTCCAGGGATTTTGCAAGTTTCTTTTCGATGTTCAAGCTGCTTCTTGGAATAAAAATGTTTATTTAATGACCATATACGTAGCTTTAAAAACCGATGACTCATATTCTAGAAAGTTCTTTATTTAGAATCAATGGCTACAATTCATGGGTTAATTAATTTAAACTTTGATTGCTTTGTAATACAAAAAGGTTTGCGTTTTATAGTAATTATCCAATTTACGTTACTTGCTATTTATTTACAAAATTCCTATATCATATAGGGTGATTATTTTTACACTCGCAATTTGCGTTTTTGCATTGTACATCAATGAATAAAGGTACGCTTGTATTATACAGGGCGTAATCATGAATTTACGAAAAATTCTATTTTTTCCAGATTTTATTATATCTTAGTGGGGTTTATTTTTAGAATTAGGGTCTCGACTTCTAGTGATCCATTATCATGTCAATATATATTTATATATATATATATATATATATACATATATATTGATATGATAACGCCGTGCTCGGTATTATGAACCTTCTACTTAACTCCACCGCTCTGTGTTCTCACTTCAATCTTAATAATTTTATTATTATGCCACGGCTAGCCCTTTTTAATCTACACAGAGTGAACAACAATACGATGATTAATTTTCTCTTTTTCATACCTTTATGATTACCTATTTGAACGAAGTCAATTAATTTCATATAATGAAAAGATATATTATTTACAATTTTTGAAATTCTTTAAATACACCCTTCAATCAATTAACATCATATGTATTGTTTATCCCAAAATTTTTGTACTTTTAATTCAATTTAAGGTCACCAAAAACTACACCCTCTTTACAAAAAAATCTGGAACGTTCTAGACCTCTTTATGATATATTACGTAAGTTTAACGTATGCAACGTTTCTTGTTGACTTCATTACAAGTTTTGTATAAATTGAGTAAATTCAGTATGAAAATTTAAATTGAAAAATATTTTAAAATTAAGTAGATCTGACCTGTGATTTGTTGTTAGTGTTGCGGATCAACACCCCTTAATGTCTTCAATCGAATACCAATGCTCTGCTTTGTTGAACCAACATATGAGTACAGTTACCCCTTTTTATCCAAAAATTACCTCGTGCTTCTTTATTTTATATTTGTCTGCAAATGCTTTCAATATCTTCCTTCAAATGCTTTCGACGCAGCTTAGAATTGTACCAAAAGTATTATTATCGACGCAGACTTGAAGTGTCCAGTATTTTTGTCAAAACCGACTTGAAGCCGTTTTCTATAAAGAAACGGCAAAAACTCTTCGTAATTGTTGCACTATTTTTATTGTAACATATACTTGATATTCTACTACACTTTATTTAATTTACGCGTATATTTCTGATTAACAGTGTCGCAGCTTCGACGTGCAACAGTTGTGAACTGAGTTGTCTTATCACAGAATGGGTGTTAAATAGGTTTTTCCCACTACTTCTAGGCTGGGTTTTCAAGCAGTTCTGCAGATTATCTCAACCAACCAGGTTTTGTCTTTAATATTCCCAGTATTTTCAAGCGGTTTCGGATGTAATTAATTCGAATTTCCGTGTAATGGTGTTTATGTGCTATTAATACTTTGTTATTCGTTATCCTTGACATACGTTGTTTTATGTAGATATCGCTTTTTGGATAATTGTACAAAATAAATGATGTAACTCTAATGCTGTTTTCGTTCATGTATTTATGCGTCTTTGAAACTGCATTTTCTTATCAAAATGCTCATCGTTTCAACGTATTTGCATAAAGCTTTGTTAGGTTTTATCTATATACAGGGTGTTAAATGCTTGCTGTTTACATAATGTACGAATTGCCTATTTTTCTGCTAAATAAATGCAGTTTTCTGATTTCTATTGCTATTTATTGTTTGTATACGACTCTTACTACTCAATACACCCCTAAACAACCCCTTATCACAGCAATATATATATATATATATATATATATATATATTACTCATATTTAGACCAGGGTAGAAAATTAATGGATTACATCAAATAATTTTAATCACCGTGTATAAGGAAGTTTATTAGATAATACGCTTTATTAAAAACCCGTGGAGAATAAAAATTCATTCGTTTTATTAAAAATAAGAGATTAAAATTATATACAAGACGCTTTATATAAAAATAAGCAGTTTTAAAATGCTCAACGTGTAATTTAATTATTCCAAAGTAAAGAATCAAATGGAAATTACCTGCAAGATTTATATTAATTGATTCAAGTTTGGGCAACGAGTATTAAACGAAATGTACAAATAATAATTGAATATTTAATTAGGATTCACTAAAAATTAAAGAGTATTAATTTTAATTGAAGTTAATTGAACCGTTAGTAACAGATAATATCTATAGAAACTTGTAAAAACCCAAGATTATAATACCAGAAAATAAATCTCTGAGAATTAATATTATTTTGAACACCTGCGTAGTTTAAATATCACATACGGCGTAAATTTTGTAGATAATTAATAGTTTCAAAGAATCTTGGAGAAACCGGGGCTTAATATTCACGAGAATGTGCGATACGGGGTTATTAAACCAAGATAACAGTCCACATGGACTAAAATATAATCGATAATAAAGAATATCAATTTGCACCAATACGAACAGGTTAGAAAAGGAAAGAGAAAATGCGTCAAGCAAAGACACATATAGTAAAAGGCGGGATTTAAGCAACGTCACGAGGGTCACAATTGGTTGAAAATAGGATGCAAATATCAGAGGTAGAAACAACAATTTCGGTATAAAAGTCAATTAGTTATTTCTCGGACATGCTTGCGTGCCGTGTGTTGAAATTTCTGAGATTTAAATGGGACGAGTGAAAATTCGTAAAAATCGACGCGCGAGCGACAGACTGGGAACATAGAATGAGGAATTCTTTAGAATTACCTGTTTTGAGGACAAAAGCGACGTGCCGGCTTTTTGCTATATATACCGAGATGAATATAAACAAGCCCTCTTAGACTTTTGACTATTCGATGCGTTAAAAGCTCTTACATCCGCGACTTGATTGAAGATGTTAAACAATGCATTTTAGTTTGATAAAATAATTTAAAATTTTGCTCGTATATTTTAGTGATTCAAAATAGTTGGTTATTTACGTGCTAACATGAATGTACTTCAGTGCACTTAGATACAAGGTAATAAAATTTAGTTTCACTGTACCAATTAGCAAAATTTACAACGACAAATGTATACACAAAAGTAGGCAGTTTTGGCGTATATTGGTGAAAGAAGTATGAAGTTATTTGCTATTTTTCGGGGTGTTAATAATTAAATGGTTCAAATACGTGTCTGGATCCACGAAACAAGGGTCAGATATACATAGATGAGTTCCGGAAAAGCCCAGCAACAACTTTAAATAAATGGTGATGGAGAAAATTTTAAAAGCGTTGAGAATTAGAAGCCGTAAATATAATCCTGTTGGAATGGTGTGATTAACTAAAGGGACGATGTACTTTGAAGCTACGAGGACAGTAACCTTCAGGTAAATTATACTATTTTGTTTGACATTTTGTGTGTGTTGAATAACTTTATAATTGATTTACTTTAAATGGACATTAGTGAAATTGTACTAACCATAAAATTTTAATTTTAAGATGAAATTTGCTTGTTGAAGTAGAAAGGGTATTTAGTTTTGATGTTTGGTAATATGATGAAAATTTGGGTATGTCTTTGAGCTCAATTAGACGAACCTGGTTAATTAACGTAAAGGGGTGGTAGATGCTCCCTTTATACTCAGACTCCGGTCTGCTTATATTGTTATATTAATTAGTAGGCATCCAACAAGGACTTTAATTTTGGATGCACATTAAAATGATAATAAAATTAATCTTGAAATTCTTTTTAAAACTGAAATTTATGCTGAGTTTTAATTTTGAAATTTTAATGTATTCTGAATATTGATGTAAATAGAGTTAACGTTGATGTTTTTGGTAGGAATGTGTTGTTTTTTTTTTATGAATGAGGAGGTTTATAACATTAGGTGAGCAGCCGAGGCGAAAAGAGGATCACAGCCGTTTATGACGCCCAATCTGTGGGACTAGAATTTTTTTGTTGAAAGGACCCAGTTCCCGCATTCAAAGGAGTATATCACAGCAAATTTTGGCGACCACAACGTGAGGGCTCGAGTTCCAAATAAAATTTTTGTGATTTTATTCCAGGAAACTGGCGATCTGAGAGAGAGAGTTTCTGTGTGTGTATAAATTTAAGAGTAGTTAGAGTGTGTGTGAGTGATTTGAACGTATGCAGAGAAAAGAGTGGTTAAGGAGTCAAGGAGTGGAAATTGGAAGTGACGATAGTGCATTGTGTGAGAAAAATTCGAAAATGGAAGAAGCTGGAGGCAGTAGAGATCAGTCGAGGACGGAATCAGGGGATCAAGGAAACGAGATGATATTGAGAATGTTAGAGAGGATGAGTAAAGAATCGAATAAGAAATTTGACCAATTAAATCAGGAATTAGGGATAAAATAGAAAATCGACGAGAGAATTTACAGATTTTAAAGATAGTCTTACCGTGAAACTGGGGGAAGTAGAAAATAAGGTTGATAAAAATGAGCGTTATGTTACAGGTATTCGACAGGAAATGGGACATTTAAGGTCCGAAGTACGCATTTTTTGTGAAGAAGAGATTAATATAAAAATGACTGAAGTGACGGACTCATGTAGGGATCAGTTAGGCAGGGTAGAACGCGAAGTTAGTAGTATCAAATACAACATGTCAAATTTAACGGGGGATGGTCCCAGATTTTCTACAGGTGGAGTATCATTGGACCAACACATGAAGTTTTATGGCGATAACAGGGTAAATCCACAAATTTTTATTAATAGCGTAAGAAATCTAGTGAGAAATTTATTTGACGAACAGACTAAACTAAATACGATAAAAGCTTTATTAAAGGACAATGCGGAGGCATGGTACAATTTAGTAGGACAGGACATAGACACGTATCAGGACTTTGAAAACAAATTTTACAACATTACTGGAGTGATCACAAACAGGATCAGATTAGGGACGACTTGATTACAGGAAAATTTAAGGGAGAGTTTGCAGGTTCTAGGAGCAATATGCCATCCGCAAATACAGTGTGGCCAAACAACTGAATCCACCATTGACGGACAGACAGATAATCAAGTACCTATCACGACATTTTGAACTGGAAATTAGACAACACGTGGCCTTACAAAACATCACAGAACGGGAGACGTTTTTGGAATACTTACAGAGATATGACGATGTATGTGTTGGACGGACAAGAGAGATACGAGAACGAAACGTTAACACAGTTAGGTTTGACAACAGGACACCGAATTATCCGAGACGGCCTGACTACAACAGAAATTTTCGACCGAATTGGGAACGACGAGGACAGGAATACAGGAGCAATAGTGCGACAAGGGGACCGACGCCAAGACCTAGTTACACGCGACAGAACACTTTACCGGAGGTAAACAGGACTGTGACCAGCACGCCGAATAGAGACAGGGACACGGATATTAACACGAGGAGGACGTACGCACAGGTTGTAGAAGGACAACCAGGACCAATCACGGAAAACAGGATGGGACAGGATTTTTAGAACGCGACAGACCACTAGATTTCTGTGTAAATGTATATGAACATCCACGTGAATTTTTCAAAATTGAGGAGGAAGTAGAGCCAGAAACTGTAGAAAAATTATGTTTGCCAATTATTAATTTAGAAATTTTGAAAATAATGTAGAAGTATTACTTGATACAGGGGCAGAGGCGAGTTTAATATCGGAGGAATTCGTCAGCAAAATTAGGGATAAGGTTTGTGATAGAATTATGCCTATAAAACGTAGCCATTTGGTAGCTCCAAATAAAAAGAAGTTTGCTGTAGTAAATAGTGTTGTGGTGCTTAGGATAGATATAGGAGGTTTTAGCTGTGAACAGGAGTTTGTAATTGTACCTGGACTGAAGTTTCAGAGCATCTTAGGTGTTGACTGTATGATGAAGTTAGGGTTTTGATAGATATGGAAAGGAAGGTAATAAGGATTAAGGATAGGGTAGTGCCATGGAAGGGCAGTTATGAAGTCACAGAGGATGACACTGGGTTTAGTATTAATGTAGTAGAGGTAGAAGATGATGAAGGTAAACAGATCAACACGATAAGATGTCCAGAGGAAAGGAAAGTAGAGGTTCAAGCTTTAATACAAAAACATGCAGAAGTAGTGGGGTAGAAGCAGCATATCAGGAGCAGGCGAAGGCGAAATTAAGTAAAGATGGCAAGTTTGTTTTAATCAAGTAGATTTAAGGGATTCATTCTGGCGGATTCCATTACACAAGCATTCTAGCAGGTACAGAGGATTTTCCGTAGAGGAAAATTTGATAATTTTAAAGTAGTATCGTTTGGTTTGTCGGCAGAAAGGGAAACAATAATAAATGAGAAACAGACAAGTGTAGGGCATGAAGAAGAAGCAATATGTAAGAGTCAGGATAATAGGGATGATAAGTTTATGGTATGTGAGGTAACAGGGATGTTAAGTGTAGATATAGAAGGGGGAGAGATAGGGATGAAGAGTGTTAGGATGGTAAGAAGAAAGACATGGAGGGTCAAGAAGAGAGTTAGATTTAAATAGGATAGGGATAGAATAGGTGTATATAGAAGAGTAGAAGTAGGTGTTTATAGAAAATAAAGCTAGGTATAGGATAAATATGGGAGATAATTAGGAATAGGTTTAGGATGAGAATAAAGAGTAAAGGTAGGAAGAAAATAAGATAGATTAAGTGTAGATATTTCATAGAAGAGTAGTGGAGAGTTAGGAATAAAGTTAGAAATAGGATAGGTATTTAGGATTAGGTAGGATGAAGTAAAGTATAGTGAAGATTAGTTAAAAGTTAGGAATAGGATAGGTATATAGGATGTATATAGGATTAGATGGATGAGTAGGATGAAGTTAGGGATAATTTCAGTTTATAGAATGAGGTGAGAGTTAGGAATAGGATAGGGATATAGGATAGGTGTAAATATTTTTTTTTCGATTGGAGACAAAGTAGGTAAGTTAGATAGATAAGGGTAGAGAGAGATAGGCAGTTTTTTGTAATTTTTTTGTCTAATGTTTTATATTTGAATTCAAATAAGTGGGATTATTTGTATTCAAATAGGGGGAAAATACTCATATTTAGACCAGGGTAGAAAATTAATGGATTACATCAAATAATTTTAATCACCGTGTATAAGGAAGTTTATTAGATAATACGCTTTATTAAAAACCCGTGGAGAATAAAAATTCATTTGTTTTATTAAAAATAAGAGATTAAAATTATTTACAAGCCGCTTTATATAAAAATAAGCAGTTTTAAAATGCTCAACGTGTAATTTAATTATTCCAAAGTAAAGAATCAAATGGAAATTACCTGCAAGATTTATATTAATTGATTCAAGTTTGGGCAACGAGTATTAAACGAAATGTACAAATAATAATTGAATATTTAATTAGGATTCACTAAAAATTAAAGAGTATTAATTTTAATTGAAGTTAATTGAACCGTTAGTAACAGATAATATCTATAGAAACTTGTAAAAACCCAAGATTATAATACCAGAAAATAAAGCTCTGAGAATTAATATTATTTTGAACACCTGCGTAGTTTAAATATCACATACGGCGTAAATTTTGTAGATAATTAATAGTTTCAAAGAATCTTGGAGAAACCGGGGCTTAATATTCACGAGAATGTGCGATACGGGGTTATTAAACCCAGATAACAGTCCACATGGACTAAAATATAATCGATAATAACGAATATCAATTTGCACCAATACGAACAGGTTAGAAAAGGAAAGAGAAAATGCGTCAAGCAAAGACACATATAGTAAAAGGCGGGATTTAAGCAACGTCACGAGGGTCACAATTGGTTGAAAATAGGATGCAAATATCAGAGGTAGAAACAACAATTTCGGTATAAAAGTCAATTAGTTATTTCTCGGACATGCTTGCGTGCCGTGTGTTGAAATTTCTGAGATTTAAATGGGACGAGTGAAAATTCGTAAAATCGACGCGCGAGCGACAGACTGGGAACATAGAATGAGGAATTCTTTAGAATTACCTGTTTTGAGGACAAAAGCGACGTGCCGGCTTTTTGCTATATATACCGAGATGAATATAAACAAGCCCTCTTAGACTTTTGACTATTCGATGCGTTAAAAGCTCTTACATCCGCGACTTGATTGAAGATGTTAAACAATGCATTTTAGTTTGATAAAATAATTTAAAATTTTGCTCGTATATTTTAGTGATTCAAAATAGTTGGTTATTTACGTACTAACATGAATGTACTTCAGTGCACTTAGATACAAGGTAATAAAATTTAGTTTCACTGTACCAATTAGCAAAATTTACAACGACAAATGTATACACAAAAGTAGGCAGTTTTGGCGTATATTGGTGAAAGAAGTATGAAGTTATTTGCTATTTTTCGGGGGTGTTAATAATTAAATGGTTCAAATACGTGTCTGGATCCACGAAACAAGGGTCAGATATACATAGATGAGTTCCGGAAAAGCCCAGCAACAACTTTAAATAAATGGTGATGGAGAAAATTTTAAAAGCGTTGAGAATTAGAAGCCGTAAATATAATCCTGTTGGAATGGTGTGATTAACTAAAGGGACGATGTACTTTGAAGCTACGAGGACAGTAACCTTCAGGTAAATTATACTATTTTGTTTGACATTTTGTGTGTGTTGAATAACTTTATAATTGATTTACTTTAAATGGACATTAGTGAAATTGTACTAACCATAAAATTTTAATTTTAAGATGAAATTTGCTTGTTGAAGTAGAAAGGGTATTTAGTTTTGATGTTCGGTAATATGATGAAAATTTGGGTATGTCTTTGAGCTCAATTAGACGAACCTGGTTAATTAACGTAAAGGGGTGGTAGATGCTCCCTTTATACTCAGACTCCGGTCTGCTTATATTGTTATATTAATTAGTAGGCATCCAACAAGGACTTTAATTTTGGATGCACATTAAAATGATAATAAAATTAATCTTGAAATTCTTTTTAAAACTGAAATTTATGCTGAGTTTTAATTTTGAAATTTTAATGTATTCTGAATATTGATGTAAATAGAGTTAACGTTGATGTTTTTGGTAGGAATGTGTTGTTTTTTTTTTGAATGAGGAGGTTTATAACATTAGGTGAGCAGCCGAGGCGAAAAGAGGATCACAGCCGTTTATGACGCCCAATCTTTGGGACTAGAATTTTTTTGTTGAAAGGACCCAGTTCCCGCATTCAAAGGAGTATATCACAGCAATATATATTGCTGTGCTATCTCTTTTATATTAGGCCCCACGATTGGGCATATCAAAAAATGCTGTGATATTAATCCCAGCGTTGAGCCGCCATAAATTTTGTTGTGAAATTTATCCCTAATAATCAAGCATCTATGATGTGGAATGTTAAGTTATGGTTTTTGCCCCAACTAGCTTATTCAATTAAGTAAAGCAATTCTACAATACACAATTTAATGATTAAATATATACAACTTTGAAATTTTCAATTTTTCAGAATATTGACAGATACCAGATGTATAAAATTTGAAGCCAGCAAAACTGTCTTTTTGCTTATTTTTTAGGGATCTTTGAAACGTTCCAAGATGATATTACCTTTGTCATCAATTGATCAATGAACCTACTATGTTTTGTTGACTCTTACAGATAAAATAGTAAATTTTGAATTAAAACAGTTTTCAATAAATTATATCAAGATTTCTAACCTGGAATGATTCTGTAGTTCCTTCCTAGCTATGTCCAAACTGAAAGTCGAATTTGGAAGTCGACATCAAAACCAAAATACAATCTAAATCGGTATTAGAATCCAATTTGAAAAATCGGTATGAAAACAACTTCGATGTAGTTATTAAAATCCCATTTATATGTAGATTTTGAGACCATTTCAAATTTAAAATCCCATTTGAATATCAGTGTTAAAGGCCAGTATTAAAATACCAGTAATAAGATAATGCAATTTAAAATACCATTATTAAAGTCCTATTCATATATCAGTAATAGAAGCTCTGTTTTATTAACGTTAAAAATAAATTTTTAATTAAGTCGTTATTATTTACGTCTATAATAGATCGGCTTAAGCGTTGCACAATTCGTACACTTTTCTAATTGATTTTACTTTAATTTTCGTTTCATTGAATACGTAAAATAATTAGCACTTCAGAACATAGTCGTAGCCCAGTTTAAATGTAAACTAAACTCGCCGCTTCATTCTTATCGTACCTCTATTTGCTTTCATTGGTTCATTCACGTGTTGGGACGACACCTTTGCCTTTATTTTTGTGTACTTCGGGATTTTCACCAATTATTTAGTTCAAATATTCGGATGGATGCCTGATTTGTCACGTAATACTCTTACATATCATGGTATTATTTGAGAAATCCCAACAATTTCCTGTTATTAAGTCACTTATTCAATGTTTGTTATTTATTATAATCTAAACCGAAATAATCTGGTGCTTGTTTATATCCTAATTAATATAGCATTTTTGAACAAATGTGAATCCTTCATGTCACGTACGATGTTCTAATAATGCATAATTCAGATTGCGTGTACGATGATATTTTTAACGCACTTTTTAATATTTGTAAAGCCAATTCATATAGGTTTGCCGTTGATTTAATTTTAATGCATTTTGCTGAGTTTTCAAATCTTATCCTAACTTGTAAACTTCTCTTGGATATTTCTATGTTCTTATGTATTTAATCACATGTATTTTTATATACAGTGTGCTCTCAATTAACAATATGTATAGTGACCTATGTACTCTTATAATATCTGGAATTATGTGCTTTTGTTATCTGGAAGTTGTTTTTATTTATTCTCCGACACCTGTGACTTAACCTACCTACCTACTTAACCTACCCCTAAACTACCCTATAATTAAAGCAATATATATATATATATATATATTGCTGTGAAACCTCACCATTAATCTTAAACTGAGGTTTTCAAATTGAGCCCCACAGATTGGGCGTCATAAAATGCTGTGAAATGTACAAAAAGCCTCGCCAGTTTCCTGGAATAAAATCACAAAAATTTTCTTTGGAACTCGAGCCTCGCTTTTGAGCGCTACGATTTGCTGTGATTCTCTTCTGATAATCGCCTCTTTACTCTTTCCGCCTCGGCTGCTCACCTAGTTAAAACTTTCATCCTCATTCATAAAAAAACACATTCCTACCACAAACATCAACGTTAACTCTATTTACATCAATATTCATAATACATTAAAATTTCAAAATTAAATTTCAGCATAAATTTCAGTATCATAAAATTTCAAGATTAAATTTATCTTAATTTTAATTTTCATCCAGAATTAAAGTCCTTTTAGGATGTCTACTAATTAATTTAACAATATTTGCAGACCTGAGTCTGAGTACAAAGGGAGCATCTCCCACCCCTTTACGTTAATCAAACAGGTTAGTCTAATTGAGCTCAAAGACAGACCCAAATTTTCATCATAATCAAGAACTTAAACTGTTAAATACTCCTTTTTACTTATACAAGAAAAATTTCACCTTAAAATTAAATTTTTGTTGTTTGTACAAATTCACTTCTGTCCATTCTTTTTTAGCAAACAAATTATAAAGTTATTCAACACACAAAAACATCAAAGTTCGAACAAAATTGTATAATTTACCTGAAGGTTACTGCACTCGTGGCTTCAACGTACATCGTCCTTGCTAATTTTACCATTCCAACTGGGTTATGTTTCCGTCCTCAGATTCCTGGTCGCCTTTTAAAATTTTCTACACCACCATTCATCTAAAGTTGTTTCAGGGCCTCTCAGGAACTCATCTAAGTATATCAAAATCTTGTTTTGTGGATCCAATCACGATTACGAATAACATTTGATTATTAACACCCCCGAAAAATAGCAAAGAAATTCATACTTCTTTCAGGCTATACCCAAAACTGCCTACTTTTGTTTATTCATTCATCGTTACAACTTTGGATACTTGGTACAGTAATACTCGCAAATATAACTAAACTTTATTACCTTGTATCTTCTTTTCTAAGTGCACTAATGCATAACAACTTGTATCGTAGCACGTAAAGAGCAAACTATTTTAAAGTATTATATCAAAATCGAGAATCTAAGAGCACTGTTTAAAGCATCGAATAATCAAAAATCTAAGAGAGCGAAACACCTATAATCACGGGTTTATATAATAGCCCGCCCGTTCGTCGGTTTTGTCCCGCAAACGGCCAGTTTCTAGAATTTCGCATTCTACGTTCCCTCTTCGACAGTCGGGCACGCTATTCTACAAAATTTGCACACGCGCAAGTTAAAAATCTCAGAAATTTTTCACACGGCACGCAACGCGTCTGCAAATAACTAATTAATTTTGTATAGAAATTGTTGTGTTTTCACCTCTCATATGTGCAACTTATTTCACCCAATCGCAAACCCAGTGACGTTGCTCAAATCACGCCTTTTATTATCCGAGTCTCAGCCTTGCGCATTGTATCTGTCTTTTTCTAACTTGGCCTTATTGGTGCAAATCGATACTCTTTACTCTCGGTTATTTCAGTCCACGTGGATTCATATTTGGGTTAAATAACCCCGTATCTAGCCTTCCCGTTAATATAAGCTACGGTTTATCCGACCGTTTCCAATATACGCAGAATCTGCCTGTTTATCAGTTCGAATTTATTAGAATTTTGATATTTAAAAATACGCAGGTGTTCAATCGTAATACTTTAAATAACACTTCTGCGATTTGAATATTATTGGGTTTTTTAAAAGCTTTTATGCATGTAATACCTTAATAATCGTTCAATTAACTCCAATTAAAATAATGATGAATGGCATTGACTTCTACCCTTTAATTTTTAGTGAATCCTAATTAAATATTAATTATTATTTGTACCTTTTGTTTAATACTCGTTACTTGGAACTTGAATTAATTACTATAAATTTTGCACGTAATTTCTATTTGTTTCTTTACTTGGAATAATTAAATTACATACAAGTTGAGCATTTTAATTCTGCTTCTTTTTATAGAAAGCGTCTAGTGCATAATTTAAATCCCTTATTTTTAATGAAACGAATAAATTTGTTTGCTCCACGTTTTAATAACGTGTACTTTTTCCCAAAGCTCCTTATACACGATGATTAAAATTATTTGATGTCGTTAATTAATTTTCTACCCTGGTCTAAATTTGAGTATATATATATATATATATATATATATATAGATATATATATATATATATGATATATATATATATATATATATATATATATATATATATATATATATATAGCTTCTATAATGCAAATTGAAACCTTCACTTCATTATTTTGTATTTCTTTTTCGTTGTGAGTTTTAGTTTTTGGATAAACTGATCGTCAGTGCACGAACGAATCACATATACAAAGATTTTTTAATTTTTTTTAATGGAGACATTAAAGTTGATAGATGAAAGCAGACGATACAAAAATTTTGAAACTGAACTCGAAAGCATACTTCATAAGCGATTCCCAAATAGAATAAATCGAAAATTTAGGACAACTTAGAAAGATGTACTAGTGACAGGTGGTCTGAGTTGATATATGAACGATTGTTGGGTTGGGGGTAGGGCAAAAAGAAAGGAAAGGAATATTTCTATACAAATAAAACATATACTAATAACTTACAAAGCAACGACGGAGACCTTTGTTATAGCATTACTGGAAAGGTAAATAGATTGATATACTACATTGAATAGCTTTATTGACATACCAGAGGAACGAAAAAGGAACTCATAACTAAGATATTATTTTGAAATAACATGAAAAGGTTTGAATGGCAAAAAAATGAAATGATCCGATGATATACGTACAAATTTACTAAAATTTTTAGTGTAAATGGCATTTAAACTTGTTTGTAAGGTATATTAAAATGGGGAAATGCCGTCAGATTACCAAAGGAATACAGAACTATCATCTAACGTTGTATGCATTGTTTAAACTCATATCTGTCAAATATTCCCCCCCCCACCCCTACTACCAGTATGCATCAATTATTAATTACGTAAACACAGCATAATTTTTACATTAAATTATGAATGATAGTTATTAACATAGAAGGAAAAACTTGCTCTGCTACTGGATAAATTTGTCTAAGATATTTGTTTCTACGATGTAATTGTTAATTTCAGCGCATGTTTCCGGAACGCATCTTGGGTATTCACGATAAAGCTGCACAACACTACAACCTTCTCTAATTGTTAAGCTCTTTACTTTGAATTAGAATCGTGTCAGTAAATAGAATGCCGTGTTCGTGAATTTCTCTAAAAGCTTTACGGCAGCGATTGGAAAGTCGGTGCAGTAGGGTTTAAAAAAATTTTGTAAAAGTTTCTTCTGATGAAATTCTAAAAAGAGGTTGATAATAATTCAAAAGAATTCCTAACGTTTACAGGAGTAACGTATGTTATTCCAGAGTTCCGAGTTTGAGACGTGCAGCATTATCATGTTTGATGTTCTCAGAAACGTGTCAGCAATTTTAGTTTGAAAGACCCGGTCCCGTGCAGAATATAGATTTATGTATATACAGGCACGCGGTAGCGGTTTGCATATCGGAAGTCTCTCTTATGCTGATAGAGATTGATGTACTTTGCACTTATTTCAATTTAAAATTATTTTTGAAGCAGGAGGTATTTCAAATGAGGAATAAATGTGACTGGCATAAAATTAAGGGGTGGTAATTTAAAGGAGATCTAGAGCATATCGGATGCTCATCAAAACCCGCGAAATTGCTATGCGGACGCGAACATCCGTCTGGGGGTTGATTTATTGAGAAAGGTGTGATTGAACGTGAAAGCGGTTCTATTCAACGCGTTTCTAAATTAATTAATTTTCAAATCTTTCTAGATTCCATTGAAGTAGTACGTCGTTCTTAAGAGTACTTCAGGTTTTCTTTCTACTAAAAGATGATTGACGAATAAAAGACGCGAACGCAGACAATTTTTCGCACATTCTACTTCAATATCATCTTACTTGTCAAGCACAATCGTTTATCACTTGCCTATCAGGTCGTTTTAGTCAAAATAATCTTTGTCATATCTCAAGCGGTCTGGAGGCGAAGCGATAAGGGTTTGCGGTTTCCCATGTGATCAGGAACCCAAACCTATATTTAAGTCTGTTATTTGCTTTACACATTTTTCTTTGTTGTAAAATCACTTGTCAAAATTTTATTATATTAAAGCTGTCCTCTGTGAAATATAGGCCACAATAACACTTAAGATCTCCTCAATTCCCTATTACCCACTTAATGGAATCGGTGGACTGAAGTATTATTATCCTTCCGATCACTGATTACAAAGGGATGCGGATAATTAAAGCTTTATAGATTTTTAGCTACTCTTACAGTGCTACTCGGATTTATTAGTATACCCTTGCCAGTCTTTAGCGCAGGTTCACTAGCTGTGACAGGTTGCGTTATTCATTATAAGGAAGGATAAAAGCAACTAAGCCCTAGTTAACGATAAGACACATTAGTATTGTTAGTCTTGCTTTCATTATTTCTAAGTGTCTGGTACAATATTTTGCTTGAGTAATTTAACTGAGCTTCAAAAATTGCGTCTAGCTTAATCTTCGTTTGGCCACATTTTTGTTACACATCATAATTATATATCGACGATAAAGTCAGAAACTTTTCTCATGTATATTTGCACATCTGCGCATATTTAAAAATCGAGTACCTGCATTTTACATGGTACAAATGTTGCTCTTTGTATAGTGATACAATCATTTTGCTTGTGCAGATGTTCATGTATAGATATAGCAATCCTAGTTATCGGAAATTTATTCTGCTAAACTGAACAACCTTAGTAAATTCTCCCTCGTGACCGATTTATCGGAAATGTCGGGTGGTTATACCCTGAATTGACCCACGTCACAACGACACCTTTTTCACTCTTTATTGGCATCCTCGTGAAAACGTCATCCGCACTGATATAGGTTGTCTAAACATTTAATGCTACAAAGATTGTTATTAAAAATTCATGGCGTTACGGACTATGTTTTTGTCAAGTCCAAAAATATCCTAATTCGAGTGGTAAAAATATCTTTAAATTTGTTAAATTTTGTAACGGCAGTCTCTGTTTTTGTAAACAACTCTTGTTGTTGAAACAACTTCATTTATAATTTACAAATGCCTTTGGTTGGGTCGTAGGCATTCATATGACACCTCAGAAAATAATTGATGTGTGGTTGTTAATTTAAGTGGTATAATAACATATGTCTAATAATTCGTCTTCGATCTTTCGTTTATACTACTAAATGCGGCTCAAGCTACAGTAAGGAAAACCAGATTGCAAGTAGAATCCACGTTTATATTTTAAACGATTCGTAGCAATCTAACAAAGTAATTAATTGAAAGAAATACGAATTTTTAGGTCTTCTAGTAATTATTTATGGTTCTTCGAGCTTGGCACTAGTATTGCACCCGAGACGCAAACAGTCTTGTCTGGTCTCGCAGTGTCCGTGTTTCGCGAGACGAGACGCGAGTCAAGACTTGTTAATTTCTTACGAGGCGAGACGCGAGGCCAGACTTCCTATTTCTTGAGAGACGAGACGCAAGCCGAGACTTATTCGGTCTTTCGCTAGAAGTCTCGAGAGACATCTGGCGTCTCGCAACATGTTAGTGCTATGCTCGTAATATATGTATACTGTGTAACATATACTTGTGTTTACTTGACATACGAATACTAGACCTGAAACATTTGTCGGAACCCACAAACACAGAATGATTATAGGATTGTGGGTAATCTTATAATTGGTTTTTGACGATTATCATTTATCGCGTGCTGGTATAGTATAAAATTATAATCAATACATGCATTGTGTCCCGTGAATGCTTGTGTACTAAGAATCAAGATTTATAAATGTGTCCAATTATAAAAATTCTTCCAATAAGTTATGAAAGAATATATTATGTTAACAGCTTTCACTTAACTTTGGCACTAAATTAAAATCTTAATCATGACTTCATTTGAAAATTGAGTAGATAATGACAACATTAATCTAAAAATATGATGATGCCCTTTATCCGTAGTTAAATTAGACGAAGAATTTGATTAATCATATCGTACTTGTACTGTAACGATTTTATTTTCTATCATTATGTCTACAGAAATTTAATCTATTTATTTAATAAGAACCAATTTAATGCATAATAATGCTACACAATCCACTAAATAAATATTACATATTGTCCAATAAAATATTAGCTTTCAATTCAAAATTTTAATTTATGCGGTGACAAAAGATACTTTTCAATTAGTGTCATTCTTAGAGCTCCCTCTGTTAGACAATTGTAAGAATAAGTTTGTTGCCAGGCGGTAATCCGCGTGTTATGATCACTTCCAATACAGCTGTCGTCAGAAGAAGTCGAATTGTTCCTTGAACACAAGGACGATGACGTTTGAGGTATGTACGTGTTGGAAGCATGTAAGATTTAAAGTTATTTTCGTGAGATAACGTCGTGTCCGAAGCTCACTTTTGTTGTCCACTTGCTGGAAAATAGCTCGCAGATGACGAGGAATTATTTTGTTTGGAGGGCCGGTGGTTAACATGCAACTTTAATTTATACGCAACTTTAATTAATATGCAACTTGTAAATAATATGTAAATTGGAAATAATGTTTAGCTTTGAAATAACATGCAACCTTTAGTTAACAGAACTTTTGTTTAACGTAAATTTATTCAACATACAAGTAGAAAATTTAAGAAAATTTAAGAATTTAACCTTTGTTCGAATGTGGATTTGACGTGTGTCAATTACTTGAGATGGACGCCGTGATGTGGTTTGGGGCTTCAATAAGCAGCGAATTTGCTTGTACTGAATTGGAGATTTCCTTTATTTAAATGCTGAAGCAAGACGCCTAGCAGGTATTTTTCCGTCAGATGAACATCTGGTACGTAAATTTGCTTTCGTATGTCCGCTGTATTATGGATATAGTAGATAGATAATTTTTGTTTATTCAAGTGATTTGAACTTCAAGGTAGGTCAAGGACAGACTATATATATTTTTCATATTAAGCAACAGGAACCTGTAAATTTTCATTTCTATATATTTTTCATATTAAGCAACAGGAACCTGTAAATTTTTCATTTCTAAATTTTTTATTAATATATTGAAATTACGGAAGATGTCATTATGAGATAGGGAAAGTTAAATTCTACCATTTATGAAAATAGATATTATTATTTGAAACATGGTTTACTCAAATCATTAGAAATTAAACTTCTACGTTTCCTATTTCACTAATAGCTGAGTGGAATAATTTTTTGTGAGGTTATAGTAGATCTACTCAAACCAACCGAAATTGTTATTTATAAGTAATTGTTCAGAAAGCAACTTCAAGCTCAATAATTTTTAAACAAAATTGGGCTAGATATTTCTTATAGAAATGACCATATTTTAAACTGGAAGGTACTTATTATACCCAGTACCTTTGTAAATAATTTTCATGAATTAAATTAATCAAAAATTATATTAAAACTGAAAAGATGTTTTGTAAATAGCACAATAACTGAATACTGAAGGAATAGATTTTTATTTTGGTCAAGACTATTCTTTTTAATTGGAATGAATGAAAGTTTATTCAAATTAAGTTTTTAAATTTTGGGTATAAAGGCACAAACAGTGCTATTCTTTGCTTAATCTGTTTACAGGTGTAGCAGTGAAGTATAAAGGTCAAAGTCGAGCCATAAGGTAAGAAACTTTAGGGATTGAGTTGTTTTTAATAAAGTGTATAGCGGTAATTGAATAAAGGTTTCCGCATTCGCCTTGTACAAGGGACTTAGGTAAGGTCTTCTTTGTATACAAAAATTCGGTGGCGCCATATTCTTTATATTTTTGGTCGCAGTCCAACCCCGACCCAAAGCTCATGTTCCACCCAGAGCAAATAGTTCGACTAGCCGCTTAGCCTTTGAGATTTCCTCAACTACGAGCCATTTTCCATCAGAACCTGCCGTGGGCTCTATCCGCTTACTGGAAATTCTCGTAAAATTTTCTGGTGCCTTTCAACTGGTCACACAGAAAGAAAACCTAATAGGAAAAATTCCGTAATATACCGAAAAGGTTATAGTACTTTGATTGAAAAAAGTGGTCCTACGTCAAAATACATTAGATTGATATTTGTTATATTCATATGCATAGCATACATATAGATATGCTAAAATAAAACGGCGCACGTAATCTCTTGTAACAAATACGATTTTCTGCTTTTTTAAAAATACACTTTGTTCCATACATCTATTCAATAAATATTAAATTGCAATAGAAATAATCTATTACGAATTCACACATAGGGCCCCATCTACATATAAATAGCCAAAGTAAAATTCTAGAACTCTTCTATTTGTATGTATCTTGATACAATATCCCTCTTCCTGCGCGTAGATAGGATAAGCAACGTAGCCTCGTGGTCAAGCTCCATTTTTGATATCAGCATGTAATCCGAATACAAGTGTTAACGTGGGCCTGCAGGTTTTTTAATAAAACATGCCGTCTCAGAAGGAATTAAGGTGGAGTCATCGGATACCATGAATTCATTTTTCGTTGTAGCATCGACCTAATATAGTTATAAAAAAATTTCTACGAGCAAGTTTTAAAGTCTTAAAGTTTTAAAGTCTTAAAGTATTAAAAT
Organism: Platerodrilus igneus; assembly: GCA_036346225.1. Lineage (NCBI taxonomy): Eukaryota > Metazoa > Arthropoda > Insecta > Coleoptera > Lycidae > Platerodrilus > Platerodrilus igneus. The sequence goes on along the minus strand of JARFIW010001227.1, from coordinate 418,461 downwards.
ATAAAATTCATATCTATATATACAATTGAAGTAATTAATTCTAATATTCAATAGTAAACTCTAATCAGGAATTCAGGTCCACCAATAGTAGATAGATAACTACAATGAAATAAATGACAGTGAAATTACGACAATACACAATCATACCATAGAATTGAATAATGGAACAAGTATTTAAGAAAATTCAAGTAATCTAGCAAACAGTGGTGAAAGTGTCTACATTCCTATAAGGTTGCTAGTCACTATAATGGTTATAGTATTGGAATTGATCAACCAATGCTAAAATTTTAAAACACTCTAAAACCCAGGTTGATTAGTACAATATTTTTTTTCTGTCAAACCCATCACTTCATTGTGGTTGTTATAATGACAAATGCTTATTTTTGTTTGGTTATACAAATATAGCAAAATACGGAAGACAATAATCTATTTGTTTGTTCAATGCCAGGTATTAAAATTTATTTGTTGTCCTTTCTTCGGCTACCTTTCCGTTAGTATTGGAATTTAAAATTTCCGAATTGTATATAATCAGCCAACTATACGTATATATAGTTGCTGCAAGTGGTGATATAGTATTTTAATATTGAGACCTTAAACACTAAACGATCGAGGAGTGTTATTGAGTTTAGAGTATTTATAGTAAAGATTGTGTGAAAAGCTAGAAAACCGATCGCTAGGGCCTAGTACATGCAGAGAGTTTAAAATTAAAGACGCATTATTTTCTCAATACCGTTCTTAATTATTTCCTGAAATGAAATGAGCAAATCAAAGAAACACCAAATGGATTTTTACTATAACTGTAATTATAGTATTCTAGACCAAAACTACTCACCGCTAAGTGAAACCAGTTAACGTGATAGTAGCACAATGAAATCATCCATTTTCTACAAAGACGAACTATAGAAAGTATAAATATTTACGATTAACCTCCAATTTGTTGAAAAAATAAAGTAAGTTTGAAAACTTGTGTATCATCCTCAATGAAGTGACAATATGTATATTGTGTAAAACAAAAAAGTTGGAAATAAAAATACAATCACGAAATACTTCGGGATTAAGAAAACATTTACAACATCACCATAGAAAGGAATATGAATGAATGTATTCTACGAAAACACATACGAAGGAAAGGGCCGCGCAACTGACAATTGCATCAAATTTAAAGCTAAGCTATTTTTTGCATATACAACTAAATTTGAAGATTTATTCTTCTTAGTAGTGTCTCCTCTTTTGTTATTATTGGCAATTGTATTGCCCTATTCTTATATTTTATTATACACTGTTTCATAATTTGACTGTCGAAGTTCTTCAAGAAACCCCTACCAGCGTATATATATATAGCGTATGTTCGAAAATACATCTTTATGTAGAATCAAAATTTAGTAGCAAAATAAGCTATTTCTTATTTCTAATAACCTTTGACTAGTGAGTTATTTTTATTTAATATTTTTAACATTACGGTTATCAAATGTATGGCCTTATTTTGGTGTAGTCGAGATGAACTACAAGACTCAAATACTTTATTTTGAATACATTCACATCGCTTACTAAAATCTTACAATTGTACAAAACTTTGGAAGAATATTTTTATACCTCAAATTTCTCTAGAACAGGTAGGTTTATCATATACTAAAAGTTATCAATGTTTTGCTTAATTTTAAAAGAATAAGGCAGTAGAAAACTCATCAGCAATTAGTTGAGCGGCTTTTTAATGACTTAACCGGTTTGATGTCTCGATGTGAAATTTTCGAACGTATCGTACTACATATAAGGTCATATATTAGTGTAACTAACATTTTAAAGTTGCCTAAGCGGGTACACTGCACTGTTTCTATATTTTAATACCCATGTACTGATTGCAGTAAATAATTTTATTGAGTGCAAATGGCACCGGAACACTATGACTGGTCTAGTTGGCAAATATGTTTTATATTAAAATTTAGAATAACTTGTTATATATAGCACAATAAATTACAAAACACAAAACTGAAATACCAAAAGTTATTTAAAAATAAACTTCTTTTCGATTTTTAAATTAATATAATACATAACACAAGTAGACATCGAGTTCTTAATACCTCCCAAACCATTAGGTTTGTCAAAATCACATTAAAAGGTTGTTCAGTTGTTCAGTCAGAAAATATCAAATTTCTGCAATTATATATTTGACAGCGATTTTAAGTATTGTGACATTGAAATGACGTTTGTTGTTAACAATCCGACCAAATGTGATCGGCGTGCGGTCAATCAATTTCTGTGTGCTGAAGGTTTGCAACCATTGGAAATTCGTACACGAATGCAAGCAGTGTATGAAACCGCATGGTTTGCGTATTCAACTGTCAGGGAAAGGTTTCGAAAATTTAAGAATAGACGCGAAAGGACGAATGATAAGCCGCGACCAGGTGCAATGTGTACTGCGTCAATAGACAGGAATATGGCATGTGGAAGACCTGATTAGAGAAAATCGTCGAGTTTCAATCAGAATAATTTCAGAAAATGTTGGTGTGAGTATTGGATCTGTTCATAGCATCGTACACAAACTAGGCTACAACAAAGTTTGTGCGCAATGGGTTCCTCGCCTTTTGTCAGAGAACCAAAAAAAGCTTGCGAATGGGCTTATCTTTGCAACATCTCACGGAATACAGACAAAATGGTAAGACGATTTTCTCTCGTCAATAATTGCTGGCGACGAATCTTGGTGTTATTATTTTGAACCATCCAGTAAGCTGTCATCGATGCAATAAAAACACGGAAATTCTCCGCCACCAAAGAAGTTTAAAGTTCAACCTTCTGCCGGTAAGGTCATGTTGACATTTCTTTTCGGCCATGAAGGACCCTTGTTGATAGAAGTTACAGAACCTCGGGTGCATATCAACGCAAACCTGTATAATGAAACTTCGAACAAGCTCCATCAAGCAATAAGACGAAAAACGTCCAAGAAAGCTTTCACGTGGTGTCATTCTGCTTCACGGCAATGCTCGACCTCATGTTGCTAACGTAGTGAAAGAAAATCTTCAGCGAAAAAAATGGAGGATATTAGAGCAGCCACCCTACAATCCCAATTTATTACCTTGCGATTTTCACATCTTTGGGCCACTGAAAAAAGCATTAAAAGGTAACCGTTTTCAGTCGGACGAAGAAATACAAAATGCCGTGAAAGAATTCTTCGAGCAGCAGCCACAAGATTTCTGTAGATAGTGTATACATAGGTTGACGAAACAATGGGACATGTGCCTTAATCGTAGTGGTAATCATTTGTAAATTTAGTTGTCCATAAATTTTTCCTGAAACAAATATGGGTTTCAATTGAACAAGCCTGGTAATTACGCTTTCTTTTTTGGTTTAGATAACTTGTTCCATTGGAATATTAGTAAATGAAGTCTGTCTAAATTTTTTTGTGCCGGGTCATACGTTTATGTCGGCGGATAGCTTCCACCATCAGCTTGAGCTATCGTTAAAAAAAATAAAAGTATACGACTTTATAAATTTTGAAAATGCCGTGCAAAAAGCCCAAAATCAGAAACAGAAGTTAAGGTGATGACTTATAAATACTTTTTTAAATGTAACAATCTAAAATCAGAAGCTAAAATGAAAAAATCTAATAAAATTTATGTGTCAGATATGTTCAAATAGAAGTTACTCGTGAAAACTCTACTTTGAAATACCAAAAATCATTTCAAGATATAAAATTTTGAAAACTGGACCTTTTATGCAAAAAGGCAGTAAATAAATGTGAAAAATAGTCGCAATTGGTGTTATTTTTAGACAAGCCTAAAGGTTTTCCAAAAACAAACAGAGAACTGATTCTAGAAATTCTTGGTGGAATTTTTGCCGCAAATTAACACAATTCTTGGGCGAATTTGCCAGAAAATGACAATAATGATTTCTGATAATGGATAATGCCAAAAGTTGGGTTGGTTTTAGATAACTTCAATTCTTCTTTAGTTCTAATTATATGACATTTATAATTGAAACATTTTTGTTAGATAACTTTTTTGTGTTTAAAAACAAAATATAGTTTTATTTCGAAATATTATAATAGCTCCATAGTTAGTAAAACAAGTTTTATTTAAAGTATAAATAAACTTATCGTCTCGGTAGATGTAGATACCGCATATTGGGTTTGTATCGGCTTTTTCATATAATACCAATTGTTTTTTGTTTTTTTATCTCAAATTACTTTCAGTGCAAGGAATAATATTTAAATATAATTTTTGTTTTTCTTGATCCAATATCAATAAACCGCTCTTGAAAATACTTTGGATGCGATTTTCTCAGTTTAGCGCTCTATGGAGATACGGAATATGTTTTTGGAACAGCAATATAGTTGTCCCTGTAGACCGAAAAATTGTGGACCAAGCTTCAACAGTTAATATCATAAATTTTTTAGAATTTCGATATTATCCATATTATACTTACCTGAATTCTAAGATTGCACTATAATATTGACAATTTTTATATACTCCGCCTATAATTAATTATCAATAAACCATTCTCTGTAGCTCTAATCTAGGATGAATGCAAAAACTTGGAACCTAAAAATGTCATTTACAGATATCGTCAATGGACGTATATATCGGCAATTGCTACAGCTGTTACTAGTTCTATGCACTGTTAAAAGTTAAAGCTTGGTACAATTCATTTTCACCCAAAGACGCACAAGATGGCCCTGGTATTTCCTATAATATATTGTATATCTTATAATTTTGTAATTCATTTAAGCCGGGAGTTGTTTCGCGTTACATTTTACCGACTGCCAACACTATTTTATCTACTCCGACGTAGTTAATGCTACCAATTGTGATCGGTATATATCTTATATACTAAAGTACGAACAGGTATTACCATTGATGCAGGAGAGATGTATTAACTCCAAACTATGAAATAATATTTTTGTTTTCATTTGGATGCTTTCCATACTGCACGATTGTCGCTGCTCTAGTAGAAAGACTTACAATCGAACACCGAAGCGTCGTGCACACAAGCATCTTAGTTCTAGTTGCTCAATATTGTAGTTTAGGTATATTAGTTAGAATATTTAATATTGGTAAGATATTATACAGTCATCTTAGCCGCTTTAGAAGTGTGAAAAACCAAGCTGATAATGTAACAAAAACTTCTATGAATTTTTTATTTTAGTAATGTCAGAAAAACAGATTGTTATTATTTTTTTTTATATGTCAGATGCGCACACTAGAATTAAAGTCTATTAGAAAGAGCACATAGACAGTCTTAACAGTAACATTAAGTGTTTACATTTTACTGAAGCCATAACATGCCGGCCTCCTTGAAAGCTCCAAGATTTTAACATAACAAACAAGAAATGTAAACAAGGACAAAACATTAAGTTACCACATTAAAATTACGCGAAACTGAAAACTTAGTCAATTACAAACATGGTTAGATAAATTTAAACAACAATAAACATGTAATAACGAAAGATAATCTAAGCACTAAGACATTAGTTCATTTCAGGAAACGCACACGGTAGATGCACTGAACGTTTACATCGGTGTCCATTCGGAAGACGTAAGTGGCGTTTCTAAAGACTCCATCAGTAGCAGGATGCAGTTCCACTACCCTACCACGAGACCATTGTAAAGGGGGAAGGTTCTCATCTTTTATTAGCACTAGAGAACCAATTTGTAGCAGTTGAGAGAGCATTTTGTACCATTTAACCCTACGTTGCATTTCAGGTACGACTTGATGACTCCAGCCCTTCCAAAAATGCTGTACTAGTTTTTGGATTCGACGATACAGAGTTAATCTACCTTCATTGATATTCAATAAGTTTGGTTCTGGTAAGGCACATAATGATTTCCCAATTATAAAATGACCAGGCGTCAGGGGGCAAAAATCGGAAGGGTCGTCAGACAGTGGTGAAAGTGGTCGAGAAATTAATGTAGCCTCGATCTGCACCAAAACAGTTTGCAGACCTTCATAGTTTAGATTAGTGTTAACCAGGATTCGTTTAAGATGAGTTTTAGTGTTCCTTATCCCGCTCTCCCCCAAACCTCCTTGATGAGGAGCGCGGGGGGTAATAAATTCCCAATTTATACCTTGATTAGTTAGGAAGCCAGATATCATGCCACTGCAATCCTCAGTGTTTAAAGATTCAAAAAGTTATCGTAACTCTCTATGTGCGCCCACAAAGTTTGTAGCATTGTCGGAAGAAATTGTTCTGGGTTTGCCTCTACGAGCTATGAATCTTTTTAGTACAGCTAGAAAGGCACCAGTAGAGAGATCCCTGACTAAATCTACTTGTACAGCCTTTGTGACCATGCAAATAAAAAGACAAATGTATGACTTAATAAGTTTAGCGCCGCAAGTTTTGCTGTCTCTTTAATAAGTATAGGTCTGGCATAGTCTATGCCGACGTTGTAGAATACTGTAGTATTAATTTCCAATCTCTTACAAGGTAAGTTGCCCATTAACGGGTTAGAACTGGTAGGTTTTGCTCTAAAACATCTGATGCATCCTCGACATATTTGTTTGGCAGTGTTTAAACCAGCTATTGGCCAGTAGTGTTCTCGGACGCAAGCTAGCAGTTGTTGTGCTCCGCAATGCATCAAACTAACGTGAAAATACTCAAAAACAAGTTTGGTCAATGAGTGTTTCGAAGGCAGTAGGATGGGACATTTTTTGTGATAAGCGTAAGAGGAATTATTTAATCTACCTCCTACTCTTAGAATATTATCTTTATCAAGAAAAGGACTTAATTGTGGAATAGTAGACTCGGCTTTAAGAGGTTGGTTTTTGGTAAGCTGTTTATTTAGTGGCTCAAAGGATTCGTATTGACAAAGCCTTGTCAGAACATTATGGGCATTGTTAAGTTCAGAAGTAGTCAAACGTCCTGAAACGCGGTTTTTGCTAAGTTTGCAATTTTTTGTGAAACGGTGTATCCAAGCTACTATACGTTTCAATTTAGCTAGAGTGGAGAAATTTTGAAATATGTCAGTACTTAAAAGATTTACAAGGTTTAAGCTGTCACTAGCAGCTGACTTCAATTCAGACTCTACTGATGATTCAATATTAATTAGTGGATCAGGCCAATTGGCAGAAGATTGTGCCAAAAACTGAGGTCCGTGCCACCATAACGGGTTATTAATAAGTCTTTCAACAGCCACTCCTCGAGAAACTAAATCGGCAGAATTTAATTTCGAAGGAATATGCAACCAAGCCTTTGGTTTAGTTAGTTCTTGGATTAGCGCTTTCGGTTAGCAACAAATATTTTAAATTTATTAGGTGCAGAGTTTATCCAATGTAGTACTATAGATGAATCCGTCCATAAGATAGTGTCAGAAATAGGTATAGTCAATATTGATGTTAATTTGTGCATAAGCTGTGCCAGTAATACAGCAGCGCACAATTCTAATCTAGAAATTGTAGTTCCATAAAGAGGAGCTATCCTAGACTTAGAGCACAAGAAATTAGAATGGTAGTTACCTGTAGAATCAGCAGCTCGTAAATAAATACAAGTTCCATAAGCGACATCACTACTGTCACTAAAACCGTGAAGTTCTAAGAAAATGTATTCAGCAGGAACTATACAACGAGGTACGTGCAAGTTTTCTAACGCACTTAGTTGCGTTTTGAATAAATTCCATTTGGAGTCAAGATTCTGAGGGATACTCTCATCCCAAGAGAGGTTAGATTGCCACAGTTTCTGTATAAATAGTTTACCAATAACTACGATCGGCGCGAGTAGACCTAAAGGGTCAAAAATTTGCGAAACCATCGATAAGATGGAACGCTTAGTGTTTCTAGTATTAGTAGATTTAAGTTCAACATCAAATTCTATAGTATCTTGTAATGAGTTCCAAACAAGGCCTAAAGTTTTGGCACTTGTTCTCTCGCTCAAAGGAGTATTATAGAGCTTATCATTTCTTTCTGCACCTAATACAGCAGGACAATTGGAAAGAAATTTTCTAATCGGAAACCCGGCGCTTGCTATTACGGAAGTCAAGTCAGTTTTAACCTGTTGAACCTTATGTATAGTATCGCTTCCGGTAATAAGGTCATCCATGTAAAAATCGGATTTTAAAATGGAAGAAATTAAAGGATGTTTCTTAGCGCATAGTGCTGAAAGATGATGCAAACATTTTGTAGCTAAGTAACTTGCACTAGCTGTGCCATAAGTAATAGTATTAAGTTCGTAAGTATCTATGGGCGAGTTGGGATTATCGCGCCATAGAATACGCTGAAATTTGCGTTCAGAGGGTTGTACAAATATCTGGCGATACATTTTCTCTATATCTCCAGTCAGCGCAACTTTATATTGCCTGAAACTTAAAAGGATTGAAACCAAATCATCTTGAATAAGAGGTCCTACAATCTGCGTGTCGTTAATAGAAATGTTAGAAGAGGTGGGTGCGCTACCATCAAAAACAACTCTTAATTTGGTAGTCAACAAAGAAGATTTGATGACAGCATGATGTGGTAAGTAATAAGCGGGTACGCTCGAGGTGTCAATTTCTGCATTAAAGGCCATTACGGGTTTGGAAACCAAGCAGTCATTTTCCGCTAATATCTTGGACATATGGCCTAAAGAGATGTATTCGTGAATGAAATCAGTATATTTAAGTTTCAAGTCAGGATAAGTACGAAATTTTCTTTCCAAGTTTAAAATACGTTTTTTAGCAAATTCTAAAGAATGTCCCAACTTCATAAGTTTACAATTAAAAGGTATTGAGACTATAAAACGGCCATTATCGTCTTGTGCGATTGTATCAGAGAAATTTTGCTCGCAAAAGCGTTCTTGAAAGGAGAGTTTAGATAAACAGCTTGAGGGCTGAACATCTTCTAATTGCCAGAATTTTTGAATAGAATCGTGTAAATCTTTTAATCTTGCAGTGTCACCATTAATAGCTAAATTGGCACAGACAACTGTAGAAGTATTTGATTGCACAGGACAACTACCTGAGAGTACCCAACCAAATAAGGTTTTTTGTAAAATGGGTTTATTTTTCCTTAGGGAGAATTGACCTATGCACAGTAAATTGTAGAATTCACCAGCACCGATTAGAATATCGATAGCTGAAGACTTATAAAAATTAGAATCTGCGAGCTTGAGTCCCTTAGGAATGTTAAGGTGCGATTTTTTAAATATTACTAAGGGCAAGTTCTCGGCAATTTTAGGGATAGTCATACATTGTAGATTTAATGTGTAATCACTTGTGGTGGAGCGTAATTTCAAATCTACTTTAGAAGTGGAAAATGAAGAATGACAGTTTAGCCCTAGAACTTTAGTGTTGCTAGATTTTAGTGGTAGACTGAGTTTGTAAGCAAACTCTTCAGTAATAAAATTAGCGTGTGAAGCTGAGTCTAGTATAACTCGAGCAGTATGCCATCGATCGTGAATGTCCTTTACATTTACACATGCAGTGGCCAGTAAAATTTGTTGTACATTTGCAGGAAAACAGGGTAGTGAGGTTTGAGAGTTCGAAGTATTGGCTGTTTCAGGGTTAGCCAATTTTTCAGTTGAGGAACTACTAGTGTGGTCCCTATTGTCAGAAGTAGAAGCGCTAATGCTCGCTTCAAAATGCAGTAAGGTACTATGACGTTTGTTGCATCGTTTGCAACTAAACTTGGAATTACACGGTAACTGTTTAGAATGACGTAGGCAATTTTTACATAAACCTAACTCTGATATTTTATCATATCGCTGCTTACTAGTGAGTTTTAAGAAATCAGGACATTGCGTAATAAAATGTCTTGCCTTACACACAGGACAAAAATTATTATTGTTCGTACACACAAACGATTGTTTATAGTTTATTTTAGGCTTAAAAGTTTGATTTTTAACGGAATCAAGATAAGCACAAGTTTGCTTATCATTTTCGATTTCTTCTAGTAATTGGCAACGCCGTTTTAGAAATTCATCGATTTCAGTTAAGTTCAGTATAGCGTTTGATTTGAATCTTGATAATTCAGTACGCGAAATGTCGTCTAGTTTTGACATCAAAATATGTGATACAAACATTCTTGCTTGATCGATAGGAGTTTTTAGTTTTTGTAAAGCACGTATATGCTTAAAGAGATTGTCGTGCAAACTACGTAGCTCAGAAGCATTAGATTTAGAAATAGGTTTTAAATCAAAGATTGCTTTGATATGATTTTGAATGATCAGTTTGGGGTTATTATATCTTTGACACAGCATGTCAAACGCGACATAATAATTGTCACCAGAAGGACTAATGTTAGCTATTAACTCACTAGCTGGAGTTTTCAGACTGCCTTTTAAGTGTAAAAAGCGTTCAATATCCGTTAAGCTGGGATTTTTGTGTACCAAGGCGGTAAAATTTCCAGATAAGGTGGAAAATCAGTGAAAACACCAGAAAACGAAGGAATGCTCAATTTTGGAAGCTTATCAGTGATGTTGCCCGAGGATTCAGGGTTTGCCGGGCGTACAGCAGAGTTTATAGATTCCAAGGAGTTCGATCTAGAGATCCCAGAAGCACGCTTTAATAAGCAAGTAGCATTACTTGTGAGGTCAATATATTTGTCAAAGTATTCAGTTTCGGCAATTATTTCATCAGAAATAACTGAATTAGCAGTAAATTCTATGAATAGATCCCCGTATTTGCTAGCAGAAGGCTTAATAATTTCCAACCGCATTTTTAAGTTAGCAATTATAGTATCAGTGAGAGGCGCTACCGCAATAGTGTTCAAATACCTTTCAAAATTATTTAATTCATTAATTAAAGACATAGCAGTTGCCAAAACAACCTTAGTTTGGTTTTGTTTAGGCATTTTTTCAGTATGGATTATTAGAGATCTCTAAAAGTTTTAAGCAAAAAAGGTAAGTGGCAACGTTGTTGCAGTTATGAGTGGATTAAGATGACAATAATATAATATCAAGCTTCTCTGTAATCAATATTTACTTTGACATAGTAAAAGTTTAGTTATTTTAACCTTTATGAGAAAGCGTACAAAGCACACCAAAACTTAACTAGATCTTTGTAAGTGAGGACTGCCTAGTTCAGTACTATTTGGTAAACAAGAGTTCAGATATCTCTAAAAATTACGGCTAAGTTAAATTCTAGTTTTAGTATGTATATAAGTGCAAGAGAAAAGTAGGTCGAATTAGTAATGGGTTACCTTTTGAGTTTGTTTGTCTTGCCTTACCATTAAATGCAGACAGTTAACTGAGGGTAGCAGTGGTTGATTTTTAGCTTGCTGTCACCAACCCTGCACGAGTTGTATCAATAATTACCATGACACAGGACTTCCAATTTCTAAAAATGTTTTTCTTTTAGTTACAATTGTACCAGAATGACTATTTTCGCTTTTAAACAAGCTCTTGTTCTTTCACTGATGTACATCCCAGGCTGCGAAGGACCATGTTTTCATTTGAATGCTTTCCATACTGCACGATTGTCGCCGCTTTAGTAGAAAGACTTACAATCGAACACCGAAGCGTAGTGCACACAAGCATCTCAGTTCTAGTTGCTCAATATTGTAGTTTAGGTAAATTAGTTAGAATATTTAATATTGGTAAGATATTATACATTCATCTTAGCCGCTTTAGAAGTGTGAAAACCAAGCTGATACTGTAACAAAAACTTCTATGAATTTTTTATTTTAGTAATGTCAGAAAAACAGATTGTTATTTTTTTTTATATGTCAGATGCGCACACTAGAATTAAAGTCTATTAGAGAGAGCACATAGACAGTCTTAACAGTAACATTAAGTGTTTACATTTTACTGAAGCCATAATAATTTTGGAAGCAATGAAATACTATTGACATTCGTGTTGAAAGTTCAATAAGTAACAGACATTACGAGGTATATTTTTTGTGCCCAACCCCTGTTGATCTTAAAAACAGACTGGTTATGCAAAAACAGCATTTGTATTGACCACAGGGTTAGGAATGTGTGCCAACTTTTAAGACCAAAAATAATTTTATTTCACACTATTTAAGATTTCTTGCAGTACTCAAGACCTTTATAGTTTGTTTTAAATATTTTTGTAAAACGAATGCACCCCAGGGTTAAAAGATAAACAATCGTAGTTTACATAAGGTTTACCATAAGCAAGGAATATTCAATTATCTAAAGCAGTTTCAAATATTCTATATTACAACAAAAAACAACGTGCAATCGAAATCCCGATTGCCTTAGAAATAAAATATACGTCAACTCATCTCCCGTTGCATTACTTAAACATACAATATTAACTAATTTACGTTAAGACATTTTTGCCAAGTAAGTTTACATTTTTTTGTTCAATCAAACAAAATGCTCTCTGGAGGAGCATTAGTAACAAAATTATTTTTTCTTTTACAAAGGCATGTGTTGACCTTTTGATAGCATTACATTATATTTAGAAACTGTTAATGAGAAAGCTTTATCAGGAAGTAGAAAGAGAATTAGCTCTTGATTTAGATAATTCATTACTACACACATCTGTATGTGTCCTTTCATTACGCATTTGTGTTTGTGGTTGACATTGCCACATCTATTAGTGTATTAAATACTCAGCGTTGATTTATCGTTATGGTAACTATATTGACGCAATGTATTAGCCACTGGTCATTCAAATATTAGCAGTATAGGGGTATTTGTGTTTGATTAGAATTCATCTGAATATGTTTGGTTATACGCAGCTCTAAAACGAAATATATCAATTTAAATTAGCCTAGGTGAATTGAAAGCCGTGCAAAAGTATTTAGCTCTTATTTTTCTTGGCAACTGTCATATTATCGTTCCATTTTGGTATCGTTTCTCGGTATCTAAAAGCTGATTTATATTATGAAATTTCCAGGATCGAAAGTACGCTTATACTTTAGCTGAAAATAAAAACAAGGGGTTAAGATTTCAGTTTTCTGTTTAAATCGTTCAACATATTACAAATGTTCCACACATTGAGAATACAGAAAACTCTAGAAATAAAGCACAGAAGCAATCACTGCTAGAATACGAAATCAATATAGCAAGAGTCGGATAGCCGTTTCAAGTTCACGTAAAACGGCAGTATTTCAGACTGAAAGCCCCTATCCTGTACAAATGATTCAGGAGGTCAAAGCTAAAATGGAAGCTTTCGTATAAATTACTAAGGCTGTTCCGCATAAAAAGTCCGCTTCTGCGGTGTAACCTTAAACATAAAATACAATCGGGAATAAAGTGGTCATTTTTCAAGTTTATTTAATACATGGCTACGACCTGCTGTTTCAGTTACACAATTAAAGACTAATTTACCAATATAGCTTACCTTTATTTTATTATCTAATTTTACTCTATGTCGTTCTAACAAAAATTGTGCATAAAATATCTTAAATGTATACGTAAAGCAGTTTTGAACATAAAAACTGCAAAGCAATACATGTCAGCCAGATCAATAAATATTTCTTGCTGCACTGTTCAAAGACCACAGACATGTTGACTTTGGCAGTATATCACTTTAAAAACTTTATTTATATTAGCGTTTGATCTAAACCTTCTTTTCAACGTAGTGATATTGCAATTGAGACAGTTTGTAACGGTGCACAAACTTCTCAATATCACTATTATTTGCTTCTACCGTCAATCACCTAAGCACAAAGTTTGTGTTTTATGAAGTTCTTCATGATCTTTGAAATGATCTTCCCCAAAATCGCTTTCAGTATTTAGAAGGCCTTTAAAATCGCTTGGTGCCAAGTCGAGACTATAATGGGGATGATTTGAAATGATCTGCTCTAACCTCACTCAAGTGTGTTAAGTACCCCGTAGCCCGGACCGCATTTGCGAGTTGTGAGGCCCTAGGCGCAACATTATTGTGAGGCCTTAAAATAACAAGCAACTCATAAAAGTAACAATAAGTAAGGCGAATTCATTCACACTATTTTAAATTTATGTAAAGTTAAAACTTACAGTTTCAAAATTCTAGATTTACATATCAAACTAAAAATATCAGTTTACATAAAAAAAAACTTTTTTTCTTGTTTGAGAAAATGTATCTGAATTTATTAAAACAGATTCAAAAACAGTAGCGACAGGTCATTTACTTTATTTTGCTGCAAACTGCTGTTTAGATAATTTTTTATGTGGTTCTATTCGGAAAATAAGCGGCCAGCACTTGTAGTTGGAATGGACATTGTCAAAAATATTTCTAGAATCGTCCCTACATTTGGAACTATAGATTTTAACCAGTCGTTTATAGATTCGTAGATACTTTTGATTCAAAATTTCTCCTCCTTCATCATTAATAAAAAATTGCTTAACTTCATCTTTAAAATTTTTAGATTCAATACTCTTCCCATAAGTATGTAAAAATGTTGTCCACATTTTTCTTAGACATTGCTAATGCTATACCTTTCTACCAGAAATTGTCGAAAATATCTAATATATCTGAATAACCTAGCTCAGAATGGAACTAAGTGAAGGTGGGCGTCCAACTACTTTAAAGACGGAAAACCTAAAGATAAAAAAATAATTGCACTTAAATTTGATGATTATTATAAACAACTACGGGTGTTGGAGTTGAAATATTTTCAACTGATGTTGATTTTGTAAAAGAATATATTGGAAAACTATTAATTCGGCAAATGTTCAAGTGTTGGGGAATCATGGTAGCCGCAGGCTGCTTAACCCTCATCACACACTACCAAATATCGGCGAAATAGGGTATGTATTTGTAAACAATAGAAGGGGAACCGAACTGCATCTAACAAGAAAAAGCAGCGGCTATGTTCGAAGACAACAAACATGGAAACAAGAAGAAAATTGTTGAAAGCATATGTGTGGAGTACAGCACACCACGTCTATGAAATAGGGGCAGTAGGAGAAGCAGCCAGATATACGGTAGAAGCCTTTTGGAATGTTTTGCTTTAGTTGTGTGTGGATGATAACATGACAGACAAAGTTAATAACAAAGGGAATAGAAATATCTGTGGAAAACAAAAAAAATTGGAGAAATAGAAGGGCGAGATACATTCTAGGGCATTTTGGGAAATAGTGTGAGATATATTACAGGAACAGATAGGAAAAAAGAGGTATAGGTTGACCTAGATCAGACTATTGCACAGAGACAGTGAAAGATGCAGACTAAAAATGTGAAATGTGTAGGTTAGGTAAGAATAGGAAATAATGAGGGTACGCGTCTAACCAGTTCCAGGACTGAAGACCTAATGATGATGATTAGGATAACCTTTCGTTCTTCCACCAATTTCTACAACTAGTCTATGTCAAATAACATGAAACGTACTAAGAATGAAATTCTCTCTTACAAGTGATATCATTTCATAGTTAGATACTGAATGCTCGTCACTTTTTTTTCGTTTGTTTATTCTCCTGTGCTCATCCTTAAATGTTGTCTCACTTGTTAATAAATTAAGTTTTTCAAATAAAAGGATGCACTATTTCTTACATCTGAATAGAACTAACTAAAGATTGCAATACATTATTAGCAAGTAACAAATTTTTCCGGCGTCTTAAAAAGATTTTCTGGTATCATCTATACTTTGCAACACAACTGTATAAGTTGCTGTTTTTAAATTATTAAAATGTTTTATCAATGATGAGCTTTCTACTATACAAATAGGTTTTTCATGAAGAGAAATGGATAGTTCAAGTAACGCCTCCTTAATTTGTAGATGGCCCTGTTTTAAAGCTAATAGAGCGTCAGTCCTTGTGAACCATATCCTTGCGTTTAATTTTTTATACGTAAACGATTTTATTCTAAATGTTTGAGCAGTATGTCCATCTTCTGGTAGAAAGTAAAGAGAAATTAAATACATTTGAGCAAAAAAAAATAGTATGCCTCATTAAAACATAATTCAGCGGCACAGTTCTCAATTAAATTTGATGAGTGACTGAAGCATGGTACTTAATGTACAGTAGAACTATGATTTTACAGCTTAACTTGTCAACCTGTTGTTGGCGCCATTAAGGTAATTTTATTAAAAGTAGAAATGCTAACATTTGTATATAGTTTATTTATCTAGTTGATAGCTCGCAGATGTTGAAAGTCAAGGTACAAGTTTAGTTGCTATTCGGACTTTGCTTTGAAAGGTGTTGTTTCCAATATATAATATAAAACTTGTGTCGCCGTTCCGATACCAGCAGCCGTCTGTCGAATTCGTCCGCCGCCACCAATAGCTATATTGATGAAGGGTGCCCTTTTTGAATCTAGTAGAAGAGTGGTTTCCTGTTGATCTTCTGCAGTCGATGCTGAACTGGTAAGTACTTTTGTCTTGCACTTGCTTTATTTATGTATTTGGAACTTCCGCTAAAATTATTTATTAAAATGAGTTTGTACTACTGCTTCACGCTCACCATTGGTCCTAGTCGAGTCGAATGTTCAGTTTTTATTTGTGATAAAAATAATTATTCTATGATAAAATATATGATACAATTTTGTTGAATTTCAACATCTGCGAGTCTTGCTGAGTTGTGAAAACGCCTTAAATTTGCGATAAGTAAAATATTGAGATTAGACGTAATCTTTAAACTAATTTGTTTAGGTTTTGATATTTAATTAATAAAAGATTGTACAATGAGTCATTTAAAGCTTAGTTCTTGGGTAACTAAAAGAGAGAAATATTTTGCTAGAATTCAAGCACTTTATGACGTAGGAAACAGATGTATTTTGTTATTAGAAAAGGAACAATCATACGCACCAGAATTAGATAGTTTCATTTCGCGTTTCAATAGAATGGAAGATGATTTAGATGCCTTTGAACGCATAAATGATAAAATAGGAATTTTAAATTTTAAGGTAGAAGAAAGGGAACGCATTGACGTTAATCAACCTTCAGTGGTCTATGATGAACTTTACTTTAGTATAAAAACGCAAGCTCGTAAATTAAACGTTCAAATGCGATCGACAATTGAAGGGCAAACCTCCGCCGCCACTTCGTCTAATTTAGTAAATATTGAATCTCAATCGGCAAAATTACCGAAAATAGAAATTGAACCGTTTGATGGGGTAAAAATAAGCGATTGGCCGAACTTCTACTCTCTCTTTACGTCACTGATTCATAAAAATAAATCACTTTCAAAGGTGGAAAAATTAACGTATTTAAGAAGCTTATTAAAACAACACGCATTATCACTTATTAAATCCCTATCAATGTCAGATCAGAATTACGATATTGCAATGCAAACTTTAATAAAACGCTTTCAAAATAAACGTTTACTAGCTTCAAATTATTTAGATAAAATATTTTCATTTCGTACCCTGTTTGAAGACTCCTCGAGATCATTAAATTCGTTTGTTGAAATATTTAGTACGAATTTAAACGCTTTAAAGGCACTGCAAATTCCTGATTTATTTGACTTTACTATTTTACACGCTGGTTTACGATCCCTGTCGCCTACCTCACGCAAAGAATTTGAATTCAAATGTTCTGATATGGATATTCCTAAATGTAACGACTTGATCAAATTTGTAGAAGATAGGATTAAAGTTGTTGAATTAACGCATTCAAACGCCAGGTCCGCGCCTCCGCAATCATGTAAGCCTGTTCTTGCAATTACAAAATCAAATAAGGGACATTTTAGCAATCCACGCAATTCATTGTTGTCTATCGCTTCCAATAAATCTGACATTACAAGAGGACATCCTGGATGCCCCTTATGCCATTCATCACATAAAATCTACGCATGTGAAAAGTTTAAAGAGTTTCCCATTTCTCAACGTTATGATGTTGTAAAGAAATTTGCATTATGTTTTAATTGTTTAGGTTTTCATAGATTGTCTGTATGTAGATCTCAGTCAAAATGTGTACATTGTGGAAATCCCAGGCATCATAGTTTATTGCACATGATTAATGATAATAAAAATCGTTCCTCATTAAATACTATACGAGATTGCCAAAATAGTGTTTCACTGAAAGATGAGAATAATATCGTAGTGGCTGAATCAAATTCTGCACTGCAGACATTGTCCTGCTCTGTTACCGAAAATGTTTCGATGAACAATTGTTCAATATTGTTAAGTACCGCTATTATTGGGATGTATGATGCAAGTGGTTATGTAATTCCTATTCGTGCCGTAATTGATAGTGGTTCTCAAGTTAGTCTGATTACCAATGCTTGTGTACAAAAACTAGGTTTGGTACGATACAGAAATCATATCGCGTTGAACGGGGTGTCTAATATCGCTATTGAGAAAAATAGAGGTTTTGTTAATTGTTCGATTACACCATTAAATAATTCAAATATCCAACTTTATACAAATGCTTTAATAGTTGATCAAATTTGTAGCTACCAACCTAATGTACCCTTAGTTTCAGATGTAAGGAATCGCTTTTCTGATATCAGTCTGATCCTTATTTCGATACAAGAGCTCCTATTGATTGTTTATTGGGCGCTGATTTATATACTGAAATTATGGCAGACTCTCATTCTATTATTAAGGGACAACCAAGTGCTATTTCTACAATTTTTGGATGGGTTCTGTGTGGCAAAGTGCCTCAACCCCTCTCACTGTCACTCAGTAACAAATCTGATCATACTTCGCTTTTTTTATGTTGTGAATCATTAGACACTTCTCTTCGCAAATTTTGGGAATTTGAAGAGGTCAACCGCCCTCTGCCGGTTAGTCCTGAAGATTCTATAATTGAATCGCAGTTTATAAAGAATTGTTCACGTGATCCTTCAGGACGTTTATACTGTTAGTCTTCCTTTTCTTGAGGAAAATCCCATTCTACCTGATACTAGTAAGTACGCTCAGAAACGCTTAATTAATTTGGAGAAACGCTTACAACGCCAACCCTCACTTTATATTGAATATCGCAATTTTATGGATCAATACATAAACTTAGGTCATATGAATATCGCTTCCTCACATTCTAATTATATTATTCCACATCACTGCGTAGAAAAGCAGGCTAGTAGTACCACCAAAATTAGAACGGTTTTCGACGCGTCGTTTCGCCCCACCTTAAACAGTAAATCTCTTAATGATTTTCTTTTACCAGATCCTAAATTGCAACGTGATATAACAGACATCATTTGCAATTTTCGACTTCACGCTGTAGTCGTTTGTTGTGATGTTCAACAAATGTACCGCCAAATATTAATCAACAAAGATCAACGTAAATTTCAACACATTTACTACCGCACTGAACCCGACGGTGACATTCAAGAATACGAATTAAATACGGTCACCTTCGGCGTGTCAACCGCACCCTATTTAGCGCAAAGGGTGCTTCATCAATTGGTTGAAGATGAAGGTCAACAATTTCCTTTAGCTTCAAAAGCAATAATGCAACAAACTTATGTGGATGATATCTGCGAAAGTGTAGATACCATTCAAGAAGCATTACAATTACAAAAGCAGTTAAGAGACATTTTTAAACTAGGAGGTTTTAGTTTACGAAAATGGATTAGCAATCATCAATCTGTTCTTGAGGGTGTACCCATTGATTATCGCAATCGCGCTTTAATTTTAAATACAGAAGATAATTCTGTTAAAATCCTCGGTGTTCAATATGAACCACGCAAAGATTGTTTTTCGTATCGTATAAATTCGAATTCGAGTGTTATGACTAAAAGAAGTATGCTATCTGAAATTGCAAAATTTTATGACCCTTTAGGGTGGCTTACGCCAGTTATCTTTTACGCAAAATTACTAATTCAAAAGGTATGGTTATTAGGATTAAACTGGGATGAGCCGCTTCCAACTAAAATTCAAGAAGAATGGAAACAATTCGTTATTGATTTACCCTTGTTAACGGAAATTAGAATTTCTTGTCATATCGATTTTAAGTTAGCACTTTCTCGTCAAGTGATCGGATTTTGTGATGGTTTGTCAAAGGGATATGGAGCGGTCATATATATCCGCTGCGAATTTCAAAATTATATTAATATTTATTTGCTTAAAACAAAAGGTCGTATAGCCCCGCTTAAAACTTTAAGTATTCCTCGCTTGGAATTATCTGCTGCAGTTCTTTTAAGTCGTCTATTAAACTCCGTCGAATGTTTTATAAAACAAATCGAACCATGCTCCGTTCATTTATTTACGGATTCGTCAGTTGTACTTGCTTGGTTACGTACACCGCCTCATACCTTAAAAACTTTTGTGTCTAATAGAATTGTTGAAATTTTAGAAACTTCTCTGCCTACTTATTGGCATCATGTTTCAACACAAGACAATCCTAGTGATTGTGCAAGTAGGGGTTTACAACCCAAATTCTTATCGCAATTTACCCTCTGGTGGAAGGGCCCTCGTTTTTTGTATACGCCCTTTAGTACCTGGAACTTAAATTCTTGCAGTCCCCTACAGGATAATTTAGTACCAGAATTAAAGTCTGAAACGCTTATTGCCACCACCGCTAAAATATTGCCTCTATTAGAATTAATAAATAAATGTTCAAGTTTTAGTAAATTGCAAAGAAGTATTGCTTTTGTATTGAGATTCTGTTTTAATTCACGATGTAAAATATTACAACTTCCACGACGTACTGGTCCGCTTTCTCCGATTGAATTACAAAATGCTAGGTATCTATGCATAAAAGAAGTACAGGCATTCTATTATTCTAATGAAATACACCAAGTAAAAACGAATCAGTTGTGTTCTCCTTCGTTACAAAAGTTAACTCCGTTTCTAGATAATCAAAACTTGCTCAGGGTGGGCGGTCGTCTTGTGAATACGACTCTCCCTATGACGCCAAGCATCCCATATTAATTCCCAGAGATTCCCATCTGGCGGTCTTAATATGCGATTATACACATAAAATAACGTTGCACGGAGGTCCGCGTCTAATGCAATCTCTCATTCAATGTCAATATTGGATTCCCGGAATTCGTCAATTCATACGTCATCGTATTTATAAATGCATGCGCTGTTATAGATTAAAGGCTCAAACCTGTGAACCGCAAATGGCAAATTTGCCAAAGGCTAGAGTTTAGCAATCGCGTCCGTTCTGGAATACGGGGATTGATTTTGCTGGACCTTGGACAATCAAAGAAAGTCACAGAAGAAATGCTCCGCAATCAAAAGGTTATTTGGCCATATTCGTTTGTCTAGCTACCAAGGCGGTACATCTAGAATTCGTATCGGGTCTATCCACCCCTGCATTTCTTGCTGCCTTAGATAGATTTGTTGCTCGCAGAGGTTTGTGCCACGAATTATTTTGTGATTGTGGCACTAATTTTAAGGGCGCGTCCAATTATTTCGCCGATGTTTATAAAATGTTAAAGGACTCTAATACCGCTATCGCTGATCACGTTTCTACTATCAGAATTAAATTGAACTTTAACCCACCATCTGCTCCGCATTTTGGGGGGTTATGGGAATCGGGTGTCAAATCCGCTAAGCATCATTTGCACAGAGTCTTAGATCCTAGGAGCCTTACTTTTGAAGAAATTACTACTATTATTACCCGTGCAGAGGTAATAATGAACAGTCGTCCGCTAGGTTCTATTTTATCAGATCCAAATGAAGGTACGGATTACCTCACTCCGGGTCATTTTTTAATTGGATCCCCTTTGTTAGCACCCCCAGAAATGGATTTTGAAAGGGTTAAATTAAGCGGTGTGGATCGCTACCATTTACTTCAACAAGCTACCCAGTCATTCTGGCGCGAGTATTTACACACGCTAATGCCGCGACTAAAATGGTATGCAAATCAACCAAATATAAAAGTTGGTGAAATTGTTCTATTAAAGGTTAGTGACACGCCCCCGTTGTCCTGGCCACTTGGCAAAATTCTTGAGATTTATCCTAGCAAGGATGGCAGAGTTAGAGTTGCCAAAATTAAAAATAGCACAGGAGTTTATGTCAGACCTCTATGTAAAATGGCAACCCTACCGCTGTTAGATTCTGAATAACAATTTTTTATTCTTTTACTCAAAGTTAGTTTACATATTTGTTTGGAGTCATTATATTATAGTTAAGTTAATTTGTGTTTTTTGCTTTTGTATTTTTTATCAAAACATTGTTTTGGGTGGGCGGTATGTTGGCGCCATTAAGGTAATTTTATTAAAAGTAGAAATGCTAACATTTGTATATAGTTTATTTATCTAGTTGAAAGCTCGCAGATGTTGAAAGTCAAGGTACAAGTTTAGTTGCTATTCGGACTTTGCTTTGAAAGGTGTTGTTTCCAATATATAATATAAAACTCGTGTCGCCGTTCCGATATCAGCAGCCGTCTGTCGAATTCGTCCGCCGCCACCAATAGCTATATTGATGAAGGGTGCCCTTTTTGAATCTAGTAGAAGAGTGGTTTCCTGTTGATCTTCTGCAGTCGATGCTGAATTGGTAAGTACTTTTGTCTTGCACTTGCTTTATTTATGTATTTGGAACTTCCGCTAAAATTATTTATTAAAATCAGTTTGTACTACCGCTTCACGCTCACCACCTGTGCAAGGACCTTTCATAATAGTTGCATTATCATAACTTTTTCCTCTGTACATTTTTGTGTTCGAAGACGGTTTTTATAATTTTTTTAATACAATATCCTCCAAATATGAGGCATCATGGTATACTATCCTGATGAATCCAATAAAAACTTCCTTATTTTCAGAATTAGAAGCAAATACACAATTGGTCATTATGAACAACATTTGGCGTAGAATCCAGTATTATTGAAAACAAGCTGCCTCCGTAATTTCTAAAATTAATGTGTTCTCCGTTTTATTAGATATTAGAGCAATAAATTCGTCGCATACTGGTACGAAAAATAATTTGTCCTGCTGAACCACAATTGGAGTATATTTTAGTAAGGTGTGTTAAAAATCATCAAATTCATTTAAATAATATAAGCACGATAAATAATTTCCAGACGAATCAGAAAAAGTATCATTTGTATTGCCGCTAATTGCTAAACCTAGTTTACTGAGGAACTCAATCGTAATTATTATTCCTTTTAAAAGCTCTCTCCAGTAATGTTCTTAGTTGTATATTTGTTCTATTAATACAGAAACAATTCGACTAGTTACAAAATTTGATTATCTTTTGCGATACGTGCATACTGCTCGTATATGCTCAAAAGAAAGCTCATGATCACATAAGGTTTGGGTTATATCTTTAGAGTCGTTAAATTCTTTCGTTAAACTATTGGTCGACTAGAAAACAATTTTTAAGCAAAACAATAAATGGATTTACTTACTGAAAAAATTAACCATTCGCGTTTCTCTTTTGTACCGTTCGTCTTTTTGTAATAAAAATGAGATTCATTTAAATTTCCAACATATATTCTACTGTCCTCCATGTACTTTGTTCTAAGTTTTCGATTTTGTCAACATTCTGAGGCTTGTTTTTTATAAAATTACTTGATAAATTGTTCATTAATATCAATTATCCACATTGATGTCAGTGAAATGAGAGTTGCTGGCTTACGCCTGCGTAAGTCCACTGGTAATTTTTTTCAAAACACTTTTGATTCGTTACCTTTATAGGTTTTCTTTCTGTATCCCTTGTATTATTTTGAAAATCTTTCCCCTGAGTGTGGTCTCTTCCGGATACTGTGCCAATGACACACGTTCATAACGAAGCATGTGATGAACAACTTAAGTTCTATCTCTGTGAAAATCACCACCCCCTTCGTGTTCAGAACCGCATGAAAATACAGAATCGCCCCCTTTTTATTATTTATGTTTTTCCTATTTTATAAGACGTTTTCTTTTATTAACTCCGGATACGAACTTTTTTGGCAACATTATGTATTTATGGAAGTGAACAGGGTTATCCTAGTTACATTTTCCATTAGAACTAAAATATTTTCTGCAAGTGTAAAGAATAAACAGATTTACAAGCTTATGATATTATAATAGATTTTGAATAAAAATTTACTGTATGTATGTAATGCAGTATGTAATGTATGTATGTAAGTGAATTTCTGCAAATTTTTTGGTTTTTGAGCACCTACTTGGTCGTACGCGTATGTGTGTGAGTGAGCGTGTGCGTGCGTGCGCACGTTTGTGTGTGTGTATATGTGTGATGAGGCATATCACAGATCACTAACTATAGACATAATAACTATTTAAAAATGCATCTGCGAATCTGAGAATATTGACGGACTCTAAATGGCAGAAACATTATTGGAGATAGCTAAAATTTTTATTAATGTAGAATTTCTTCCTTTTTCAGTTCGAAATTTAAAAAGTTTAAGAAGGTATTTGCATCTGCCAGAATGTACCTGGACCGACAAACATTGTTCCCGGATCCCATACAGTAATAGCAAATTATAATTTTGATCAGACAAGTGAGTTAAATAGAATTTTTATAGTAATAATATTATTATAAGATTGTGTGCTCTTTATAATAAATCCTAACATTTTATAACATGCTGACACAATTTTTTTGTTATGCGTATCAAATTTGAGGGTTGACCTAAAGTGAACACCAAGATCTTGTTTGCTATTCACCTCCTGTAATAACTCCTCCTTAATTGAACGTAATTTACCTGGTGTTGGGCTTAAGAATATGTCATTTTTTTACATTTTTTGGTATTGAAGGATAATGAATTTTCTGGACACCAAGGTACTACATTATTTTAGTTTTGTTGTAATAATTTGCAGTTTTCTTAAGATCTAATACTTTTGAAGATCTTTAAGTCATCTGCAAATATAAGATACGAACTATCATTAATTGGCTGTAGTAAATCGTTGATAAAGATTGGAAACACTAACGGACCCAGATTGCTCCCTCGATGCACGCCTGACGATATTCTAAATACCTGTGAATAGGTAAGTTATACCAAGTATGTTTCCCTGTTTTCCAAATATCGCTTGAGCAACTCTACAACAGGTATTAGCTATCCTAATATTGCCAATTACTTAAGCAACAAATCATTGGTTTACTTTGTCAAAAGCCTTTGCGAAATCTATGTAGATTTTATCTAGTTGAGCCTTATCATATAATACGGTACTAATTAAATTGACAAAGTTTGCTAAGTTTGTTTGAATTGATTTCCTCGGCATAAATACATCTTGATTTGTGTCTACTGACCATTTTCTGTGGTGAAAAATTATTACGTATAAAATCTACTGAAATATGTTAACCGCAGTAAGCATAATAGATATTGAACAAAAATTTATTATTTCTTTAGTTGATCCGGATTTGTGAATGGAAGTAATTATTGACGACTTCTACTGCTGCGAAAAAGTTGTAACATATAAAAATTCCTGCACATTTTTTATGTATAATTACAATATCGCTACGTTAAAATTATGCATAATTGGTTATTTCACATTTCGTATTCAAGTATATCATTTTAGAATTGTACGTCTGGTAAAGTTAACGCCGGTGTACAGAGATGAAAGCGTCAATAAAACGAGAAAGCGACACGAAGGAGCTCTCTTTTTCTTATGGCAATTTTTAGTGAGATATCGGGTTAGTGATGCCGGAAATATTTTCGTTTTTGAAACTAATGTATAACGAATTATTTACGAGTTTGTTTGATATGTTGGCAGCAATTTGTATAATAATGTGTACAGCATTATTTGCGATCCCGTTTTATTTGTTAGTAGTAATTTGTTTACAAGTGTATAAAGTTAATTGCTGTGCATCTGTAATAAATCAATGTGGATGTTTGTAAAAAGCATATGGAGATTTTTCTAAAGCTGAATCCTTTAGAGACGCTTGCCGAACGGTGTTAGTCCCAATGCAGTTTTCGTGAATAAAGAAAATTTATATTTGTCCTCTGAAAGTCTCTGGATTCAATTGCATCACTGGGTACAAGGTATACAACTAGTTACGTAAAAATTTAAATTACCAATGTTTGTATTTTCCAAGACTTCTTAATAATTTTTATTAGCAGTTTGCTTAGCTACAAAGAGAAGAAGGGCACAAATGTGTCGAAATGTTGTGATAATTATTAACAAAACACATTTCGTAATATTTCGAGTGATCTACTAAATTATTATATAGCCATGTATGGTTATTTTATTACTGTCTACATTTAATTTGCAAAAGTTACTGGTAATTAATTTTTTATTTTTAAAGAAAATCGCAAGAAAGGTTTTTTTATTTGAAAAACATTTTCATGCTACTGTTAAGAAAATTCATATGTATTTCAACATATTTGTCTTATAATCTGCACACAATCAATCTTACAGTTCACACGATCGCTTTTTTAGGTCAATATCATATGTAATAAAATATATTGAAGAGTACTAAAATTTAATGCAAATCTAACATATGAAAGCTTTTGTATTATTTTTGACCTTATGTGCAAATAACATGTGTTGTTAACAAGTAATTTAATTGTAATCCCAACACGCCAGACCTGTCCGATTGGAGTCGAAGATAATTTTTTTAAAATACCTTAAAGGACCTTTGATCTCTAATTTGTTTGCACTTTATTAAAACATTATATCTTTGATTTCAAACACCTATATTTCTTTATGAACGAGTTTGACAGATTTTTGAAAGCACAAGTATACACTTTTTGTGAAGACACAAATTGTGCATTTCTCTGTGATTACTTAATTGTTTTATGTTACAGGTTTAGCTTGATATGCCGTTGCATGTACTCTAGTCGTGGGTCCATTGATAAGGTAGGTTACTCATGAAAATTTTTTGTTATACTAGAAGGTTGCTGCCTTTACCTTGTGTTTTCTCCTTTGTTGATATTTTCATAAACGCAGTGGCGTCTAAAATGTTTTTGGTCAACAAAACCGCCCGTGACCCTAGCTCATGTCTTTCTGCATGAAGTAAATATTAAGCTTAGCCGGCAAGTAACAAGTGTTCCTATAATTTTGTAGTCACTCTCTAACTTTTCGCACTTAGGCTCATCTGTGATTGTTAGGAACCCCAAGTGTCTATATTAGCATTTGACGCATTGGGATAAATTTTGTGTAAGAAAGTATTAGTTGCTATTGACAGGTTATAAATATACAGCGGTATAATGAATGTATTAATACAGGTTTTATATTTGTAAGTGGGATGCCATCTGGCCATGATACCCTTTTGTGTTTTAATTTATTAACAACAGCTTTAACATTTTCGATTTTTATGTGCAACAATTGTAAAATATTTAGATTATCTTTATTAAATGAATTATCAAGCTTTTGGTTTTATATTGACACATTTTTCTTTATCGAAAGAACGTATTAGTAAGGTTACGTTAAAAAATTTGGGGTTAACAAACACACCCCCCTCCTAAAGTCATAATTCCAAATAAGACTATTGTTTAGTATTCAAAATATATAATCTTTCACATTAACCACCTGCGTCATCATATCAGATAAAACTAGAACTTTTTATCACGACACAATGAAGACTATATATGAGCCTAGAACGAAAAGTTATTCAATCAGTTTATACTGTTTTTACAATACTACACTTTTGCAAGAAACGGAAACAGGAAAAAAGGTCCTTAGACAGAAAAATATAACAACCACCGAACAGCACGTGTAGTGCAATTTCGAGAATTTTAGCAACTCAAATGAACGTCGCAATTCTTGAATTGGACCCGCCTCTGCAAACGTCGGCTGGAAAATATCACTGAATCCCCTACAACCAACCTAAGACATAAAACTTCTTTGAGTCACCTGAAACAAATTGCTGTTTGTCATGAAGCGAACCATCACATCTCGAACTTGATAGGAAATTTCTGCGTACGCGCTTTTGTCATATCAACAACCGAAAGTGAAAGCCATACATAGTCGAAAGTTGAATGTAGTAACCAATCGTTATTATCTACCATTACTTTTAAAAGGTAATGTAAACTTTGTTTACATTTTGTAAAAAGATTTTTTGCGCCTAAATGGAAACACTTTAAATGTACATAAATTAAATTACAATTATTTACCATTTTGAATTGAAACTCCATATCGACGTGCACTTCTATTCTAACACCCACACAAAAATTCCACATCACGAGACTCCAGTCGCTCACGGTCAATTTTATTTCCATTTTGCTTAGACCATGGTCAATAAACAACTGCACAAATGAAATTATAACCGAGGATCACAAGTCTATGACAAAACAAGCATGCGCCAAATGTTGTCTATTAGCTCTTTAAAATGTGAAATCTTATCACTATAATGATACGAACAGTGACTAAACACAGCCAGAAATTCAGCGCCTCGTTTGAAGGCTATAGTTCACGTACGTTGTTTTCGACAACTTCAACCACTAAGACATTTGATTTGCAATGAACATTATTCTATTATTTCGACCAAATTGGAGACTACAACATACAGTACAGGGCATTTATTTACAACTTTTATGCGTACGGGAAATAAAAATGTTACACCGCTTCTAAAAGAAAAAACTTGAAGTATATAAACAATAAACAAATGCAAAAGGTTTGCTTTGAATCTCTGTGTAACAAAAAGCTAAAAACCAACTACATTACAATTACAAACACTAATTCCAATAAACTAACCTAAAATTATTTTAAATTAACTCAAAACTTTACAAAGATAACCTTTCGACTGAGTTTGTAACTTCGTGTACAAAATGTTCAGAAATAAAAGAGACCATTCGGGGAGTCATAATAGAGGTTTATCGCAAAAATGGAAAAACTATAATCGGGTAAATCACAATATAAAATCCTAACTCTCCAAAAATTTAAATTCTTCTTTTATCAACTCAGACAAAACTAATTTCTATATCCTACTTCACACCAAAACTTCTTACTGACAATCTGCTAATATATGTAAAACGTTTTAACAAAACAACTTGTATTATTAAAAATTTTCTTTAAAAGGTTAATAATATCTATGTGCAAAATAGTCACATAAGGTGGTTTATAATAAACCGATTTATGCGGGTTTAGCAGTCTTGGATCTATGGAAAAGCCTAATGTACGATTTTCACTACAACGCAATGAAGGCTAGATATGGTTAGGCCTGATTGAGGTACTTGTAAATCACTTGTTACATAACGCCAGCAAATATATATTTTTTTAATAATAAATGTTAACGACGCAGTTACCCTATGTAGCAGGCGGCTACAATCATCCTAAAATTTTTTCATTAGTCCTATTAACAGAAATAATAGCCTTATCGCCCCATCCAGTACTTAGAATATACGAGTGTTGGACGATCGCTCACGTAAATGTTTAGAGATTTGGCTATTCCTAATTTACCAGATTTCGGTTTGTGTGGTACACGTTGGAGTGTATAAAAACGGGACAGCTCCAGAACGTTTCCCAAAGCGTAAAGCTTAGCAAATGGACTGTAATTATATGTAATTGGAGGTAAGGCGCGAAAAACAGTAACATAGGTCAAACCGTAATTAATGTTTTGCTTACCTTGCAATGTTGTTCACCAATTTACTCCCGCGAAGATAGGTGTTGTTTACCGGTCGACGCACTTGGTCGGGCAGCAGCACTTATGCACTCGCGGTTATAGCTACTAGGTGTTCAGTCGGTGAAACGATACGAGAGAGTGTCATGTTGGTGAAGCGAAAACGATTTATCGCTCCGCCATATGTGTAGCACAACAATAATATACGATAAGGCCATCTATATTGTAAATCGCTGACCTCCAACTGTATGAAGTTTTAACACGGTTATCACAGCGGATGCAAGTTTAGAATACATGTATATATTTTAATAAAGTTATAAGACTTCTTGATAGAGTTTGTATTACTTATTTGTAACGTCAACACCAGCAAAAACTATTAATAAATGTATTACCTGATGTTGTTCTTATTTTTAGGTTTTAAAGTGGTTGCACTTCCACCTCCACATCCCTCCACTTCCACCCCTGCTACTCAGCAGCTCAACCTCCACCCTCACACCCGCCCTTCACCTACACCTTCACCTAATTAAAAGAAAGTTAATCCCCAAGTTGGTCGATTTTTTTAAAGTGTTTGTTGACCGATGCAGTCGTAAGAGCGTAATTTCTTGAGAATTATGAGAATTAGTGGTTCTCGTTAATTAAAAATATACAGGGTAAGTCTATATAAATTTTGGGGCTCGGTGCTCTTAAATTAATCTCTAAAAATGGAATCTCTAAAATGATTCTTTATCATCCTGAAATTCGTTCATATTTAACTCACCCTCAAGTTTATCTTTAAATTAAAATGGAATTTGTAAGTTGTTTCTTAACTATTCTAAAATCTTTTCATATTTAAATGCACTCTTTGTTAATCTTTAAATTAAAATGAAATCTGTGCATTAAACAATAATTGCAATACTTGCTAGTAATAACATCGAATGACTCGGTAGCGTAATGGTTAAGATATTTGCTTTGCATTCGGACAGCACGGGTTCGAATAAAGCTTTTTCCTTTAAGTGGTGGTAGACGGATGCGAAGGTGGGGTATGTGGAGGTGGAGGTGGTCGAAAAGATGTGGAGGTAGGTGGAGGAAAGTGGAAGTGTGTGGTGGGATGTGGCGGCTGGTAGAAGAATGTGAAGGTAGATAGATGTGAAAGTGGGGTGATGTGGAAGCGGAGATATGTGGAGGGGAATGTGGCGGGATGTGAAGGTGGAGCGATATGGAATTGGGGTGCAGGGATGTGGCGGGATGTGGGGGTAAAGGTAAAGGTATGTGGTGGCGAAAGGTTGTCGAGGCGGAGGGCTGTGGAGATGGAGCCTGAGGGATATGTAGGTGGAGGTCGGTAGACTGATGTGGAAAGATGCGAGGGTAAGTGAAGGGAGATGAAGGTGTGTGGAGAATGTGGAGGCGTGTGGAGGACCCAAGTTCCAGCTACTTCTATTCTGAAGTTTTATTTAACTTTCGAAAAATGAAAAAATTTAAAAACATTTAACCAGCAAAGCACTAGCCCAATAAAACTTAAATTTAGTACCATTTAAACACAGATGATTGTCCTTTCTTTATGTTTTTTCGGGGTAGTCTTAAATTTATCTAGTTTTATATCTAGTTTAAAATTCAAATCGATGCCCAAGTATGCTATTTATTTTCTAACCAAAAATTAGAGACCGTCGGGATTTTAGAACTGCAAAATGTACCGAAGTTTGTTCCTATATATGGTCTCTACATATTTTCTTTGATTCAATAAACAACTGGATACATTTATTCGTGTAATGAGGCTGTCGAAAAGGCTTTAGTGACTTCAAGAGTCCTAAATCAGATAACTAAACTCTATCAAATAATTTATAGTCTCCTTCAGGACATTGAAAATTTTATAATTTTTGCGAAATTAAATGTACTTCATCTGGGCATTATTGACACCAAAGAAGTGTTTGTCATTTTATCAAAACTTAAGGGGTTGCTATCTCCAGCTCATTTACCGTTCGGGATCGGATACGACACTATTTTCCTTTATGAACCATTAGCAAAAATTCAATGCCGTAACGGCAATTATAGAATCGCATTTGTTTTAAATCAATCATTCTCAAGATGTGGATTTTTATCATTTATACTCGATCCTGGTCCAGCATGATAATTCAAAATTCTATACAATTTTCCCAAAAGCAAAATACACCGCTATATCTGACGTGTTTTATGCATAAACAAATAAAAAATATTCGGGGATTTCAAATAATGCTTACTATTAGGAACCTCTCCTGTTTCCAAAAGATTACAATTACAGTAATTAAGAAACCAATTTACTGTGCAATCAAACAACAACCGGATACCAATCCGAAGAAGTAACTGTCATCTCGCCGCAATTATTCAATAATAAGGAAATTAATAGATAGATACTGATAATCTCTCATCACCAGAAAACCCACATCAATTGTAAAACACGAAACGAAGTAAAAGATTTAATTGGTACAATTTGCAATTGATTGTAAAATTACGGTCAACAAGAAAATCATATGTTATGAAGATTCTGATGAGAAATATACATTGGCGTCCTTTGAAATTGATTTCGCAGAGTTGGTTATTCGTACTGAAGTAGGGTAAAATCAAGGATCCCACCGCCTCATTTGCTCCCAAATCCCTCATTTGCTCCACATTTACATGTAAATTCCATAAGGAGCAAATGAG
Source organism: Platerodrilus igneus (assembly GCA_036346225.1). NCBI lineage: Eukaryota > Metazoa > Arthropoda > Insecta > Coleoptera > Lycidae > Platerodrilus > Platerodrilus igneus. Next base: position 386,677 of record JARFIW010001227.1, on the reverse strand, counting down.
GAGGAGCAATTCAAGCTACCAATTTCTAGGAATTTTCAGATATCGTCACCCCAAGGAGCTACCCCATTTTAAGATTTCTTACCTGTTGCGATTTCCGACCGTTCTTAAACATTTTTTAGTCATGCGATACATTAAATTAGCTTAGAATTTTATGCACATCCCGAATCTGTAAACAGATTTGAAATCGGACCACGCCCTGCAAAGTTATACCCTTTAAAGTCCTGATCTTCTAATTTTGCTATTTGCTCTATAAGCAAACCTAACAAATAGTTTTCTTCGTCTAGCCATTGCATCTTTCGAGATAAACCTATCTTGTTTGGTATTAATCAATATTAGAATTTTCTCAGCTACCCAAATCTCTAGGAATTTTTCAGATTGCACCATCCCCAAGGAGCTACCCTAATTTTAAGATTTCTTACCTGTTGCGATTTTGACCGTTCTTAAACATTTTTTAGTCATGCGATACATTAAATTAGTCTACAATTTTACGCACAACGAATCTGCAAACAGATTTGAAATCGGACCACGCCCTGCAAAGTTACACATATACCCTCTGCGAGATAAATCTTTCTCCACATTTCCACCCACGAGATAAACCTACCTTGTTTGGTATCAATCAATATTAGAATTTTTAAGCTACCCAAATCTCTTTAAATTTTTTAGATAGCGCCATCCCCCAGGGATCTACCCTGATTTTAAGATTTCTTACCTGTAGCGACTTTTGATCGTTCTTATAAATTTTTATACATGCAATACATCTTGTTAGTCTAGAATTTTATGTAGAATCCGAATCTGTAAACAGATTTAAAACAGGACCACCCCTTACCATTTTACACGCACCCTCCAAATTATAACTTTCCTGCAGCTCATATCTAAAAGAAAATCTAAAGCCCATTCTTAAAACTTTTTATTACAGACAATTTTTACTAATACAGTTTAAATTTTGTAAACTTCTCATATCGGCTCATACTTATTAATATTTATTTCTAAATAGAGCACTTTTTCCAAAGACCAACCGAACCCGCATGTTTCAAATTCCTCTGATTTTGTTCTTATGGTTTCGCTTAAGACCTCGTACATATTCTTCCAAATTACTAGAAGACGTTATAACCACATTTTTTGTGTTAAAGGATTTCACATCGGACTTCTCTTCCCCTATTTTGGTGTAAACGCCGTAGAGTTCGCAATAGACTTTTACTGCTGTATGTTGTATTCTTTTTTCATTTATTAATCGAATAAATCGCTCTTTCTGCTTCCAAAGAAACTCGGGGACTCCATCGTCGACACTGGCGTTATTTATGCGATAGCTAGCCATACGGTTGTTAAACGCTGTACTAACCATTTCTACACCATCGTCGCTAGTAGCGGTAACTGTGGCATTTTTATGTCTGTTGCTTCTCAAGTGTGCGGCATATGTATTCTTTTCCATTTCGAAATCGCATACTTTACACATAATTCGTGGTTGTTTCGTACAAGGTCCTTTAACAGCTGGCGGAGCTGAACGTTTAAGGCTTAATGACATGCCGTGCTGTTTTTCCTTGTGTCGCAGTAAGTTGTCCATTCTCGTAAAAGCGAAACCGCAAGTCCCACAGTTTAAGTACTTTGCTGCGGACGGCAACCGTGGACGATGTTACACCACGACATTTGTTCTGGTGCCGTTTGAGAGCATTTTTCCAGGTATAGGAAGCACCCGATTGCACTTAAAAACGTTTGCAGATACCATTTTAGTACAAAACAAAATCCGCACTATAAGACTTGACTTGTAAGCGAACTAACTTATAACTAAAAGTTTACTCCAGCGTACCTGATTTATGTCCTTATAGAATGCAAACCGAAGGTTTCGAAGACAACCGAACGAAGTTGAGGATTCACCGGGGAACTAAATGACGTCATAATCCTCGCTGCTCGTCCAATACATTTAGCCCAATGCATGCACCTGGTTTCGCTTCGTCGATGGTGCGAATGCCGTTAGTAAAAACACCGGAAAACGTCTTCCATACGGACGTGCATCAAATCCAAGGGTGTACACGCACACAGTTTGCATCGCAAATCAGCTTACTATAACCAAAACTTTAAACATACTAGAAAAACAACCTTGTCACAGAACCAACAAATTTAAAATTCATAACTTAGAGGCTGATATTTCCAATGATCACTACGAAAGTTTTAAACGTATTAATACCCATTAATTTCTTCCCGTGGTTAATTAAGATTGAAATTATTTGCACGTTCGCTTTTCGAACTAAATATTTAGCAAACCATGAAATACATGCATCCCATCCCCGCTATCTTGAATCTAGAAACTTCCTTCCCTTATTACTTAACGAAGCACCAATCTTATAACATCCAGCTTCTCACAATTAAACTTCTTGCTTACACTTGCATAGCTCCGCACGTTATTCTTAACGGTATACCGAATCCCATAAATTAATCCGATTCTTCAACTTAACCCTCTAAATGAAAACCGTACATCATCCATTACACGTCCTTCCGTCCGAACCAAATTTCGAAACACTGGCAGAATTTAACCTCCGAGATTTTAATCGTGATATTACACATCGAGCACTGAAACTAAATTTTGCAGCAACTGCAATACCATCCCTTTCCTGCACCTTTCTTGAGTTTTGAAATCGCCCTTTCAAAGGACGCAAACACCATCCATACCCTTTTATGTAGCCACCGCGCACTTGCGAATTAAATTTTTTAAGGCTTACAGTCCTTAACCAACATACTCAATTACCACTTTCATCATCTAAAACCCCTAACCCCACACCGGTGCTTTATAACATCCGGCTCCCATAACCACGTACATACATTGTTAAAAAACCCATTATTTGGACGTAAACAGAGTTTGTGGATGTAAGATTACCATAACATTACCACAAGCTATTATTTCCACGAACTATATTATTCTAACACAACTATATCGTCTTTAAGGCCCATTTTACCATTTCCCAGCTTGCTATACAGAAACTTTAACTTAGGGAATTCATTCCCCCCTGCATTGCCGACCACTTTTTATAGCCGTTAGGTTGTAAACCTCTTTTACTACACCGATGCCGTTACCTTTAATCATCATCTCACAAACCCAAGGCTACCCAATTCAATTCAAAAGGCCCCAAGAACTATCACCTTTGGTTCCCAATGATTTTCCATCCAGGCACCTAATGGAAAATATTACACAATAAATTTTAAGACCTGACAGATTAACCAAGGTTTGGTTTCCATTTTATTCATTTTAAATTATTACATTTGTGCCAAAATTCTTTATCCAACCATCCCAGTTAAAACCCATTTCACCCCTTTCCCGGGATAAACAATATTGTATCATTACCGTAATTAAGGAAATTTTTAACTCCCCCAGGCCACCCGCGACACCCCACCAAGCATTTAATCAGAAGACTTTTAAACAGCCAATCAAACAAATTTTTATTTTGGTCTCCCCACTAACAACGGAACAGTTTGTGCCGACACATTTCCTTTTCCGTTTTGCACCACTACCACACATTTCAGCCATTCAACACTTTTAGCCCCCACATTTGGGCACCGGAGGCTCCCAGAAAAAGACACCGCCAGCCACGCAGCCAACGCTAACGCCGTAAGCCCGCCCCCGCGATTTGCCCGTTCCACCCCCAAACCCCGGCCACTATTTTCCCACCACACCCAAAGCATGCCGCAACCTTCCACCCATACAAATTCAAATTTTCACCCGGCCTCCACCAAAAGGTTTCCATTTACGCAATTTATTTTTTATTTTCCCGGGAACCAAGTTTGAATTTCGGGCGTTTATTTCAACCAACAATCGCAGTTCGCCCAAATTTAATAAACATCCCAGATTCTCCAGCCGGCCCATTCACTCAACCGCATACGAGTATCGCAATACGTTACTCAGCACAGCCGCAATATCAACACATTCGCACACTTCACATCCCCGAGATCCACTTCACGCATGCGCCGACTTACCATCGATCTACACGAAATTTACACTGACTCGCGAATGCTCATTGCACGCACTGTTATCAGCCCTTCGACGACGTATTGCTGACAGAATGACAGCACCATAGGACCATCAGCACCTCCCATTTCATAAGTTAACAACATCGCGCACTGCATCGAACACATTTTCCATGCATACACTTCGTTATTAACCGATGACGATGCAACCACTTCGATTATTCAACGACACACTCACGTCTTTATTCAACGACCATGCCCAAACCAGTTTTTACATTAACAAGACTACCGTATGAAGGAGCACACCGCGTGGCGACCAACCTATTAAATTCCATCTAACCAGTCACACTGTTTTTAATGACCAACAACAACACATACAGTATAATAATTAATTCAAATAGTGTTTTTAACGAAAATACAAACTTAAAACAAGGGCGGGGAAAATAATTTGCCATTCAGGTCATTATTATTCAACGCATATTAAAAATGGTGCATTGGTATATGTTCATCCATTACAAGTTGGTATTGGTCATTGTGGAGGATTACGTACAAAATGTGTTGAATTATCTAATGCAATTGCTTTATCAACTCTTCATTTAAATTCGTTTTTTCGATGCGCATCCCTGTCGGCTTAGGGTTGATAACAACATATTCGACTATCTTTCGGCAATATACGTCCTCACTCTGTAGAATACTAAGAGAACAATTTTTCGTATTCAATTTAGTATTCGATAGTAGCTAGAACGGTAAACATGAGCGTCTCCAAGATGATTAACGTTTCTCAACTTCTTGGGAATAAAGTGAAACCGGCAAATGAGCGATTTGGATTATGGCTGTTGACAGAAAATATGTGCAACAATAATCTGGTAAAAGATATTGGTAATATTTGTTATGTCGAAGGCGAACAGATGCTGACTGGTGGACTACACACACCAATTACAGAACCATTTTGTGACAATATAATGTTGGTTAAAATTTATGCGACCTTTCTGACACCGAACAAGCATCTGCAAACAAAAGGATGTTTATCCTAAAAAAGAAATTTGTGGTGCATTTAACAGCTATCTACGAAGAAAGTTCAACGATTTGTTTCGCTAGGCATGGTGTTAAAGCTAAGCTTCCGTTTTCTCTGGAAAGCACTAACAAGATGGGCCAGAGAGTAAAAGAAATTATCGGAAAGAAGACCTCGAATGCATTAATAAAAATTCCAAAATCCTATATGTGTTCCATACAAAGTGGAACTAGCAGATGTTAAGTTGGAAACTTTATTGAGGAACTACCAGATATATTAGACGAAGTCGAAAAGATTATTTCTATCTTTTGACATGGATGTAACCCAAGATTTTGCGGGCATATTTAGCAAGATGGAGATGTGTAATTATTTAACTACAAAGCATAACTTTGCTATAAGGGAAAATACGAAGAAAAGTGTAATATTATAGTTGACAACGATAAACTGCAGGGATTGATTGTTTAACATGGCTAACAACCAATGCAAGAATTAAGATATACAACAAATTTGTGTGTCAGATAACAAGTCCTGGTGTTAATAAACAACTTGGCAATCATATACTAGATTTTTACGTTGTCCAGATGTACGTTTAAGGGAAACATTTGCGTCTACTTTGGTCAAAGAACATGGTATTACGCGATTGGAAGCGAAATATACAACTGTGCAATTGGAAGCTATGTCAGTGCGGAACGAGTATAACCCTTAAAAGACTGTTTAACCTTATTGAAGATAGTAGTTATACTTCCTAAAGGCGCCAATGTACTCGGTACCACTTGCCAAAATGTGGAGTAAGCTATCGGACAAGCTACAAAATAGCTGCTTAGTTTAGCGAATAATAACCTGCTACAGTACGTGTATTGGGGAATGGCAATACAAAGAAATTGACGGGCTTGCAAATTAGTTGTCCGAAAATCAAAAGAAAGGGAAAACATTGATAAAGTATGTGCTGGCTTTAGTTTTAACTATTTACCCGTAAATTATTTGGAGATAGTAGAGGAGCAAGACAGCCAAGATAAAATAAAATCTTACACAAAGTGCTACATTAAAGCAGGTAGTACATATTTTACACAATCTGCAACACTATTTACAATTCCAAAAGAAATAGTCATTTCGGAATTGGGATTGATAATACACCTAACATTCGCCCAGAGGTTGTACGACAACGCGCAAATATTGGTAGTAAACTCTATCTTTATAAAGGAAATTGCCCCATTATGTATACCATCGCTGTAAGTGGAAGGAAAAGACAACTGGAATTAGAGGAAATGGATGCAAAAAGGCGAAAATTGGACTACATGGAAAACACTGCGACAATACCGAACAATACAAAGATGTGTTAGACAAAGAACATCTTATTAGAGAAAATGAGGAAGAATTAAAAGATTATTTTATGTGTCGATGGATGACTTAGATACATCCGGGTTGTACAAGCTGTATGCATTTGCGGTTAGTAAGAAAGACTCTTTAGTTATGTAGACATTCTTGCAGAAAAGGATGGTACTAAATCCGTATACTTTTTAAAAGGTTATTCTAAAACGTATTTATCAAAATGGCAGATAACAAAGACGAACTAAGGAATGCGGGTTTCTAATCTTGCGTACACCACACGCAAAGGGGTTCCGCTAAACATTGTATATTTCCTATTTGAACCTTCGGATCATTTAAAACCGAGGGTCTTACAACCTATAACAACCATATATTCCCAAAAGTGGTGGATATGCAACTACGCAACGGTGTGGGAGAAAAGGATTTCTCCAATACCGACAAGAAGAAGTCGATCAAGCTAACAAGATACGTATGCAGGATATTGTGGGAAAGCTGCATTAAAAATTGTCACAAGCTGAATTACACGAAGGAATGGATCTGGTTCGCGGAATCAAAGACTTTAAATATAGAGGCAAACTTCGGTACATTTTACAATTCGAAAACCTAGACGGTCTCTATGTATCAAACTATTGGTTAGAAAAGGAGATAGAGGACTTGGGTATCGATTTAAATTTTAAGCTGCGAATAAAATTAGATAAAATTAAAGCCACCCAAACAAATTAAAGAAAGGACTGTCTTCTGTGTATAACTTTGTATTAAAATTAAGTTTAAATGCATCCATGCTTGGCATTAATATATTTTTAAATTTGTTATGTATAATGTCAGAATAAACATTTTATAATAGTATATAACATTGTTCTTTATTTATAAAAGGCTGTGACGTTACCACGAAATAGCAGTCGCACAGAGAGGGGTGACGATGGAAGACTTGCATGTCATAGTCTGGTGTTCCTCGAAAGGTTTCCAGGTTACATGGGCTAGTTCCACTTGTCTGGAACACATATAGGATTTTGGAATTTTGTTAATGCATTCGAGGTCTTCTTCCGATAATTTCTTTTACTCTCTGGCATCTTGTTAGTGCTTTCCAGAGAAACGGAAGCTTAGCTTTAACACCATGCCTAGCGAAACAAATCAGTTGAACTTTCTTCGTAGATAGCTGTTAAATGCACCACAAATTTCTTTTAGGATAAACATCCTTTTGTTGCAGATGTTGTTCGGTGTCAGAAAGGTCAAATTTTAACCAACATTATATTGTCACAAAATGGTTCTGTAATTGGTGTGGTAGTCCACCAGTCAGCATCTGTTCGCCTTCGACATAACAAATATTACCAATATCTTTTACCAGATTATTGTTGCACATATTTTCTGTCAACAGCCATAATCCAAATCGCTCATTTGCGGTTTCACTTTATTCCCAAAAGTTGAGAAACGTTAATCATCTTGGAGACGCTCATGTTTACCGTTCTAGCTACTTAATACAATTGGGTCCAAAAATTTTTTATTCAAAAAATTCGAATAGTGATATGAAACAAACATTGTTTAAAAATTTAAATTAAACGTATTAAGGTGTATATAGAATTGGGTAAATGACCTATGAACAGAAATACATAAAATTGGGCCAGAATTATAAAACCGGGTTTACATATAAGAGCTATCTAAAAGGGTCATAACACACAGTTGGGTAAGTTTTAATAAGAATAAAGTTTTATGCCAGTAAAAGGTGAATTAAAAAACATTATAATTTTGAAAATAGTGTTTCGTAAATAAATAAAAAAAGGTAATGTTTTTACAAATCATTTTCCAAAATTGTTTAGGTTCCCAAATTCGAGGTGTTTTTTAAAAATATAAAAGAAGTGGAATCGGCTAAAATTAAAAGTGGGTTGTCGTAGAAAACATGGAAAATTTTATTGTTAAAATTTTTACAAAAATTTAAACCCAAGGTTTTTTGGGTTTTTAATTGACCTAAAAAACATTTAAAATTTTAAAGATGGGGGGTTTATTAAACTGTGTATTAGAAAGGATTAAAGGGGCCTGGTTTAAATTTACCTTGAATTTGGGAATAAATTGGGGAAGTTAAAATGCATTTCCTTCGGGGGTTGGGTTTTAATTATTATTGGTTGGGTTAATTTGAATCTTGGTGGCCTTAAAAGTCACAAAATTTTTGGGGAAAAGTTATGCAAAAAGGCAAAAGGCACATGGAAAAATGCGACAATGCGAAAATCAAAATGTTTAACAAAAAATTTAAAGAAAATGAGGAAGAATTAAAAGATTATTTTATGGCGATGGACTATTGATCATCCGGGTTGTAAAGGACTTTGGGTTAGTAAAAAGCTCAGTTATTAGCTTCTTCAAAAAGGATGGTACTAAATCCGTATAAAAAGGTTATTCTAAAACGTTTTATCAAAATGGCGATAACAAAGACGAACTAAGGAATGCGGGTTTCAACTTGGCGTACACCAAGAAAGGGGTTGTAAAATTGTTTTTCCTGTGCCTGGTCATTTAAAACCGAGGGTCTTACAACCTTAACAACCATATATTCCCAAAAGTGGTGGATTGCCTACGCAACGGTGTGGGAGAAAAAATTTCCCAATCCGACGAAGAAGTCGATCAATAACAAGATAATGCGGATATTGTGGGGGGTTGTCCGCTGAAGAAACCGAAGGAATGGATCTGGTTGTCGGGGAATCAAAGACTTTAAATTGAGGCAAACTTCGGTACATTTTACAATTCGAAAACCTGACGGTCTTATGTATCAAACTAGGTTGAAAAGGAGAAGAACGGGTTCGTTTAAATTTTGCTGGAATAAAATTGATAAAATTAAAACCCAAACAAAATAAAAAAGGACTGTCTTCTGTGTATTTTTATTAAAATTAAGTTTAAATTCCATGCGGATTAAATTTTTTAAAATTTGTTATGAAATGTCAGAATAAACATTTTATAATAGTATATAACTTGTTCTTTTATAAAAGGCTGTGACGTTACCACGAAATAGCAGTCGCACAGAGAGGGGTGCGCATGGGCAGCGGCATGGGCAGGTGGTACGCGCAGGGGCGCATGGCAGGGGTGCATGCGCAGGGTGCTCATGGGCTGGGATGGTCTGGGCGTACACGAGGGAAGCGGATGTTAACAGTCACCAAGCATCCAATTCTTTATTTGGATGGTGGAGTACTTGTCTGCGTATGTATCCGAGTAAAAGAATACGATTTGCATACGCAGCTTATTAATAAAATTAGTTTATCGAGGAAGATGACAAAAGGTTACATCATTCCTAATAGTACAACAATCTACGCATGGGGGGTAAAGATATAAGATAGTTGTTTAGATTTGTATATATTAGTTTTAAGATTCCATAATTTTTAAGTTCTTCTCCCACCTTCCAAATCCTTCCGGCTTCTATCCTGGTTGACAGAGTATACGTGTTATCTCCACGTGGTATTCGGGACACTGCGGTTTTAGATTTCTGGGAAAGGTTGGTTAAAGCATATGTCTTGTAGCAAAAAGGGTTTTAAAAGATGGTGTTAAATAAAGATGAGCAAAATTAGTCTTTAAAACGCATAACTTTGTATGGGTGGTCCTATTTAAAATCTTTTACAGATTTGGGGTCCCTAGAAAAATTTAATATTAGTTGAACAAAAATTTTCAAAAAGTGACTACCCCGAAAAAATACAATATAACACTTGTAACAAAAAGTTGTAGGAAATTAAAGACGTATTTAATGGGGTCCAGTATTAGAATTTGTTGGTAGTAATGTTAAGTCCTACTGTATTGTAGGCGAGAAAGATACGATTAAAAAGATTAAAGGGTCTCACGAATTGTAGTTATAAAACCGAGGGTCTTACAACCTATAACGAGCATATATCCAAAGGGTAGGCATGCAACTACGCAGCAGTGCGGGAGAATAAGAATTCTTCCAATAAGAAATTAAGTTTCCATGTACGTAGCACCAGTCATTGGGAAATGGTAGAAATGTGGAACCTATAAAGACGATTATTAATTATGGTTTAGAAAAATAGTAGTTTTCGTGGACTAAATAAAATAGCTTAGACTGGTTAATGTATATGGTTACATACTCGTACACATCCACAAACATCTGTTTACGTCCACAATACGATACCGGTAGTTTTTGTTTAACAAATAGTAAGAAAGATACGTCAGGTGTTAGTGGTGGAAACCCATAGGATATTCAAAAGAACGGTGCGGCGGAATGTATGGTGGTTCCGTTAGAATAATCGAAAGTGGTTAATATCGTATTAGATGTTTAAATAAGCGAAAGTGTAAAGGCTCTACATAAACAAAAATTTAATTATCCGACAAAAGTGCGCGATGTGCTACACTTATAAAGAAAGTATGGAATGGTGCTTTGCATCGGTCCTACAAAAAAGGGGACTGACTTTTCCAAGCAACTACAAGAATAGCAGTAGCGCAGAGAAGGGTATGCATGTATTATACAGTTGCTGCAAAATATGTTAGTTTACGCGTAGCTCGGATGTGTAATTGATCACGACTTAAAGATCCTCGGAGGTTTAAAATTCTCAGCCCATTGTCGTTTGAAAATGTTTGGAAATTATCAGAAACGGTAGCGGGTGGAAGTTTAATGGATGATTGACCGAGTTTTTCTACCTTTACGAGGGAATTGGAAGTTGACAGACATCGAGCATCTAATTCTATTTGGAGGATATCGAGTACTTACCGGTTCTAGAAATCAATACGTGCGGCCGACCGCTATGCGAAAGTGTAAAAGCCTACAGAAGCAAAATTTAATTATCAGACGAAAAGTGTGCGATGTGCTATAGAAAGTATAAAAATGGTGCTTTGCATCGGTCCCTAACAGTAAAAAGGAGAGTGACTTTTCTAGCAATTACAAGAATAGCAGTAGCGCGGCGAAGGGGTATGCATGTATTATACAACGCATTGTTGCTATAAAATATGTTAGTTTACGAGAAGCTCGAACGTGCACAAATTAAATTTTAATCTATAATTAACCACGGTCGTAAAATGGAAATTAATGGGTAATTTTAATACCGTTACATATACTTTCGCTTGGTGATTCATTTGAAAAATATTCAAGCCTACCTAAAGTATGACGTAGAAGTTATTTAAAATTAAATTGTTGTAAGTATCCTGTAGACAACAAGTTGGTATTTTCTTAGTAATGGTTTAAAGTGTTTTTGGTTATAGTAGCACTGCATCTTCTACAGCACGACTTGCACACAATTGTGTGTGCTACCACCCTTTGGATTTTTAATATGCACGCGATCCGTATAACATGGAAGACGTTTTCCGGTGTTTTACTAACGGCATTCGCACCATCGACGAAGCGAACCAGGTGCATGCATTGGCGCTAAATGTATTGGACGAGCAGCGAGGATTATGACGTCATTTAGTTCCCCGGTGAATCCTCAACTTCGTTCGGTTGTCTTCGGAAACCTTCGGTTTGCATTCTATAGGGTACATAAACAGGTACGCTGAGTAAACTTTTAGTTATAGTTAGTTCGCTTACAAGTCAAGTCTTATAGTGCGGATTTTGTTTTGTACTAAAATGGTATCTGCAAACGTTTTTAAGTGCATTGCGGTGCTTCAAAATACCTGGAAAATGCTCTCAAACGGTACCAGAACAAATGTCGTGGTGTAACATCGTCCACGGTTGCTTTATACATCCGTCAGCAGCAAAGTACTTAAACTGTGGGACTTGCGGTTTCGCTTTTACGAGAATGGAAGCTTACAGCGACACAAGGAAAACAGCACGGTATGTCATTAAGCCGTAAACGTTCAGCTCCGCCAGCTGTTAAAGGACCTTGTACGAAACAACCACGAATTATGTGTAAAGTATGCGATTTCGAAATGGAAAAGAATACATATGCCGCACACTTGAGAAGCAACAGACATAAAATGCATCAGTTACCGCTACTAGCGACGATGGTGTAGAAATGGTTAGTACAGCGTTTAACAACTGTATGGCTAGCTATCGCATAAAGAACGCCAGTGTCGACGATGGAGTGCCCGAGTTTCTTTGGAAGCAGAAAGAGCGATTTATTCGATTAATAAATGAAAAAGAATACAACATACAGCAGTAAAAGTCTACTGCGAACTCTACGGCGTTTACACCAAAATGGGGAAGAGAAGTCCGATGTGAAACTTTAACACAAAAAATGTGGTTATAACGTCTTCTAGTAATCTGGAAAATATGTACGAGGTCTTAAGCGAAACCATAAGAACAAAATCAGAGGAATTTGAAACATGTGGGTCCGGTTGGTCTTTGGAAAAGTGCTCTATTTAGAAATAAATATTAATAAGTATGAGCCGATATGAGAAGTTCTAGGTTGAAAATAAAAATTGTGAATATGTATTTAGAAATGTGGTTTACAAAATTTAAACTGTATTAGTAAAAATTGTCTGTAATAAAAGTTTTAAGAATGGTTTTAGATTTTCTTTAGATATGAGCCGCAGGAAAGTTATAATTTAGAGGGTGTGTAAAATGGTAAGGGTGGTCCTGTTTTAAATCTGTTTACAGATTCGGATTCTACCTAAAATTCTAGACTAACAAGATGTATTGCATGTATAAAAATTTATAAGGACCGTCAGAAATCGCTACCAGCAAAAAAAAAAAATCTTAAAATGGGGTAGCTCTCTGGGGGATGGAGCTATCTAGAAAATTTAAAGAGATTTGGGTAGCTGAGAAAATTCTAATGTTAATTGATACCAAACAAGGTAGGTTTATCTCGTGGGTGGAAATGTGGAGAAAGATTTATCTCGCAGAGGGTATATGTGTAACTTTGCAGGGCGTGGTTCGATTTTAAATCTGTTTGCAGATTCTAATTCTGCATAAAATTTTAGACTAAGAAGATGTATCGCATGACTAAAAAAATGTTTAACGACGATCGGAAATCGCAACTGGTAAGAAATCTTAAAATTAGGGTAGCTCCCTTGGGGATGGTGCAATCTAAAAAATTCCTAGAAATTCGGGTAGCTGAGAAAATTCTAATATTAATTGATACCAAACAAGATAGGTTTATCTCGAAAGATGTAATGGATAGACGAAAAAAACTATTTGTTAGTTTTGCTTATAGAGCAAAGAGCAAAATTTAGAAGATCAGGACTTTAAAAGGGTATAACTTTGCAGGGCGTGGTCCGATTTCAAATCTGTTTGCAGATTCGAATTCTGCGTAAAATTCTAAGCTAATTTAATGTATCGCATGACTAAAAAATTTATAAGAACGCTCAAAAGTCGCTACAGGTAAGAAATCTTAAAATTAGGGTAGCTCCTGGGGTGATGCTATCTAAAAATTCCTAAAGATTCGGGTAGCTGAGAAAAATCTAATATTAATTAATACCAAACAAGGTAGGTTTATCTCGTGGGTGGAAGTGTGGAAAAAGATTTATCTCGCGGGTGGAAAGAATGGGGGTGTGACGTAAGAAAAATGGTTGGGGGGGTGTCCGAGCAAGGCGGAGAGCAAGGCGGAGTCAGGAGGAGATTCATCTCCCTCATTTGCTCCTTATGGGGATTTACATGTAAATGTGGGAGCAAATGAGGGATTTGGGAGCAAATGAGGCGGTGGGATCCTTGATTTTACCCTACTTACTGAGATATTGGTTTCTCTTCAGTTGGAACATATTCATTTGGATGAACTCGGTGAAGCAAATAGGAAATTTCTGTATAGTAGCTTTCAACTAGAATCTCAACCTGAGATGAATTATCATAGTTATATAATTTATTGTATTATTGATGTTGTTCTTGAAATTGTTCTGTTCCTATATCATAAAAAATTGTGTATACAAAGAATGTCAGAGAATAGCTCCAGGACCGCGAAGATACTCCCATGAGCCAAATTTTTTCGCAGCTTGCAATTTGAAACTAGCACGGGAGGAATTAGAAGACTGTGTTGGACCTGTTACTAGATGAATCATTCGGTAATGTGCATGTGAATAGTTTCTCTAACGGTTGTGTTTAACAAAGGTGTAGGAAGTTTACTTAGTAGTATGTAATTGGAATTCAATGTAATAACGTATATTTTACTTCTTGTATTTACGGTAAAATTAGGTTGCGATTCAGTTGGATGAAGTGTCGGATATATTGGATCATCCACAAAAAGAACATTCCTATCTCCTCGCTCTGGATATAACCCAAGATTTCGGTGGGATATTTAACAAGTTGGAATTGATTAAATATTTAAGAAATAATTTTAACTTTGTCAATCAAGGGAGTACACGAAAGACAACAATGTAATTTTGGATAATGATAAAGCTATTGGCAAGGACTGTTTAACTTGGGTACATTTCAGTTCCGAGTCAAGATATATAACATATAGATCTGCCAAGTAACCAGTCTGGCAATAGCAAACAAATAGGTAATCACACATTGGATGCTACCAACTGCCTGAAAGCTCGAATAAGGCAGACATTTGATCTCATCTAGCCAAAGGATATGGTATTAGCAGACAAGAAGCAACGATATATAATCACTCGGTTGAAAATTGTTATACGGTAGAAAATGTTTACAATGCATAAAAAGAACTACTTAACTTTGTTGGAAGATAGTTAGTTATACTTCTGAAATGCGGCTATTTATTTGGTGTCGATTGCAAAAATGCGAAATAAGTTGTCGGACGAACTACAAAATGGATGCCATTTAGTGTATAATACTATTACAGTATGAATATTGTGGAACAGCATTAAAAAAATTTAACTAACTTGCAGATTAAGTTGTCTAAGTTGCCTAAAAAACCAGAACAAAGAAAAATTTGATAGTGTGTTTTCGGCTTATAGTTTGAACAAATTACCTGTAAATTACTTAGAGATATTAGAAGAAGAAGACAGCTAAGACGAAGTAAAAACCTTACGCAGGTGCTACATTAAAGCGTGTAATACATATTTTACACAACCTGTAGCAGTATATTCTACTATACAAAAAGACATAAATGTTACGGAATCGGGGTTGCTTAATACACCGAACATTGGTTGAATGACGACGCGTAACTATTGGCAGAATCTGTTTCCGCTAAAGGAAAATGTCCTATTATGCGCACTGTAAGTGGGAGATAGAAACAGCTGGAACTAAAGAGAATGCATGCAAAAAGGCGAAAGTTGGACAATGAGGAAAAAACTGCGGCGATACGAAATCAATACAATGATGAGTTAGACAAAGAACGTCTTATTAGAAAAGATGAGAAAGAATTTTATATATCGGTGGACCGATTTAGATACATCTGAGTTTTACGAGCTATATGCATTTGTGGTTAGTAAGAAAGACCATTTCAGTTATGTGAGCCTTCTTGCAGAAAGGGATGTTACTAAGTTGGTATACTATTAAAGAGTTTTTTCTTAGTACGTATTTATCAAAGTGGCAGACGACTAAGTAAGGAGGGATTCGTACACCACACATAAATGCGTTCTCCTAAACATTGTACACTTATCTAGTAAAAAACCGTTTGGGTCATTTAATACTAACTAAGTCTTGCAATCCAGAAGGGTAATGTATTCCCAAAAGTGGTGGACACACAACTGCATAACAGTGTGATAAGATGCGTTAGCAGGGCATAATTGGAGAGTCACGATTAGTAGATTGTCACAAGCAGGACGTGGTCCTTCAAAGAAACTTTGTTGTCGCTTATGCTTTGGATGGTTTTATTACACCTTTCGATTATTTCTAAAGATATAGAATTCTGATTTTGGATCTGGTCTGTAATTTGTCTTGTTTGCACTATCGACTGGAGATAGTATTGTTAAAACGAATGCCGTTATTGATATCTAGATTGCCCGTGATACTTTTGAAAATCCATCCTAATCCATTAAATAGTCTTCTCTATTGTCCTTTTTCTTGACGTGGAACTATTTCGTGTATTTTCGATTCTACCATGGCTTGGAGAGCACGGAGGACTTTAATATGATTATTTAATTTTGTTGGGTACACATTTTTTGTGTGAATGACTTTAAGAAGGTATTCTCTTTGAGAGCCCATTCGATTGATTTCATGACGTAAAGGTTCAAATCAAAATAGTGTATCGGTGTGGGTGTATTCTTGAATGTCTACAGTGCCAAATTTTAATGAAACTTGTCCTGGATTGATTTGTAAATTGCGTAAGATTACTTGAGCTATTACGCGTGTTTGAAGAGGCCCTTAAAGGCCCCCTAAAATACTATTCTATGTATGGTCGACTAACGGTTTCCAATGTTTAAGTTACAGCATTAATCGGCTTATTTTTATTTCACGTATATTTACAAGGGTTTTTAGTCTTACAGATTTTTCTATTAGAAAGGCGGGGTCGTCTTTATTCCGGTCATTTAATTTAGATATCAATTTATCTTTGTTTTAAATTGATTTTTTATATACGGCTTTATAAAGTAATTTTGTTTTTGTTTATGGGGGTCTACATACAAGGACAAGATTTGATCCTCTAAATCTACTCGTATATTGAAGGGGTCGTGTGGTATGTGGCCATTGATTACATCAACCGGTTTTAATTTAGTCATTGAATGAACTGAGTTATTGTATTCTACTATGGCATACAATACTTGGGTTTTCATGACTTTGAAAGGATGTGTTCTGTTTAAATTCTAAGATATTCCAACAAGGCGGAATGCAACTGTTCAATAATACGGTCCGAACTTGGGTTCCCTGATGAAGTAAAATGTATAATTATTTTATGCAATTTTAACAGTTTTTGTAAAATATTATTTTTAAATTGGGTTGCTAGATCACACGCAATTGTGGCGGCTATTTCATGATGACCAAAGAAATTAAAAAAAAATTTATGACCTCGATGGAATTAATAGTATTAATGTGGTATGCGTGATAGCCGGCTCTGTGGCATAGTTGGTATGCGTCTGACTACTACGTCCAAGGTCCCGGGTTCGAACCTCGACACGGTCCGCATGAAAAATGTTATGCAAGAATTTTTCACAAAAATGCGCCCTCGCTCGGATGAGAGGTAAAATGGAGGTCCCGTGTGTGAGTGTTATCACGCACGTTAAAGATCCCGACCTTGTTTGGAACAGCAAGGGTTCGGCAAAATTCAAAATTTTTCTAGTAAAAAAAAAACTCGCTTCCTGGCCATTGTGGTACTTTCGGTTGGAGCATTGGAAAATCACATGTAGGGGTATGCCTGAGCATTTTTGAGAATGTATCGATAATTGTAAGAAATTTTGCTTTTTCACCGAAAATGTATCAATATGAGCTATTTGAAAAGGTCTGGTGGTATAAGGGTTTATGGAATTTTTAAGGAATATCGCTGATATTTAGTTGTCTGGCATATTTCGTAGATTTTTATAAGGTTTTGAATGGAATGTTTCAAATTTGGTCAACAATATTGGACTATATTGTGTCGTGGGTTTCAGTTTTACCACGGCATTGTATATGTTTATAATATTTTCGATCTGATCATCTCCAACGTCCTCGAAAATTTTGCTACATTTTAATAATTTATAAGATAGAATTTTTTTATAAAGTCGACTAAGTCGGAGTCGAAATTATTTTTTGATAGCTGAACACGAATTCTTTGTGGGTACGATAGTTTAAAATTTTTCTTAATCTTCTTTGGGAATTAAACCACTCATAGTTTTTAAAATCATTTTTGGTAAACAAGGTGAAAAATTTTCAGTTGTCAATACTATCTGATTCATTCAATAATTTAATCCAGAGTTATATTTAATCGTCATTGCTTAAGTGTCGCTTTATTTCATTGGAGTTATTAAAGTGTCCCTATTCGTCAAGGTTTACAAATATAGACCGGTTATCACTACGTAGTTAGCAGGCTCAGTTTGTGGGAGAATGAGGATTGTCTCCAATACCAAGAAGAGCAAGCCAACAAGATACGTATGCTGGACATAGTAAGAGAGCCACGACGAAAAAATTGTCACAAGCTGCAAGAAGTGTGTTTGTGGTGGTTCCAGGCTATCCATTTTCCTCTACTACTATTGTATCGCTATATCTGATTAACATGTAGAGTAAAATTGTCCTTGTGGTTTATAATTCTTTGCCGTAAGTTAGTTTTTGCTGTTGTTCACAGTGTTCGTTTGTAGGAGCAATTTCTGCAAATTCTTGTTTCTGAAGTGGTTTCTAATGTACATGGATTATAGATTCTGATGAAAATAAAGAATTATAATTTTTCCTATGCCTCAAGTAAAGGTTTTAGCTCGCAGAATAGAAAGCTACTTTTACCTTAGGTTAAGGTAATCTCTTGTACTGAATTTCATATGTTCTCCATATGGAAAACGTCGAATTTTGTGTGATTAGAGTTATATGTATTTTAAATTTAGTATGCTGCATGAGCAACTAGCAATTTCTAGTTGTAAATGAGCCTTTTATTATTCCTATGTTAACTGAAATGTACTACGACCTAAATAAAGACGCAACGCTGTAGACTAGTGACTGTAACAATGAAAGCTGGCTGTGCACCATTACATTATCATAATTTCCCTCGGAATTGCATATTGCGTTCAGCAGAATCAGAAATGCCGGAGTCTGTTACATCTTGAATAATTTTCCAGAGAACGTCGTATTTTTTATAACTACGTCAAGGAAATATAAAAATTTAGTGCTTTAAATTACCCCTGGAATTCAATATTTGTATTTTCTGGATACTAATTCGTAGTACTTCGGGAACTAGTAAAACTTTAGACATAAAGTATAGAAACAATCTCTGTTAGAATACAAAATCAATAGAGCGTGTGATCCTGATAGCCACTTCAAGCCGAGTAATTTTATGTTGACAGCTCTGATTTTGTACCCTGATGTGAAAGGTTGAAAACAAAAAATGAGAAGGTTTTCGTATTAGTTTCTAAACTTTTGTGGAGAATACCAAAAGAATTATTGAATACAAAAGCTGTTTCGAAAGTGTTATATGTAGATGGGACATAGGAAGGATTAATACAGTTGATAGGAATAATTATTAATTTTGCAGGTGTTCTTTGTGAATACTTGCAAAATCAGCTGAAGATATGATGGGATATATTTATTAATTTAAACATCCGTATAGTATTTAGACCCTCTTAGGTTAATATAGAATCGATAATACGTAGTTGATTGAAATTTGATACAAAGCGAAAACGATTACAAGATTCTTTTAAAAATCTGTAGCGAAACGCCTAATAAGTGCAAGTGATCATAAGCTCCCGTCTTGTACGTAGAACCTGTTGCGCTTGTAAGGGTAAGGGATACGGCGGTATGCTACCAACGGTCCACCATGAAGACAGACATTCGTGTTCCTTTTAACATTCATGTGATTCTAATTAGTTATTTCTTGCATTTTATATTATGTTGCTCTTTTAGTTCAAGCACTAAATGTACAGATTGTGAATAAAAATTATATTAACAGGTTCGAATCTACTTATTATTTTCGCTATTCCGACGCTACACGATTTAAATGTCTACCCAGAGTGGAACCTGTTATTAAATTCGACATGTATGAAAAGTGAATCGTGTTCAAATACAAAGATCTGGTTAACAAAATTGCACTGCAAGATGGTGTGTGTAAAGGCGATTTTACATTATGTAATTTTGATGCAATGCAATGCAAATGCAACATACTGCGCATGCCTTCGAGCAAGTTCTCGTTCAGCTGTTGCAACTTTAAAGAAATAGAACATGTTCTAACTTCTAGCAATTTTTATGCAATTTCAATAATTTATTTTAGTGATAAATGAGATACCAAATTAGAAATAAAATTATTATAGGCTTATGATAACCTATATTTTATCATCTGATTGTTGAGCAACATAATAACAAAATTGCCACAATGTGAAAATGTTCTGTTATATTGATTTGAGTAATAAATTCGAATTTAATTTGATGGAATGTTATTTTCATTCGTTGGTTACATTGCCCATCAAACTAAAATGGCCTATAAATTGCACAAGTGTAAAAAGGAAACGGTATGCAAGTGACATGCAATGTAATGTCTTGCATTGCATCAAAGCTGCTGTAAATCCACCTTAATTCGTTAAACGCCTGTGTTTTACTTTTAATCCGTTATAAAAGCTCAAGTGAACACTGGAAGTGTTCAATCTGCTTAGCCTCCAGACAGGATTAGAACGACGGCGTCAGATAACTGACGCTCTACACCAGATATCGTTCAAGGACAAGCGGTGCACGAGTTGTTTTTATCTAAACATTCTTTGCTTCTATGATTAATTTAAACAAAGTTGCAACAAAAAAGAAAGCGTAATAGTATAACTCACGTTTCATAAAAAACGAAGATTACGTTTATGAAGAAGAGCTTTCTTTCTTTAATAACTTTGCATACACTGGGAAAGAAAAACTGAAAATGACATATTTTAATAACAAATAACTGTAGTCTATTGAGTTGATGACGGCATTGTTTACGTTATGTCTCAAAGAAAAGAAACAAACAGACGCATACGCTTACGACGGAATTTTTCTTTTATCACAACGTCACCATCACAATTTAAAGGCTTGATAAATGAAATTCGTGAATCTTTAAAAAGCGTTAATGAAACATTTTTAAATTGATCATCACGTGAGCAAACTCCATCGTTTGAGGCATTTGGACTTCGTTCCCTCAATTTAATAGTTCGGGAAATTTTACCAAGTGTACGACTTGTTTTTACGGAAAGCTACATGCAGATGTAGATGCGTTTTTGGACAGCGTTCAAACTAGGAATTCCTCTAATGTATCAGACGCTCGTGTTTTAAGCGACGTAGCTGCAATATGGTGAGAAGTGCATACCTTTGGGACGTTTTTAATCATATAAATACAACAATTTCACGATTTAGTGATATAAACTATAAATTTCAAAAGTATTGTATTGGTTTGTGGAAGTTTTTGTTTAGAACACGAAGCTCAAAGACTACCTGTGTCCAACTAGTAAGTCATCAAGAGGCCGCAAACGCCAGATGCGATTAGTAGTATGCCTAAAACTCTTTGCTATGTGCTTAAAAATCTCTTCGTCTGAGGTAAGATCTTTCCATTTCACCTTTAACCTATTGTAAAGTCGACGTTTTATACTATTTGCATTTTGTTTGGCTGCTCCATGCTATTGAACAGCGTTGCCAACTGGTACATTTGAGTGCGCGTAGTGCATAGATTAAGTTAAATGAATATTTTATGACATTCAATGTAACCTACCAGTGTGTTTGAAAGCTTTTTCGATGGCGAAGGGAACTATTTGGTATCTCATGGTTATTTTAAAATTTTACATTCAACACGAATTCGGGAGATATTCCAGAAATGAACAATTATATTAAAAGTACACCGGTATAAGCTATGAAATTGGCACACAAAGTTAGTTTTGAAATAGAAGGTAATCGTAAAAGTCGGCAACGACTTTGCAAGTTTGGTGAGTTTGAATTAAAAGAGCATCCTTATTATCACGCTCTCATCTACTAAAGTCCTATCCACCTATCCCAGACCTAGATAACAATCAGTAAGTGAGTGTTGTGCTACCAGAAGCCAAGCTTGGGGTAAGTGATTTGAAACCATTTCTCTTTATGTCGTCACTATATGACAACCCTCTTTACCTCTATTTTACAGTTCATTACTACACCTTTCAGTTGCCCTGATAAATTCTGTAAGGCGGCAATAACGGTCACTTCTCGATTAAGAAAATCTAATAATTACTTAGAAGAAACTATTTTATACCAAAACTTTAGGCTAAAATTAAAAATTGTTGTATACCTCGTGTACTGGGAAATATAACGCGAAGAAAACAAGAAAGGTATTTCCATCCCATACAAAAGGAGAACGTGCATTTACATACATACCACCTAAACCACTTGGCACCGTTAGAATCAACTAATAAAAATTTTTAGAAGTCATAGACAACTTCTATAAATTTGTTTCTCTTTACAAAACAAAAACTACCCCAACGACCGGAACCATTACTAAGCTTGGTCAACGAGAAAACAATATTTGGAGACCCGGCAAGAATCATTAGTGATAGAAGTTCCGCACTCACCACTCACAGCTTTACGAAATATTGCATTAACGAGAGAATTACGCATTTTACAATCACGATATGGGTTTGCCTAGAAGTAATGGTTAAAACAAAAGAATAAACTGAATAATAGTCAACATACTTAGCAAACTATTAATAGAGGATCCATTAAAGACGCAACAATCAATAAATCGTAACAAGGTAGAATAGGCCGAACACTGTTCGAACTGCTTACTACTATCAATATGCGAAAAATGAACGATTTGAAAATCTTTGACGTCGTCGACTAAGAATTGCGACTGTTATGTCAGAATGATAAAGAAAAAGATAGAGGAAAAACGCGTGAGCAAATTACAGCGGTGCAAGAAGAAAACAAAAGTTCAGGCAAAAAACACGAACAGTTATAGCTTACAAAATCGGAGATCTTGTTGCTGTTAAGCGAACACAGTCAGGTTGAGGACTTAAATTAAAATCGCAATGTCTTGGTTTTTACCGTATTACAAAGGTAAAAAAGAACAATTCATATGATGTTGAAAAAATAGGCTTCCACAAAAGTCCAATTCATATCTCAATTTGCAGTGAATACATGATACTTTGGATACCGTACGTTGACGAAAGCTATTCTGAAGACGATACAGAAATCCACACCCCCAGATTTATTGGAAGCCGATGAGAGTCATGACATACTCCCTGTATGTTTGTTGTGGTTTGTTTAGTATTTTTCTTAATTTTCTTTGGAAATTAAGTCACTCATAGTTTTTAAAATCATCTTTATTTACGTTTCGATCCATGACCTAGGACCACTGTCAAAAAAAAATTAAAACTTCAAGTTTGACATTTATGACCTAGCATCGTTGTCAAAACAATAAAAACTTCAAGTTTGGCATTTATGACATAAATGTCAAGCTTGAAGTTTTTATTATTTTGACAACGATTCTAGGTCATGGATCGAAACGTAAATAAAGATGATTTTAAAAACTATGAGTGGTTTAATTCTCAAAGAAGGTTAAGAAAAAAAAGAGAGTCAGGTCAGCCGAATTGTGGAAATTATACCGAACATTCACAGAAGAAGCCTACGGCTACAGGTAAGGGACGAAGCCCTTTCTTAAAACTCGGATGAAGGGTAGAAGTGCTGCAAGCAGTAACGAGCTTGATCTAATAAGAGAACGACGTGTGCGTTGCTCAAACGACGTATCTAAATAAATACGCCGACGATTTTGCTGCAATTTTACTATAACGACGATTGTGCTAATATATGTTTATTTATTCAATTACTTCCAGGAAAATAATTTGCTGTCATTTGGTCTATTTTATTTTATTTAATAGCTTTTTAGAGAAATAGTCTCATAGAAATAGAAGAAGGGGCAAACCCCAAGACACAGAAAGATACTACAGACACCTATTTAGTAGAATACTACAAGATGACGACTAACAAGACGTTAATCAAGCACAGAGAGAGACTAGCAGGAGAATAGAGCAAAACACACATGCATCAGATATGATACAACAGAATTAAAAAAAAAGGAAGTTAAAAGCGCGATCAGGATAGGAATGAAAAGAAAGCCCCAGGCCAAGACAACGTACAAGTAGAAGTGCTGCAGGCAGTAGAAGACAAATAAGAGGGGAAAATACCCAAAAAGAGAAAAAGTTACAATCATAAAGAATGGTGAAGAGAACAATCCTATGCAACTCGATTCGTACGGTCTAATATGCCTGTAAAATACCATGGTTAACATACGGGATCGGCAGCTAATAAACGGACTTCAAGAGGTAACATTTGTGCATAGTCTTTGTGATTTTATCGGCAAGTGTGTTCAGGTGTTTGAATGTGTGTTCGTGAAATAATACTTGTCATATCGGTATGTTTAGTATCGTGTTTCTTTCGTTGTGTGTGTGTTTGGAAACCCTTCAGAGTCGAAGAGCATGTGCTCTGGTGATCCAACGTCTCCTTACCCACACAAGTCATCATTTGTCAAGTGCATCCGATATGCGTATGTCGGGAATGGCTCGAGGCCGGTCAGAAAATGAATCAAGCCGTGGCTTTGTTGTATGTGTTTGGTCTTTAGTCTGTGTTTTATGACCCCTATCGATTTGTATGTTCGTCGCCTAGTTGTTCTATTGTACCGTCTATTTTGCCATTTGGACCGGACCGCTTGCATAAATACCAAGGTTCTCTTGCCAGTGGGAAACGTTAAAAGAATGAATTTTTAAAATTTAAGGTTAAAGTTAAAATAAACTAGAAACGCGCTCTACTTTATCGCCTGTTAAAATTTTTAAAAATTTTCTGGTTGTCTCGACCTAGCTTAGTAGGACTTGTCGTCTGGACTTTGTTAACTTGACTTGTTTGAACTTAGGAATTCCTTAAGTATGGGTGTAAAATTCGCTCCTATAGGTAACAAATAGACCATACTCTACTTCCAACTACTCATACTTCGACTACTTTACAAGGTTACCCAGGTTAGCTCCAATGTTGTTCGAAGCAAAAAATTTAGGATAGGTCGGCGCTTGCGCTGACTTGACCTATCAGGCGGCTCCGTGGCGTAGTGGTATGTGTGTGACTACTACGCCCTAGGTCCCGGGTTCGAATCCCGACACGGTCCGCTTGAAAAATGTTAGGCGAGCATTTTTCGCAAAAATACACCCTCGTTCGGATGAGAGGTAAAATGGAGGTCCCGTGTGTGAGTGTTGTCACGCACGTTAAAGATCCCTACCTTGCTTGGAACAGCAAGGATTCGGCAAAATTCAAAATTTTCCAGGTAAAAAAAACTCGCTCCCTGGCCAATGTAGTACCTTCGGGTGGAGCATTGGAAAATTACATGTAATGACCTGACCTATCATTAACATACGTTCAGACAAGACCAACTAACCTAAGTCCAGACAGCATGAACTAACCTAAGCTTTCCTCCCACTTTCCCCTCCTCGATATTTCATCCTCGCTCCTCTCGCATCCTATGTTCTCCTTCGGACAAGATCAACTAACCTCTCTCTCCTCTCTTTCTCCCGTCCTTCCCATCCTCCTTTCTTCTCTAATCTTCCTAACATATCAATTTTCCCCATCAAGTAACCTAAGTTTAGAAAGGGTATTTAAACTAAATCCAGACAAGGTTAACTACTCTAAGTTCAGACAACCCCAACTAACGTAAGTTCAGACAAGGCCAACTAACATAAGTCCAAACGACTAGTCCAACTAACATATGCCTAGACAAGCAGAAATTTTTTAAATTTTTAAACAGGCGATAAAGTCCAGCGTTTTCTTGCTTATTTCAACTTTGACCTTAAATTTCAAAAGTCCACTTTTTATGTTTCCCACGGTCAGGAGAACCTTGGTATTTATGCAAGCGGTCCGGTTCAAATGGCAAAATAGATGGTACAATAGCACAACTAGGCGACGCACATACAAATGAATAGCAGGCAAAGCCAAGGTTGTATTCATTTTCTGACCGGCTGCGGGTCATACCCGATATACATATATTGGATGAACTTGACAAATGATGGCTTGTGTGGGTAAGGAGAAGTTGGATTACCAGAGCACATGTTCTTCGACTATGAAGGCTTCCCAAACACACACAACAAATGAAGCACAATACTAAACATACCGATGCGACAAGTACTATTTCACGAACACACATTTAAACACCTGAATACACTTGTCTACAAAATCACAAAGACTATGCACATATGTTACCTCGACAGACAAGCACTACAACTACGGCCACACTGAGACGAATACATCACATTCACAAACATTCAATGGATATTTCAGGAACACTCTGCTTCTGATGACCGTAAAACCGAACAGCTATCACACAACACGTAAACCAAGTTACACCAAATCGGCTCTAAATTAGTACTAACCTTAAATTTAGATTAGTTATAAAATAGTTTTTATATTGTAGTAGAATAGGATATTATACAATAACATAGAATTAACATAAAATATTAAAACGGACTGTATTCGAAACATAAAACTGTCAACAACCTAGCTAGAACAATAGATGTGCAAAATATAACAACTTTACATAAAACAAAACACACCACACACACATATACAAACACGCGTAAACACTAAGGGACGGTGCACAAGCAAGGTATAAAATTTGTTTAAACTTTTAGCCATCTTCTTCTTTCGTGTTTTTTAATCTTTTTTTGTTGAAATATTGCATCAGAAAGTTCCCTTATTTGTCGATACCCCTGAAATGAAACAAAAACTAGATATTAATATATTATTCCATAAGAATCAAGCTTTTTAAAAAATTATTCCACTAATTAAATATTTCTAATTTCTACTATATGAAATTATAATCTAATTGGTTCATAAAAAATAAAAATTGAAATTGTTTTACACAAATACTGCTACGTTGACTGAACTTAATTTTATTGTGATACAATTCAGAATAGCTATACTTTTATAATATTATTCCAAAGTTAAAAAATAGTAATTAAGTTAAGAATAAATTTACCATTTCATTTGAAATTTATGTTACGAATAACTAACTACAAACGCAACTTCGTATACAACTATAGAAATATTTGTTGCATCAAACTTAACTCTGAATTTCAGTACACAAAGGTATGTATGTGTGAATAAAATGCCAATTCCAATTAAATTTAAAGTGACTTTTATTGACTAGCATTTTTCCAACAATAACAGGAATATCAACATAGGTTGGCAGGAAAGACACCGACGCGAATCAGAAGAAAATAAAATTGTTAAGAAAATTCAGGGTAATTTAACATTACTTTTATGCGTAAGCATAAATATGTAATAAATGATTACAATTTTTTCTTATATGTATTAACTTTTTTTTGCCTTAAATGAAGTGATCATCAAGGTGAAATTTCTACCGCTGCCAAGAAGCTATTTGTCGCTCCTTTAGTATGCCGGCAACGTACACTGCAGCTTTGTACACATGGCGCTCCACGTTGCATGTTAGGTAACTACCGCATAAGGAATGTGGGTAGCGGGTATACTGAAACTACAAAAAATTTAACTTTTATTTCCTGCTTTACTATTGTAGCAGATTGTTTTCCACAGTTAATCTGTTACTAATTCTAGAAAACAAGTTTTAAACGATATGAGTATCTTTGTTTTCAATTTTGAGATTTACGTTTTGTTTGGGAAGTGATTGTTATTATACAGGGTGTTTTAAAATTGCACGGCACTATTTTAAGGGAGTGTTTTTAGCACAAAATAAACATAAAACTTCTAATAAACGTATGCCCTAAAATGTACCCCTATAGAGTTATAACCCCTTTAAGGGGGCTAGGTGAAATTGAGTTTTTTTAATTATCTCAAGAACCACAAAAGAGATTTTATTCCGATTTTTGTAACCTACCCATGTTTTTATGCCAAATAAGATAGGCTTATCCATTTTTCGATAATAAGATCAGGAGCGTCCCATTCGGGAGGGAACCATCACGTTTAATCCTGTAATTTTTTTGTGTGTAAGCTTTTATAAATTATAATGCCAAAATTGGAATCTTTTTACATTTCTGAGTAAAAAAGTCACTCTCGTTTGAAGTCGATATCTGTAGCCAATTTCGAGTTAATTGGGGTGAAGCATTCAGGATGCCCTGTGATACTTTATATACCTACATAGATGTTGAGAGTTGAAAATATTTATTACAATTAAACATTTAAAGTAACTGTTCAAAATGTCCACCATTTTGTTGTATGCAGCATCCAGTATGGCAAATCCATTGCTCTCTGGCAAGCCTTATAACATCAGGACGATTCTTAATAGTATCAGCAAGTTCCACGATCCGATTCTTTAACTCTTCTTGCGTGTAGATAGGCTTAGAATAAACTTTAGTCTTCATCCAACTCCAAACAAAATAATCTAACGGTGTTAGATCGGGAGATCGAGGTGGCCATTTAACAGGTCCATTTCGGCCAATTTATCGGTTACCATATTCTGCGTTTAAATAGTCAGTGACAATATGAGAGAAAGTGGTCTGGGGCACCGTCATGCATAAACCAAATCCCACATCTATAGGGAATTGGAATATTCTCTAACAGCTCATAAAGATTATTTTGCAAAAAATTCAAATAAAACATTCCTAAAAGTCTTCGTGGTAAAAAGAAGGGGCCGATGAGATAGTCACCAAGAAGTCCACACCAGACATTTAAGGAAAATGTATGCTGATAATGATTTGTGACAGTGGTATGGGGTTTTTTTTCATCCCAAGTATGGGTATTGTAAGACTTGGTAATTCCATTTCTTGTAAAGGTAGATCATCAGTCACTAGCAAGCGGGTCAAGAAGTTACGATGTCGTGTGCATTTTCGAATTAACCACTGCGAAAAATTGGTTCGTTTGATGTAATCTTGCGGTAACAAATCCTGCACAGATGTCATGTGAAATGGGTACAGTTGCTGCTCGTGCAATGTTCGCCAAACGCTTGCAGATGAAACACCAAAACGAAGAGACAATCTTCTGGTGCTAGTACTAGGAGATAACTGAACAGCATTGAGTATTTGTTCTTCAACATTTATATCTCGTCGAAATCTTTGTCGACCAGCATTTACTAGTGTAGGTTTTAGCGTGCCAGCTTCCCTAAGACGTGTTTCAATGGATTGAAATGTTTTACGATTTGGTATCTTTCTAGTTGGAAATTGTTCTTGGTATCTGCGAACTGCAGCAGCGCTATTTCTCTGTACTTCACCATAAACTAACAGCATGTCTGTTTGTTCTGCAAACGTGAACAAGTTTGTGGTGTCTCCTATGACACAACAAATTAAAGTGTCTTCAAAGTATCAATTTACACAAAAACTAACAGATCTAGTAACACATATTAGCAGCATACACAGTGTTTAAACATAACAAAGGTAATACATAATAGATACATAATCACCTTGAAACTTATTTTATTTTTTTTGACGGGCTGACACTACTACTACTAGTGGCTTCAACTAGCCTCATGCATGGGCGCTAGTATTTTCAATGGCTTTACGTTGCCAGCGCCAATGAAACTATTTACTTAACACATATAACTGACCCTAGAAGTTGGGTGTCAGCAAAACGAAGCCTTCCGACGTAACTAGGGGTCTATTCCTTGGGTAGAGCTATGAGCAATGGGGGGGTAAGTCGAAATCTGTTGGGGGGTCACACTCAAACTAAAACAAATAGGCGCCACCAAGTCCAGATTGATTCATGTTAATAGCATGGCATATTTCTAAGGGCGGACGTGGAGACCCAAAGAAAAAAAGATCGCCTTCGGTGACAAAAACCTGTCTTAACAGAATAAGACGCTGTTCCTGTAAGAAAGAATAATAATTAAGTCAACATAGAAAATGGGAACACTGTTTGTGTCCCTCAAATATGCCTAAAAAAATAAAAAGAATATTTTCTACATAAGGGTGGCATCAAAATTCAACTCTTATTGCTTTTCGGTTGTTAGGTTTGATCACTCTTGATCAAAATAAAAAACTTTAAGCATGGGTTAATAATTTACTAGAAATAATTCCTTTATCTTTAAATAAAATTTAATGCAACAAAATTAAATAATTACTTGAAGTAGTTTGTAAATTTAAGATAAGGTTTATCAACCTGATTCTTGATCAAATATATTACAACAAAGTGTAACTTGTTACACTAATATTTTCTAACCCATTAGATCTGTTTAGGTCGATTACATTATCAAAATTAAAATACAAAATTTTCTCGTTAAGTTAAATGTGCTAATTTCAGTTTAAAATGAAAATGTTCACAAAGATATTCTCGTTTTCAAAGGTGATAGTAATATAATACTAAGCATCTGCTTTCAAAGATACAAGTGTCAGCAGCATATTTCAAACAAACAAGTGACGTAGTTACACCTGTTATTTTATACTGAACCAACGTGTTGTTTCTGACAAAATAAACTGAGTGAATTTTAAGTTTGGTACTGGGAAATCCAGCTTAGTAACAGATAAAGTGAATAACAAAATCGTATTTCTACGTATCGAAACAAAATAGCGTGCTTCCTGAATGGAACACAAAAGAATTTCTTAAAGCTACTACGAACCAAACAAAACTGCTTTCCTAGACTGGATTAGGACGGGCATCGCCATGCGGTACTAACTGCTTACATCCTATCAAAGTAGTATCTTGGCTCGGAGCAACAAACGATCTCCTGTTAATTAGATCTGCTTTCCATCCTCTAAATACACGTGTTAAAGTGAAGTGGTTTTCTTAACGTTGATTCAAAGTTCTAAGTTCTTGTCGTTTAAATTCTCATCGCCTAAGTTTTGTAGCGTAATCTTTCGTCGTCTAATCTTGGTTGCGCTAAACAAATTTTCAAATTAAATACTATAATAACGAGTATACATTACCAACCGTTATTCAGAAAATGTCTCACTCAATCAAACCGACCCGCAGGTCACTGGCCATTGTTCTCCTAAACATCTTGCTGCTTCTTTTACCTATGGCCGAATGCTTATCCCGCGCTCTCGGACGATGGGAGGATCCCAAGGGGGAGTTGTCATTCCTCTCAACGCGCTTGCGACTGGGTGTGGAATACACCGACATCCAAAACAACTAGACTAACGAGTCAAGATGCTGTTACAATGTAATATTTTAATTGTTAAACGTATTACGACTTTACTTAATAAAGGTGTTTAACTATTGTCGTACCTTTAATGAAGAGAATTATCAATTCGAAAATAAAATTGTTACAACCTGTCAAACAAATAAACGATATGCAACTGTTATAATGTAGAGCTTATAATATCCAAGGCTATTTGATTAACATCGCATTTTGACATTTAGCTTTAGTTTACAACATCTAAGTAATACATTGATTAATTTGAGGCATATGTATAGTTTATACTGTAACAAATACGATTTTTTGCTTTTTAAAAATACGCTTTTGTTCCATACACCTGTTCAATAAATATTAAATTGCAATAGAAACAATATATTACGAATTCATACATAGGGCCCCATCTATATTTAAATAGCCAAAATAAAATTCTAGAACTCTTCTATTTGTATGTATCTTGATACAATATCCCCTTTTTCTGCGCGCGCCCGGATAAGCCACGTAGCCTCGTGGTCAAGCTTCATTTTTGATATCAGCATGTAATCCGAATACAAGTGTTAGAGTGGGCCTGCAGGTTTTTTGATAAAACATGCCGTCACAGAGAGAAGTAAGGTGGTGTCAACGGATACCATGGCTTCATTTTTAGTTGTAGCATCGACCTAATATTGTTATAAATACATTTCTACGGTAGGTGAATAATTCTCAAACTTACCTTTATATTCATTTTTCCCGTTTTTTTTCAGTGCAAGTCTGCAAGCCTTGAAGTCTTAAAGTTTTAAAGTATTGAAGTTTTGAAGTCTTGAAGTTATAAAGTCTTAAAGTTATAAAGTCTTAAAGTTGTATAGTTTCGGGGTTTGGAATGTTGCAAGTTATCAAGTACGAAGTTATGAAGTTTGTTTTACAGTTTCAACGTTTTAAGTATTAAAGTAATAAGAATTATGAATTATATTAAACAACTGTTAAGCGTATGGGAATTGGTTGAGCTTTAGATGCAGTTTCAATTGTTGCTAGGCAAGAGAGTGGAAATTTCCACATATGATTGGTTATGATTGAGATCAAGCTCGGACACCTGCGTCGGCTGCGCGCAACCACATTTGTAACTACGTAGATGTATAAAAAAAATTCGGCCGCCAAGCAGATCTTCGACGATGAGTCATCCTCCATTTTATAACTGTATTCATTTCAAGGAGCAATCAATTGCGATGTACAAATAATTTTTGATGATTCCATAAATGTTTATTTAAAGTGAAACTCGAAATTTTTGTGAAAGTTTTATGGTCATTTAAATTGACAAAATTAATATTTAGTTCAAAATTTAATATTTGAATAATGCACAAATGTCCATATTATTTTCAAGGCATTTCTATAAGATAATTTTGAAGTTACAAGGTTATATTAAAATGTTTGCATAACTAAACATTTGATACGATAAGAATTGTTTGCCAAATTACGGTGTATAATATATTTTGACAGTACACCTGAAGTACAGCGTTTTATCGACAATAAGTATTTTTTTGACCTTTGATTCCATTAAAGATATCTGTTAAAAATATAGCTCTATAATCTACAGAAATAATTTTTGAACATTTAACTTGATTCTTGTAAACTGAACAGGATCCTATTCAAGTATCATGATTTAATTGCAACATAAAAATGAAAATCAAATATTTCTTATAAAGAATTAATGT
The DNA here is from genome assembly GCA_036346225.1 of Platerodrilus igneus. Taxonomy (NCBI): domain Eukaryota; kingdom Metazoa; phylum Arthropoda; class Insecta; order Coleoptera; family Lycidae; genus Platerodrilus; species Platerodrilus igneus. Next base: position 354,287 of record JARFIW010001227.1, on the reverse strand, counting down.
AATTTATTCAACTAAAAATGTCCCATGAATATTCAGAGATTAATGTTAAATTGTAATAAAGAAACTATTTTGAAGGTCTTGGTACAGATAACTTTATACAAACAATGTATATATATTTTTTTTTAAATTAATAGAAAGAATAATAAGTTGTTATAAAGCTTCCTTTCTTTGAAGTCAGCAGTAATTGTCCTATAGTAGCAAACAATCACACTTATGAAATTTTTGTATTGAAGAAAGATATTATTGGTGTTGAATTTAAAATTTTTTTTGAAGTATAATTTTGACTACTGGATCTATTTATAATCTATTTTTTTTTGGTGATAAAGTGACTAGGCTCTAATGTATCCCTAGTTTGAAAATGTTTAGATGTGGTTAAATTTTCAGATAGTACGAGATCGTCGTTCCCATCCCAGATTGCACTACATCACGTATAAAGCCTAGCATAAAACTTACCTTCCACGCCCCAATTAATTATTAAAAAAATTTCTAACTTCAATTTATTACACTAACATACTTAAAACTAAATAAAGCTTTCGTTCTAGGCTCTTTAATCTATCACTGTTTAGATACTCCAACAAAACAATTGTTAGCCTTATGCCAACTTCGTCATATAAAAACGAAGTTAGTTTACTTATAGTGTATTTTCCAGTTTAACTGAAAAAATTAAGGGTGTCTGGAAACTATAATCTCTTCATTGTTTTTCTTCTATCGGCAGCTTCCTTAACACAAAAGATTTCCAAGATATTTGTGTGGTAAAGTATCAACTTCCCAACCCTTTCCCCAGTCATCAGGACGCTAAATCCACGAACTCGTGGTTTAAACGTACCCTGCACTTGCAGGCATAGTTAAAAAGAAAGAAGTCGTGTGCGACGTATTTTTTCCTGCGAGAATATCTATATTCACATTTTTAAGCCGTGTTACTTTCAATGCTTCTTCTGTTTTCAGGCTTAGTGATTATATAGAATTTCTCACTTCTTGTAGTGCATACTAACCGCGATCAAAGTGCTGTTTCAACAAAATAACTGTTTTAATCTGTGCTGAATTCAGGGTTATTGTACAACTGTCTATTTATAATTTGTCTTTCCACGTGAAGCGCATACGTAGCGTCTTGTCACATTTAGATTTGTTTTATTTGCATTTTTGACATACGCTATTGTCTTAGATTATTACGTTTACAAGGTATTTGAACGAATATTGGTTACCCTTATTATCTGAATGACCCCTATAGAAACAGAGTTTTGAAATGCCATGCTTAATTAATGTTTACAATCTTACTATACAAGGTGCATCTAGGTTCTGTCTCGTCAAAATTAAAACTTTCTTCCTCTCTCATCTGGTGTATATTTGAAATAAGGTAAACGCGCAAAAAAATCAGTACGGTTTCGAAAGCAAGCTTTTAAAAAATCCAAACAGGTAGTTCCATTTAAGTACTCTGACACTTCCATGTTTGTTGTTCATGCTATAAGTGGCTTTCTGAAAAAAGGTGAAAATCTGTTTCGCATATAAATAAGTGTTGAACTTCGTGAAAAATTCCCCAGGGTGTAAACAAGCACTTCGCTAAAGAGATACTAAAGAACCATACCTTAAATTAATTCGTCTCTTTTGTTGTTTCCAAGTTACCTGGTAGTAATTTCAATACTATTTGGAAATGCATAACGCAGAAATGGTCTCGCTGTAAACTGAGTTTATTGCGAATTTAATATTCTTAACGCATTAGCTCTGGTGCCAACCAATGAACTTTCAGCAACGAAATCCTATGGAGTATTCACATATCGCAATGTAACTGCGTTTATATTATTTCTACGATTCCGATTTTTCTTGGTCCCTTTCAAATTTTGCTGCGGAAGCATTTTTACGTATTCTCTCTATATTCATCATTATCAAATGTAAAATATTTTACTAGAGTTAACATCATTTCAACGAGTCGATGTATAGACCTCGTGTATTTAAAAAGGTGGGTGACAAAGCACGATTTCAATCTACAATCCATGGTAAATATCGTATTCTATCCTATTCCAACGCTTTATCGCTACGTCGATCTTTATACCTCTCTGCAATATTAGTGTCCACTGAATAAGCTAAAATTTCCCACCTTAAATCTTCAATGCAACGTTGCTCTTTTGTAAAAGGAACGCCAGCAATATTTTTAAAAAGTTTTTTACAAAACTGATAATTAAAAAGCAATGGAGCAACATAGCAGTTTCTCTAAAGGTTGCATTTACTGGTAATTTTCGGCCTGCATAATATATTGGAACACTATAAAATTTGTCTTAAATTTTGGGTTTAATTATTACTGGCGTTCAAAACTAGTATCACAAAATATAGTAATTGGTTCATTTCAAAGAGAATGCGCAGCTTTATTTTTAAAATATTTTACAGCAGTTTATATCGCAATCCAACGTTACATTTGATATTCTAGTAAGACACATTAAAATGCTAAATCTATTATTAGTCCTCGTACACAACTGATATAGTCTCTAGTACAGCGGTAAAACGTAAATCAAAGCAACCCAAAATACAATCTGAAATCAAATTCTCCTTTAGTGCATATATTAAGTGCTAACGCGTACAATATAGATACGGAGATATGAAAGAAGACGTGCAAAGTCACACAAATAAGTTTCAATAAAATATGAATTGCCTTTGAAGGTATATATTGACATAAGATTCGCATTTAAGCTTTTCCTATTTTCCTGGTAAAACAGCAATGCATATAGCAATAGTCGTGAAAATAGCGTTGCAAAGGAAGTAATATTCTTATGTCAACTTCACTGATATTTTATGATCATCATTTCTAATGATTCTGAAGCAGCTAATACATGTTAATTTTCTTTTTGCTACCAAGTAATGTAAGAAAATACCATTCTTTTTAATGCCGTCAGTTACCACACGTTCTATGCAAGAAAGAGGATTTACATAACAAAAAAACAAAATTTAGTGTTCGATCCTCCACAAAATATTTGTTTAAGAAGTTGCGCTAATTTGCTGTTAGTTCAGAAGTCGCAATTCTCTAAACCTACACTATTAATGTGAATTAACAATGTGATGTCACCCGTCTCCACCTCCTCCTCCTTCTCTACCCCCAATCGTCTTTTAATGGGAAAACTCATTAGCGCTAATCGTTTTATAATTAAAATCTCATTAGTACCAATCGCTTTTAATGAGTAAACTCATTAAAGATAATACCATTTTTTTTCTTGTCACGTATCTCATACGCCATGTTTTCTTATGTTACATCTGTCATCCGTCATTTTCTTACATCACATCTGTCATTCGCCATTTTTTCAACGTCACTTCACCATTTTTCTTGCATTACAATTTTGACTTATTCTGTGTATATACACTTTTGCTCCATTCTGTGTACATATTTTACGACAAGCTCCTTGAGAAAAAAACCAACTCAAGCGGGATTTGAACCCTTGCAGTCGCATGCAAAGCAGGTATCTTAACCACTACATTATCAAGTCAATCGAAATAAGTGTGTTTACATATCTCAGTATTGCAGTAATAGCATAGAACTTATTTTTAATTTATCTGCGTCTTACTTTTAAAAGTGAAAAAACTTAAGGGTAAGGGTCCGGTGAAACTTCCTACAAATTATTTTGAAATATGCAGGAGCTTATACTTGAAAATCACCGAATTTTACAGAATTCTAAGCACCTAGTTTGCGGTTTTTCCTTATTTGTATTTTCTATCCACTTTGTATACATTGTCCGGTAGTACAGCCTACTAAACCACTATAATATTTTGCCAGCTATTCAAACACTTGAATCTGTTCAAATTGGATTATCCCTTTAACCACTACCTCTATTTTTAAATTTTTTGCCAATACCAATTGTTAACGATATTGTTAATATAAATTCATGGGGTAAGATGTAAATTAATATTGTTTGTGTCTCAGCTACCCAAGTCTCTTCGAATTTTTCAATTCGGGTCACCTCTTACTGATTTAGAGATTGACCCTTTACAAACAATATAGTTAGTTTTGAAACGATTAAATGTCGGTGTTTAATCAGTTTTGGTTTACTACCACAAATTAGGGTGCTCGCAGAAGAAATTTGACGCACACCAGAAGTTTGGGTGTATTGTCGAATGGTAGAAGGTAGAGAACTCCTTGGTAATTTTTGGTTACAGCTTGTAATTTGGAGAAAGCGTTTCAGATTTGAGGTTGTTCTTGCATACAGCAGTCCCGGAAAAAATAGTGGCAGTTTCCGCGTGTATATATGATTTACAGGCGACTGTGCCTTATCGTTGTTCGATTTAAAAATGTAATTGACAACTTTGTGGAAAGGGAGTACGATTTTATGTTAACTAGAAGGACAAAAAGGGGGAGAGCTTCTTTACTGAATATTTTAATTTGTGTTATTGTATGTGTGAATTTATGTAAAGGTTTAAGAATAATCTATGGTACATGAAGTATTTGAAATTATGGTTAAATAAGGGGATCTGTTTAAAATATTTGCGTGCAGAAATTTGCAATAAAAGTCCAGGTTTTACTATGAGCTCGTATTGAAACAGAAATAGGGTAAGAAATATGTATTTAAGTTCAATTACTTTCTTTCAATTAATACAATATATTGTCATGTGTAAATAATGATCTTGGAATGTTACTGTTAGGGGAGTATTTAAAAAGAGGAATGTATATAACGTGCAAATGAGGTGTGAAAGAGAAGACTAATTTGATTTTGGCTTGTATATTAGTTTTAGATGGAGTGTGTAAATAAATGTTGTCTATTTACCGTAGCAGGATTTTTCGTATTGATAGTTTACTTCAGGAAAGTGAGCAGAGCAGCCGTGACAAATTTTTAAGCATTAGTGATATTATAGGAGGTCGTAGCATTTAAATAAGCACCACAACAAAGCAGTGGAAGGTCGGAGGAATTAAAAGACCTCCAGAACGTGGGACACAGGAGTGTGAGGTCGTACCAATTAATGGCACCCCGAACGTGAGGCTCGAATTCAGATACTAAGGTTTATTTCAGGAAACTGACGAGCAGAAGATTAAGGGTTGATTGAGTTGAATTTTTTTTTGTTGTGTGTGTGTGACGTGTTTGTAACGTATGTTGAGAAAGGAGTGGTCGAGTAGTCAAGGAGTTGAGCTTGGAAGTAGTGATAGTGCTTTATTTGATAAACCGGAACCGGAAATGGAAGCGGAACAAGGAAGTAAAATGGATCAGTCGAAGACAGAATCGGGAGACCAAGGGAGCGAAATGTTTGTGGGGATGTTGGAGGAAATGCGACAAGCAAGGGAAGAGTCGAACCGGAAGTGTGAGCGGATGAGTGAGGAATCAGACCGGAAGTTTAACTGAAACGTTAAGTAGAAAAAAGATAAGGCAACTAAGGAATTTAATGATTTTAAAAATAGTTTGAATGTAAAAATGGAGGAAGTCGAAGTTCGTGTAGAACGCAATGAAAGGAGTATAGCTGGGATTAGACAGGAAATAGGACAGCTGAAAACAGAAGTGAGAATTTTTTGTGAGGAAGAGATTAATTGTAAAATGACGGAAGTAAATTACTCATGCAGGGACCAATGAGGCAGATTTGAAGGGGAAGTGACTGGAATAAAGCAGAATATGCCCGCTTTAACGGGAAATGGATCGAGATATTATAATAACAACTTATCGTTAGACCAGCATATGAAATTTTATTTAGATAATAGTGTAAACGCGCAGATTTTATTAATAGTGTCAAGGCATTAGTACATAATATGTATGATGAACAGGCGAAATTAAATATAGTGAAAGCTTTATTGAAAGATAATGAGGAAGCTAGGAATAATCTTGTGGGACAGGACATTGACTCATACTTAGACTTTAAAGGTAAATTTTAAAGTATTATTGGGGAGATCACAAACAGGATCAAGTAAGGGATGATTTAATTACTGGGAAATACAAAGGGGAATTTTCAGAGTCTCGCGGACAATATACTATTAAAAAATTCAGCGTAGCGAAATAATTAAGTACTCCATTAACTGATAGGCAGATCATAAAATATTTATCGAGACATTTTGATATAGAAGTTAGACAGCATATAGCACTTCAGAATATTATAGAACGAGAGACATTCTTAGAGTATTTACAAAGATACGACGACGTAAGTACAGGGAGATCAAGGGGGTACCTTGATAGGAATCTAAATCAAGTTAGGTTTGAAACTAGGGAAGATACTTTCTACAATTTTAATAGACCACAAGTTAGGAATAATTGGTAATCTACAGAAAATAATTAGAAAAGTAGCAACGGCACTAGGAATACGAATCAGGGACCGAGAGTTAGAAGACAAAATAGCTTACTAGAAATTTCTAGAGAGCAACATAGATCAGCTAATAATACTGATGGAGTTACTGGCAGACCGGAAGTAAGTAGGACTTATGTAGAAATATTGGAAAGACAAGGGGGACAGATTAATGAGACTCGTGAAAAGCAGGATTTTCAGTAAAGGACAAATTACTAGAATTAGTAATCTGTAAATATGAACATCCGCGGGAATTTATGACAATTCAAGAGGAAGTTGAACCGGAAGTAGTTGAAAAAGTTTGTTTATCAATAGTTGAAGTTAAAATATTAGATTATAAGGTAGGACCGTTGCTCGATTCAGGAGTTGAAGCAAGTTTGGTATCTGAAGAATTTGTGAAAGAAATTAAGGATCAAATTAGTGATCGAATTATGCCAATTAAGATTAGTCATTTAGTGGCTCGGAACAAGAAAAGATTTGCTGTAGTAAATAGCGTTGTTGTGTTAAAAGTAGAGTCCGTTAAGCTGTAAACATGAATTTGTGATTGTTCCAGGACTCAAATTTAAAAGTATCTTAGGGATAGATTGTTTGATAAAGTTATGTCTGGTTATAGACATGGAGAAAAGGTTAATAATGGTTAAGGATGTTGTATTGCCCTGGAAAGATGGGTTTGACGTCACTAAAGATGACGTGTGTTTAAGTGTTAATTTAATGGAAATAGATGAAAGGGGAGGATATGAGTTAGATACGATTAAATGTCCGGAAGATAAATTACATGAAGTTTGGGCACTTTTAAGGAAATATTCAGAATTAGTAGGCGTTGAGGCGAGCACAGCGCTAGGTTATGAAAATGTTTTAGAGGTTGATAATTAAGAACCTTTTAATTCGAAGATATATCCCATACCTGCAGCATATAGGGAGCAAGTAAATATGAGTTATCTAAAATGTTGAATGATGGCATAATTGAATATTCTAACATACATTTTCTAAACCCGTTGGTAGTTGTTAAGAAGAAAAATAATAGCATTCGTTTGTGTTTAGATGCAAAGAAAATCAACCAACGAACTAAACCGCAATTTGATTGACCACCATCTATGGACACACTCTTAACTGGGTTAACCGGTAAATTAATTTTCAGCAAGCTCGATTTGAGGTACTCTTTCTGGTTGATTCCGTTACATAATGATTCTAGAAGGCACACAGGATTTACAGTAGAAGGAAAAATCTATAGCTTTAAAGTGGTACCGTATGGTTTGTCTACGTCAAGTGCAGCATTAATTAAGGCCTAGCAGGCAATTTTAGCTGCATATGAACAATTTTGCATTCATTACGTCGATAATGTTGTAATTTTCAGTGAAACAGAACAGTAACATTATTCACACTTAGAGAGAACTTTATTAGAGTTTAAATTAGCAGGCTTGAAGTTAAATATTGAGAGGTGCGAATTCTTTTCCAAAACTGTTAGATTTTTATGGTAATTGGTAAATAACCAAGGTATGGGTATTGATAAAGAAAGATTGTCGGAGATTTTAAGGCATCCAAGGCCGAATACTGTTAGGAAACTAAGGGCGTTACTGGGCATAACTTTCATAAGAAGTTTGTACCAGCATTTTCAAAAAAGCGGTTCCGCTTTTCCAACTACGCAAAAAAGGTGTAAAATGGAAATGGTCCGACAGCCAGGAGGCCGCATACTTAACTCTGTTAGAACAGTTTTATGAACAGCTGATTTTAAGGCATCCAAGGTTCGACTTAGGTTTCATAATACGTACTGACGCGTCTGATCGTGCTCTAGCCGCCGAACTATATCAAGTTCAGGATGGTGAGGACATTCCTATTTCTTTTATTTCAAGGACACTAAAGCCGCATGAACTAAATTATACTATAAGCGAAAAGGAAATGGCTGCTGGTAAGGAAGTTTACAGAGTATTTGAATCCAAGTGTAAAACCAAATTTAGTTTTCCACTGTATTCAAATAGGGGAAGTACATTGTGATATTTGGTGCGCTGAAAGAGTGTTATTTTCATTTTGAACGTGATTTTTGAATTCAGCATATGAAAATACATCAAACAACTTTAGAAACTTTTTTAAAGTAAATAGTTGAAAATGTAATTTTTTCAGAAATATTCAGGAAGTTAAAATTTATTTTTCACAATCCTTTAGATAAATACTCAGGAAATATAGCTCATGACATAAAAGAAACATCCCGTGTATAATACGGCATTTCAAATTTAATATTTTAAAACATAGAATATAACTGTCTTATTTAAAATAATAAAGTTGATATTTATATTTTCTAAAAGCTTTTCGAACAAGTTTCGAACAGTTTATTTTTCCTTGTATCGAAGTAAAGGGGAGACAAGAAATAAACATACAACAACGATTGCTGGTAGTTTTAGTGCCCGACGTTAATTAGTGTTGTATGAGAACGATTTACGACTCCAAGAATGAACGTAAAACTTGAAAATAAGAATAGAAATAGACAGCAGTTGTCGGTTAAACAACCAACATCGAAAACAAGGTGACAAAGTTGATTTAAGCGCATATGTAGGAATGAGATGGAGACAACACGTGTTCGATAGAGGTGTATTTTAAACGTTGGTTTTGACCGACTTGGAGTGTATACCAATATTGATGGAGTATTTATTTTTCAAATACTAGGAAGAAATAGTGCACCTGTTTAAGTTGTTCGCTTCGAAGTGGTTTTACGGAGAAGTGTTTTTAAAAATATATAACGATCCGAGTGTAAGTTTAACTAATTAGTTTTGGTTAAAGATAAATTTGGAGAATTTTTGTACGTGTGGTGTGTGTTTGTGAGGGATTTTGGAAATGTAAGAGTTTGGCCTTGTTGTTGTCGGAATTTTAGGAATTGAAATAATATAGCAAGACGATCTTCAGAGAATTTTAACAGGTTTTAAAGGTGGGAAACATGTATAAAATCAGCGCGGGATTGATTTTAAACTCTTTTACTCTTTACGACTCTTATGATTCTCTAACGTCTAAAATGATTTTTTTCGACGAAGCCTACGAATCGCTTAGATTCTCTTAGATACGCAGATGATTTCATAATCTTTTAAATTATGAACTAACGATAAATGTTTAAAGTAGAAACAGTTTGATTTTATTTGCACAAACTGTGTAAACTATGTAATTAGTTTTGAAACGATTAAATGTCGGCGTTTACTCAGTTTTTGTTTACTATCACAAATTATGGTCCTCATAGAAGAAATTTGATGCACAGCAGAAGTTTGGGTTTACTGTCGAATGGTAGAAGTTAGAGAACTCATTGGTAATTTTTGGTCACAGCTTGCAATTTGGATCAAGCAATCCAGATTTGGTGTTGTTCTTGCATGTAGGGGTCCCGGGAAGAAAGTTAGCAGGTTCCGCGGGTATATATGATTTTCAGGTAACTGTAATTGATAACTTTGTAGAGGGGGAGTATGATTTTATGTTAACTAGAAGGACAAAAAGGGGAGAGTTTCGTTATTGAATATTTTAATTTGGGTTATTTTATGTGTGAATTTATGTATAGGTTTAAGAGTGATTTATGGTATATGAAGGGTTTGATATTATGTACAAGGTAAGAGGGCTTGTTTAAAATATTTGTGTGCAGAAATTTGCAATAAAGGTCTAGGTTTTACCATGAGCTCGTACTGAAATAGAAAGAAACACAAATAGAGTAATAAATATGTGTTTAAGCCCTATTACTGTCTTTCAATTAATACAATATATTGTCATGTGTAAATATTGATCTTGGAATGTTACTGTTCAGGGAGTATTTAAAAAGGGGAATTTATATAACTTGTGTATGGAGTGTGAAGGAGAAGACTAATTTGATTTTGGATTGTATACTAATTTCAGTTGGAGTGTAAATAAAGATTGTCTATTTACCCTAGCAGGTTTTTCGTGTATTTCAAGAAAGTGAGCAGAGCAGCCGTGGCAAATTTTTAAGAATTAGTGATATTATAGAAGGAGATAGCAGCCTTTAAATAGGCTCTACAAGGAAAGAGTTGAAGGTCTGAGCAATTAAATGACGCATAGAACGTGGGACACAGGAGTGTGAGGTCGTAGTAATAATATATATATATATATATATATATATATATATTGCTGTGATAAGGGGTTGCTTAAGGGTGCACGTTATAGTAAAGGTCGTTCAGGAATGAGTAATTAGAATAGGCAGCAGAAAACTGCACTTATTTAAGGAAATAATTAAGAAATAGACATAGTTTGTAGATAGTAAGTAGTCAACACCCTGTATATAAAGTAGAAATAGTTTTTGGGCGACGCAGGTAAACATAGGAAGACGCATAGTTGGCGTAGGAATGAGAAATACATGTATTAAGTAGATAGTAAATATTAAATACCCTGTAGATAAAGTTTAGTTAATTTAGGTAAAACAAATAAAGATATTTTTCAGTGGAAGCACGCGTATATTTAGAAATAAATGATAAAGTGTAATTAGACACGCATTAAGAAAAAGAGTTCCAGACGACTAAATTAATACGGATATAGAAATAGAGTTTCAGGTAGTTAATATAAATGCGTACAAAGATCTAACCATTTTTTGATAAGAGAAATGATTAAAAATTGCGTTAATCGCATGTAAACATGAAAATTTAAAGTCGAGTTGCATCAGTTGTTTACGGAAAAGCAAGTAATCTATCAAAATACAGCATGTTGATAACAAAAGACAGCTGCGGGCAGGTTGTGATTATGGGGAATCGTGGAGCATTACATCAGAAACTGCTCTAAATGAAATTATTTGATTGGTCAGAAACAAGCGACGAGTTCTAGACCATACCCACGGATGGAGTGGGAATTCGAGAATATATTAGCAAGCACCTTGATAAGAAAGTCAGTTTTGAACTCAACGAAGGCCGAAGTGCGTTGCCATTAAAACAAAGTAATACGTAATAATTATAAAAGTGAAATAAAATGAGTGCGAATATGAAGATTATAATTGCCGCTTAAACGTAAGTACGTTTTTAATGAATTTATTGTAAACTAAGACATAAAAATAATAGGGTTTCGAGGTCTGAGGGAAATAGACTATGATTCTGATGTTAAGGGAAAAATACAGTAATACAATTTAGATGTCCAGGGGAAAAGAAGAATAATACAATTTTGAAGTACAGGGGTGAAACAAACTACAATTTTAAGTCTGGCGCAAAAATGATAAAAGTCTAAGTTTGAAGAATTGAGATAAATTGGGGTGTATAATTTAATAATGATGGTCCATAGTGTAATGGCAATAATTTGAATGGAATCCAGAATTGGGGAAGATCATTTTTATTGGAAGCGTCGATGTGAAAAAAAAAGATAAAACCAGGTCAGATTTTTAGTTATAAGACATTTGTTTTTCTATATAAATTTTTATTTTTATTTTATTGAATTTGCTAAATATGATATGCTTGTGAAGAAGTCAACAAAAGAGGTTGCATACGTATAGAATGAGTAATATGATAACAGGTTTAGAATATTCTACACTTTGTTGGTAAAGATAATAAGTTTTCTTTGGTGACTTTGGGTTTTTGAGTACATAGTAGATGGTTGTTAATAAATGAAATTTATAAGGTAAACTAATTGAAAATGTATTACAAATAATTTCAAAAGCTGTACATAACATATTGGTTTCATTATATAAAATCGAAATTTACTGAATTTTATAATTCCAAATAAATGCTAGGCGAGGTCATAAGATTTAAATAGTACAAAGGCGGAGCCACAAGTTGAATAGGAAATTGATAACCCGCAAGGCGGTAACGTATCGAATTTTGCCATTGGTAGATAAAGTTGTTTGAAGATAAAGTCCAGTTGATAGCAATATTACGAAGACAGCTGGAGGAGGAGATAACTACAATTTATAGTGAATATTAAAATGGTGGTTCAATAATTTAGAGTACGTAGAAAATTAATAAGGCGCACAACGAAGAGGATCAAGAATTCCAGTTCATAGTAATAAAAATAACATTTTCAAAGTAGCGGCATGAAAATTACGCGAATAGTATAGCAATAAAGATGCAGCCCAACGTAGGGGCATGATAATAATTCCAATAGCATAGCAATATATATATATATATATATATATATATATATATGTATATATATAGATATATGTATATTAAGTCAATTAATGGAAAAACAAGATTAACACAAGTACGTGTTAATAAACACAAACAAAAGAAGCATTTAAATATTCCATATATCTAAAAAGCAAATTATTTTAGTTACTGCAACTATAATTATTTACATATTTACACTAGGGAGCACAACAAGAACAAACGGTTGCGCTTCCATATATATAATAAAAACACAGACATACAGGCAACGGTCGCATTAAGTAAGCATATGACAAATGCAGTATGAGAAGGGTTAACGTGAGTTCTGATTAACGTAAATACAAATAGAATACAAGATTAATGCGATTGCGTGTTATTAACTACAACAAGAACAAACAAGAAATGGACTTAAATCAATTTCCCAATATATATACATATCTAAACTCAAGGAAATGCTATTTTAGACAAACATTATTATTAGCCAAATGAGGGGTACATATACTTAGGAAGTGACTGTTGACGATGGCAATGCTTTTAATTCCGCGGCTCATTATGGTTCGTCTGAACGAAGTAGATCCGCTTATAGACTTGACTTGTTGTCGGTGTCGTCGAGGTGGTATTGTAGTTCTTCAGGAGTAAGCGAATAAGGGTGGGGTCAGAATTTATTTACTGGCCGTGTAAAAGAATAAAATGATTGGATGTCACCAGTATATTAATCACTATCTGTGTAATGATGGAGTAATGGCGTGCTGCCGGAATAAAATCACCGACGCTGTAGTGCTGTGTGCTTAACCGGGATAATAGTCACTGGTTGTATGGAGTGTGATTTAATTAGCGCAAACTTGTACGTAGCGTAATACTAGACTCTTGGATACTAATTACAAGAGTGCTAGTAGGTGCTGTTCCTTGGATAAAAATCGACAAAGACTGAGTTTCTGGTCTTTTAATGCTTTTTATAAATGATTTACGCTTTCGGATTTCAGGCTTGGTTTTCTTGATCGGTGCAAGATGAATTACGACCGTTTGAGTTTTTATGTCTGATAGGAATTTCTTGGTTTTATTTAATTATCAAATATACTTGGAATTGCACACGTTTTCCCAAACGTTATCACTAACGAAAGCTGCTTCAATATTAACGTCAATTCATAATCTTTTAAATTTGGCGCTGCAAAGAAATCATCTTATTAAAAATTTAAGGCAAACTCCTCAACAGAAGTTAATAAAGACATCGCTTTCATATCTAATTAAGGCTTGCTTCGCCGCTTTTTAGTGCAATTGCTAGATTCCATGCACTTTGTCTGAACGTGAACATTGTTTCGGGATTCAATGACGACACCACAACTACATTTATTTTTGTTTCTGGAGAACGTTAATTTTGGACGAGAGCGTGAAAGAACACTCCCTACACTGTGTTTAAAACAATACACAACTGTTTAACATAAGCAGTTTTGGCGCCTGCATACCACACAACCCACTAAATGGGCAAGTATAGCTTGAAAGTTTATAATCTGTCGCTGGCAATTACTGCACCTTAAATGATATGAAGAAATTAAATACTATGATTAAATCCAAACTATTGCAACTTCAGAATGCAGCAAATAAACCAGCCACATTATATCTTTGCAAATAAAACAGATACGTAGAAAACTGCAGAGCATCTCATCCAAACACAACGAATCATTGAAATCCTTTCAAACCCCGATTACAGTGCAAGCTAATTATGAACCAAAGGGTGTAAACTGTATAACCAATCATAAAAAAAAGCTTAGTAAACTTTGCTTATCTGTATGTCGAAGAACTTTATAATTTTGCTAATCCTTCATCCAGCTCTGTTTTACATATAGTTAAAGTTACAATAAGTTTAATACCCAAAAAATAAATGTAGAATACCAGTGAATGGAGTTGTTCTTTTTAGTAAGTGAACACAAAAAAAGGTAGAAAAAGTAATGCCTAGAAATAGCTTTCGTTTAACAGAATAAGAGTTTTCCCTTCGTTTATAATATGGATGTAAAAATAACTAACCAATTTTACTTTGAAGTTAGTCGTTACGTCTTAAACACAAAGTTAAATTCAGTTCTTTAGGTGTACGACTTCTGAGAGTTATTGAAAGGGTACAAACGCTCGGGGAAACTTTATTTTATCGACAGTACCCGAGCTACTACAACTACTACCTTCATTAGTCACTGCCCAACATTTCACCGTCTAAGCTCCCGGACTCATTCCTATTTAAAGTTCTTTCTATTTTAGTAAAGTCATAACATTGTATCACTGTACACTGTACGTTATCTGGTATGTGCATTCAAGGCGGCTTCGTGGCGTATTTGGTACGCGTGTGACTTTTATGTCCAAAGTCCTGTTTTCAAATCCCGACACAATCCGCTTGAAAAATGTTACGCAAGCATTTTTCACAAAAATACGCCCTCGTTGGGATGAGAGGTAAAATGTACGTCTCGTGTGTGAGTGTTGTCATACACCTTCAAGATCCCTACCTTGCTTTGAACAGCAAGGGTTTGGCAAAATTCAAGATTTCCAAGTAAAAAAGAATCCGTTTCCTGGTCTATGTATTACCTTCGGGTGGAGTATTGGAAAATTAAATATGATGATCAATCAACTTTGCTGTACCATCAGCACATTCGCCCACTTCTTTGATCTCCCCGCTAGTACCTTTGTTCTACAATGTCATCAATTTTATTCATTCCACCAATTACTCGCCTATGGTTATATTTCCAGTAGGATGACTTTTATAAACAACGGAGTATATTTAAGCAACAATGCAAGCTGTACTAAAAATAACCCTAATGATGACTCAGTTGTTAAAAGTGGCGTTGGTATCTCCACCTACTAGTGTTCACCCGCTACCTTTCAATAAAATTAACAGCGCAAAGCTTGAATAGGCAAGTGCTGTTTCGATGAACTTTCTCATTGACAACATAAAATAGCTACAGTAGCAACTCCTTTACCTCTTCACCAACATAGAACAAGGTTTCATTATGCATCGATACGCAATCAAATAGTCTATTTAGTGCATGCCGATATTTTAGAGACAGCACATTGCAAGAATACAATGCAACATGTCGAATTTGTAGAATATCAACCGTTATTCTAAATATTTTAATAGTTTAAAATTTGTAGACACCTCTAGAAACTTGACGAGTTTTGGAACAAATTTTTTTATCACATATGTATCCAACAACACAATTGATCATACTTGCAACACCGTTAAATCTCTATACAATTAGAGATCTATAGAACATAGATATTGGCCGGAATGAAAAATGATTTAATGAACAGGGTCCGCAAGCGGACTATCCTTTTCGGCAGATAAAAATTAAGCCAAAGACCGCTGTAGAGGTCACATATTTTGTCATACAACGAAGAACGGGCAAACGCTTCGAAAATGATCGTTAACTAATTCTAGCAGGAAAAGCGAAAAATTGGGGTTGCAGACGAAATTTAGTGATGTAGAAGAAAACTATAAGCTTAAACTAAGTTGTGTTGACGATGTTTCAAAAATAGCAGCAAAACCAAAGTCAGTACCACAAACTTTTACCACAAGTTGTTACATTTACTCGCATCACAATTATAGCGTGGCCCTAGCGCCGTTATTATAACCCGTACAGACCACGTTTTTACTGAATGATGCAATCGCAACGTCTATGTCAATTTCATGCACATTTTAGGTAAAATTTAAATTACTTACGTGACTATATATCTCGGAATTTCATCTCAGGGTCCAACACGTGGTTGAGATTGTCGCGCTTACGCCGTGTTGAACATCAAATTTTTATCTGTTGCTGAACTTCTATTGCAACTAGTAGGGGTTTGAAGGGAAATAGATAGAGGAACGATAAGTTAAGGAAACATAAAGGAAACCTACATGCCTTCCTTTTTAGAAACTACACCATACCTTCAACACTTGTTGATTCATCACTGTCCCGTTGCTTAATGTCGCTTTCTCCACTTGCGCACATCCGCCTTCCTTCTGCGCAGACTCGACCGTACCAACGGCAAAAGTTAGAGTATCATTTCAAAAATACGCGGTAATTAACCTACAAGATATTTCTTACCCTAAAACATGATACGTGACCATTTTGGCATGTATCAAAGTATGCGAAAAAGGAGTAAACATGTCGAGAAGCCATTATCAGATACTCCACTTTTTATGTCATTATGCGAGCGCGGTAAATGGGGTATCGAAAGCTGGCAAAAGGGTAGTACTACACAAACTGCTGCCATTTCAAAGCATTGGTTAACGACAATACAAATGCTACACTGCTCACAACTAAATGTAGTTAGCAACATACTTTGCGGTTCCCAGTTGTGGTGCTGTTATGTGTATTTGTACGTTTCAGACCCGGGCAGTTATATATTCATTTTAAATAGACGATGCGTGAACTGTTGCAGTAAACATCTTTCTATTCTTATGCATAACTTGAAAATGGTGTTGAGATCAACAGAATGCATGCAAAGAGCTCAATTAAGCAGGGTATCAAATATTGCCTGAGCTATTGATAAAGATTAGTCTGAGCAATAAAGACGCTAGTCTTCTACTAGCTTTTTGTTTTTACTGCCAGAATGCATGTATTGTAACGCATGAACATAGGCTTGAAGAACTAATACCTTATGCCATAGTTCGGGATAAATTGCCGAAGAGCATATTGGTATTATCTAAAGAGTTTAAAATTGTACTATAATGCTATAACGTCTTCGGCAGTAGATTCGTATAAAAATTAAAAAATAGTGTGCTTCGAATAAAGATAATGCAGAGTAATAACGAATTATATATAAACATTAATTTTAAGGAGCATTCCTTGAGTCTTTTCTGAAAATGCATTGTTTCTTAATAAACTTAAAAGGGCTGCAATTGGCTACTTTCAAAATAGTTTTTTAAAAGTACTGCGCTCTAATACTGATTCCAGAGATAGCATACCAAAAGTTATGCGTAAGAACTTCTCGAGCAGGTTTAATTTTCGCGTATTTGGAGGGTTAATAAAAACTAAAGAAGAACCATGTCTAGAATACGGAACCAATATGGAGCGGATGTGATAGCTGCTTCGAGTTTAAGTAATTCCGTAAGTATTTCGGGTCAAAAGCTTCTATTCTGTACAAGTGGTTTAAAAGGAAAGCGAAAATTATAGACGTTTTGTTAAAGTTGCTAACAGCGCGCACAAAAGTTTCATTCTTTTCTAACCAACAACTAAGACTGCGAAGAAAATACAGAAATTGTTTTTGATTTAGAAAGGATTCTGGGACAAAACTATAATGGCCTTCATTTCTCCGAACATCTGGAAACAGCGTTTAACGTTTACAGAGCTTTGTAAAGTCTGTGAATTCAGGACCTCCATGAGGAGAAAGGATGATAACAGTAAGCATCAAAAATGAAATAACTGCAATTGATTACAGAAGCACTATGTCTTATGTTTAAGCAGATATATCAGAAATTAGCATTCAATACGTAGTTTTCTGACAAAATTAAAAGTACAATCAAGTAATGTATGTGTGTATAAGGTATATTATTATTACTGTGATATTAAATGCGCATCGAGCAGCAACGTCGCTACAGATAATAAAATGCTGTGATATTGACCTTACGAAGATGTATCTCACGATTGTGCTTCAATAAAAACAACGTGATACTAGAAGTCGTACAAAGATAACCCTTAATTTTAGTGTTAATTTTCTTCTGCTTCTGAACCTAACGCACCTCCTCAATGCAACAGTCGCGGAATCTCCCACCTCAATAAAAGAAACCACAGCGATTCAGTGAGTAGAACACAACTCCTATTCAACTCAATTGGTATACTAAATTTCACAAAAATTTCAGAAATACAAATATTTACAATAAATACCAATTATAATGCAAAATAAGCAAGCAGAGCAAAGCAAATCACTTGAATTATACAAAATTCTGCAAAAAATTTACACTACGCACATACAAATAATTACTTCACAGGGTTAGAGTACTTTTATTTCCATTTGGTACTCAAAGAAGCACATCAAAACCAAAAACACGATAAATTGCCATTTGTTATAAATTGTTTTCTAAATAGATGCTGAATTAATAAAATCTTACAACTACAAAATAATACCCTAAAATAATTCAGTACACAAAACATATTTCAAATTTGTCTTTTACCGAAAGCACCAATCCTTGAATTATATCCAGTTAAATATCCAGTTAAATAGTTTTCCAATATAGGGCGTATTTTTCAAGAATTGAAGTGCAAGCAAAATTACTGAAATTGACATCTAATTATATCCAAAACCTAGATTGACGTAAATAGTGCAATAAAATCGCATCAAGACATCTTTGATATTGCGCACAAATGTCAAAATGACCCAAGCCTGTTAGATCTGTTTCGCGCCCAATATACATTAGTTGATGCGTAAAGGGATAGCATTTTCCTGCAACATAATACCATAAATTGGTACAAGTGCATCGGCCACTGACGCCAATGACAGATTTGAAAGAAAAGATCCGATTCGTAAACGATTCCCTAATAACTCTTTATAATAAAATCGCTCTGTTTACAACTTTGTACGAGTAAACTCGTCTCATTGCAAGCTAGTCTTCTCATTCCACCAGATACTCTTATGTCAAGAGTGTCTCTACCGCCGCTTACCCTCTCTACTTTTGAGGAGGATGGTTGCTCATTTGAAAGTTTTATTGACGGCTTTGATAGTTTAGTCCATCTAAAAGACGATACAATATTTATATACTTTCAATATGTGATGAGAGGTCCAGCATTGCTTACCATTAAGAACTGTGATTTTACGGACAGCAATTAGCCTCTTGTCTACAACAAGCACCCAGAAAAATATCGTAGTATTCGCTGTATTACATCCGTTTTTTGTGAAAACGTTAACAAATTTCCCAAATTGAATTCTGACCATTCGTCGATCTTACAAAAATTAGCTAACAACTTTGTTGACAACTTACAGACGCGTAAGAAATTTCATGTACCTGCTAAGAAATGGAATTTCATTGTGGTGTACATGATTCTTGACCGCCATTTTAAATTGTATCAGAACCCCACCTCTTTCCCAACCCACAAAGAGGTAATTGTTTATTTAAAAAGGACTTGTATTCCTTGTCAAATATGTCGATCAGTCATAAAGCCGATTTTAACAAAGTTATTCATTCTAGTAATATGTCCACGTCTCGCTTTGGTGTATACATGTTAGTATAAACCAGTCCTAATATCAGTAAGTGTCCGCTTTGTCATCAAAAGCATAAACTTTATCGTTGTAATGATTTCGCTAAATTTTCTCCATAAGAACGCTACACCCAGGTCAAAAAATTTAAACTTTGTACTAAATGTCTCAGTAGTTCACTCATTTTGACTAGGTGGATCTCCACTATTTCCTGCCGCCAATGTTATGAACGTCATTATTCTTTATTGCATTTTCATCACTTTTCACCTAAGTCCGCTACTGCTAATAGTGACAATGCTTGTTTGAACCCTGCTTTCGCTTCCTCTAATGCTTCACCTGTGTCTAGTTTTGCTCTTTAGGACCGCTAAAAGCCATCCGCTACTCTTACTTCTGAAGAAACGTTCAATTCGCCTATACAGAGTAAGTCAAATATCGTGGCGTGTAACAAAATGGCGGATTGACGTAAATAAAAGGCAGATGACAGATGTGACGTAAGAAAAATTGTGGATGACAAATGTGACGTAAGAGAGATGGTATTATCGTAATGACATTTCCTATTAAGAAACGATTAGTGTTAATGAGTTTTTCCACTAAAATAGGTTTAGTGTTATTGAGTTTTTAGTGAGGTAATCCATTAAAAAACGGTTAGTGCTGATGGGTTTTTAATGAGAAATCTCATTAAAAACAAATAGTGGAGGTGCAACGGGGTGGAAGTGAGAGTGGTGGTGGAAAGCGGTGCCTCGTGCATCAACCGCTGAAAATGCTTTATTATTATTATCAGTCAACATCTTGCTCGTGGCTTAAAAGTGTAGCAAACAACACTAAAAACGACAAAGAGAAATTTAACAGAATTTTATCTCCGTTGTAGTGTTTAACAAATATTTAACTATAAGTATTTTCTAGCAAAGTTTGGAATAAAGAAAAAAATTGTCAAGGTTAACCAGCACCGTGTCACGGTACACTATTGCAATTACAAACTTAAGAAATAATTACCGTGCTACTTTATAGCCGATGACCGCCTAAGGTTCGTGGGTAGCTCAGCGCAAGGACTCGTACATGTTGGATCGATGATTAGGAATGGGGTTCTTACTGCACAAAAATGTGTTCAGGTCTGTGTAAAGCTACTTGGTAAATGGGCGTCAGGACAGGAAGCAAACTATGACCTAGAGAACTGTTCACGAATTCTGACGAACCTAAAGTAACTCTATAATTACTAAAATAATCAAATATGGTAACAAACAATATTCATATTCACAATATCGTATGTATTCTATTTTACTTTTGCTAAACTTTACATTCATTAACCAAGATAATGTTTCCAAATTTTAATAATTAATTTCTAAGTAAATTTAATTTCATAATTAATATATTTCATCATCCTTCGGTCTACAGTCCTGGAACTGGTTAGACGCGTATCCTCATTGTTTTCTATTCTCAACTAACCTTCACATTTGCCTGAAATTTGCACAGTCTGCATCTATCGCTATCCGTATGCGAAAGTCTGATCTCGGTCTACCGCTACCTCTTTTTTCCTATCTCTGCTTGTAATATATCCCGTACCATTCCACAGAAATGCCTTAGAACGTATCATGTCTTTCTATTTCTCCTATTTTTTGTTTTTCACAAATATCTTTATTCCTCTACTATTTTATTACCTATTTGTTATTAACTTTATCTGTCCATGCTACCATCCTCATACATCTGAAGCACAACATTACAGAAGGCTTGTATCTTTCTCTGCCTGCTTTTCCTACTGCCCCTATGTCATAGACATACTTCGCTGTGCTCCACACATATGCTTTGAACAATTGTCTTCTTGTTTCTATGTTTGATGTCTTTGAACATAGCTGTTGATCTTTCTTGTTTGATGCAGTTCGGCGACCTTCTATTGTTTTACAATTATATACCCTATTTCCTCGATATTCAGTGGTATGTGAAGGGGAGCGGCTCCGTAGTGTAGTTGGTATGCGTGTGACTATTATGCCCAAGATCCCGGGTTCAAATTCCGACACGGTCCGCTTGAAAAATGTTAAGCGAGCATTCTTCACAAAAATACACTTTCGTTTGCATGAGAGGTAAAATGGAGGTCCCGTGTGTGACTGTTCTCACGCACGTTAAAGATCCCTACCTTGCTTGGAATAGCAAGAGTTCGGCATAATTCCAAATTTTACAGGTAAAAAGAAACTCGCGTCCAGGTCAATGTAGTACCTTCGGGTGGAGCATTGGAAAATCACATGTAAGGTATGTGAAAGTGTGTTCGTATTCCGACACGGTCCACTTGAAAAATGTTGGCGAGCATTTCACAAAATTACGCTCTCGTTCGAATGAGAGGTAAAATGGAGGCCCCGTGTGTGAGTGTTGTCACGAACGTTAAAGATCCCTACCTTGCTTGCAACAGCAAGGGTTCGGCAAAATTCAAAATTTCCAAGTAAAAACTCGCTTCCTGGCCAATGTAGTACCTTCGGGTGGAGCAATGGAAAAATCAAATGTAGGATATGTGAAAGGGGTTAGGCAGTCTTTGGCTGCCAAGTTCCACCAGCCCTTGATCATTTGTCGAATTAATAGTTTTTCTTATATATCATTTCGTACAGTCAACATTAGTTGAAAATATTTTACAACCAACACCTGTAGTTGTTTATAATAACCACCAGTTTAAAGTGCACTTATTTTTTCGCCATTAGGTTGTACGTCTCAAAACCAGTTGGGTGCATACATCAACTTATTTATGTTCTGTGCTAACCTACACAGTTCCCTGAAACTTTCACAACAGCCTATATACAGCTCGATACTCCTTCTATTGTTTTCTAATTATATGCCCTATTTCATTAAGATTCTGTGATGTGTACAGGGGGTTAAGCAGCCTGTGGCTGTCAAGGATATCCCAGCACTTAGACATTTGCTGTATTAATAGTTTTCCAGTCAATCCTTCCGCACAATTAACATTAAATGAGAATATTACAGGACCAATACTTGTAGTTGTTTATAATAATCATCATGTTTTAGTAGTTATTTTTGAGGCTTTAATTTTTCCATCTAGGGTCTGGTTGAATGCGTCCCTCCATTGATTTCTGTTCTGAACTAGCCTACACATTTCCCTGAAATTCCCACATACTACATCTTTCACTATCTGTGTACAATAGTCTAACCTAGTTCAACCTCTGCTTCTCTTTTTTCCTATCTCTGCTTCTAATATGTTCCGAACTATTCCCTCATGTCTTAGTATGTCGCCTATCATCCTATCTCTCCTATTTTTTACTGTTTTCCACATATTTCTTTCTTCTCCTACCATTTTTAGTACCTCTTTGTTCTTAACTTTGTCTGTACATGATATCTTCATCATACGTCTGTAGCACCACATTTCAAGGGCTTATCCCATTTTCTTGTTTGCTTCTCCTACTGCCCAGGCTTCATAGCCATACAATGCTGTGCTCCACACATATGTTTTAAGCAATCTTTTCCTTGTTTCTATGTTTGTTGTCTTTGAACACAGTAGTTGCTTTTTTTGTTAAATGCAGCACAACCTTGTGCTAATATTTGTTTTATATCTTCTGTGCTTTTCCCATCTTGCGTTATTTGGCTTCCTAGGCAGCAGGAATCCTTAACATCTTGTAAATTCTCGTTACCTATTTGTATTCTTGTTTTTGATTTATTTTCCCTTCCTTTGCATACTAGAACTTTATTTTGTTAATTTTCATACCATATCTCTCCGTTAGAACTGTTTCCATTTCATTAAGAGCAGATTCTAACTCTTCTTTGATGGATGCTAATACCGCTGTCATCTGCAAATCTAAGCATATCAATTTTTGTTCCTGCATAGTAATTCTAAATGTCTTCCTGCATTTGATCGTATTCATTGTCTTTTCAATGTACAAGTTTAAAATTAGCGGGGATAAGACACATCCATGTCTCACCGCTTTCCTAATATTTACTTCTCTACTTTCCTGCACTAATTCTATTACCGCTGTGTGATCTTCGTATAGGCAATGTACTATCCGTCTATCCCTAAAACTAATTCCAATCTTTTTAAGTATTTCGAACATTTTTTCCATTTTACATTGTCCAATACTTTTTCCAGATCTACAAACCCTATATACACGCTTTCCCCCTTTTCAATTATTTTGTCCATTATCAACCTTAGAGCTAGAACAGCCTCCTGTACTCCCCTGTTTTGCCTAAACCCAAATTGATCTTCTTCTAGTATTTTTTCAGCTCGTTTTTCCAATCGTCTTTGTACAATTCTAGTTAATGTTTTTGAAACATGTGCTGTCAAACTTATTGTTCAAAAATTTTTACATCTATCTGCGCCTGTTTTCTTTTGGTATAGTTACTATGATGTTATGTTTGAAATCTTTGGGTATCTCGCCTCTCTCATACAGGTAGCTCACAAGTTGAAAGAGACGTTCTGTTACTGCTTGTTCCGCGGCTTTTAGAGTTTCTGCTTGCACCTTATATGTACCCGCGCCATATCATTTTTCAGACTCTTTAATGCTAATTCAAACTCATCTCTAAGTATATGATATCCCAAGTCATCATTTTTAATGCTTGATTCCTGTTCTAATGCTGATAGTTCCTCTCCTGCATATAAATTGTCTATATATTCTTGCCATCTAATTACTTTCCCTACATTTTCTATAATGACGTTTTCTCCCACGTCACTTATATTTTTGTTAGATAGTTTTATATTTTAAAATTTATTCTAATTAGTTTGTATGCTTTGTCTGTCTTTCCTATTTCCATCTTAGTTTGTACCTCTTTGCACTTTTTATCAATCAATTGTTCTTTAGCTTTACTGCATTTGCGAATAATTTCCCATTTCCCATTTTCGTCTTTCGTCTATTCATGGTTTCTTATTTTCTTTTTGGTATACCCCAGAATATCTCTTGCCGTCATGTCATTTTCTAAGAAAATAAAATATCTAAGGGGTAATAATTGATTAACCCTCCATTTTCTACAAGTCTAAATGGAACTATAGAAATAACTTCTTCGTACGCTTGTTACGGGATTTGGAGTGAAGTTTTTAAGCCGGTGGCGCATGCAAGTTTAAAAACAAATGTTTTTACCATGCCGTAATAGTGTAACTGAGTGTTTTTGCCATGGCGAAACAATACTAGTGTATGTGGTAAAAGGAGCTATTTGCAATGTAGCAAATGAAACAAAAATTCAAATTTAAGTTTCATAAATTGATTGCTCCTGTTTATGTTTCATTATATTGTTATATACCCTCAAGGAACACCTTTTCATACGCAGGAATTTCAAAAATCTTAAAGTTTTGTAATTTCATTTGTGTTACTACATAAGAAATTATACTAGTTAATAGAGCTACCTATGGTAGTGGTAGCATTCAGAAAGCGAATAGTACTAAATGTTTCATCATCATCATTTTGTTTTCGACCTTACTTAAGGTCGGTTTGACGCAGCTCTAACTTCTTTTCTATTCTGTGCTAATCTAAAAAGCTCTACATACCCTTCACAACCTAAATTTCTAATAATTTGACTAATATAGTTTGGTCTAGGTCTTCCTATATCCTTCTATCTTTTTCCTATCCAGCTGGCTCTACATAGATATTAGCAACCTGATGGTTGTTAAAGAACTCTAACATGTTTACATGATTACCATTTATAGGGAAATGAAATATAACCTGGTTATCCGCTTCAAAAAGGAAAAGTGTTAAATTATATGTTATGGTAAGGCTTAAGCAAGGAATCGCTGTCAACATGCCAGACCGCTACCTAATTGTGAGTTATGTTATGGTGACGTTTATTAAATTATATGTTATGGTAAGGCTTAAGCAACAAATCGCTACCAACGTGCCAGACCGCTACCTAATTGTGAGTTATGTCATGGTGACGTTTATTAAATTATATGTTATGGTAAGGCTTAAGCAACGAAACGCTACCAACATGCCAGACCGCTACCTAATTGTGAGTTATGTCATGATGACGTTTATTAAATTATCTGTTATGGTAAGGCTTAAGCAACGAAACGCTACCAACATGCCAGACCGATACCTAATTGTGAGTTATATCATGATGACGTTTATTAAATTATCTGTTATGATAAGGCTTAAGCAACGAAACGCTGCCAACATGCCAGACCGCTACCTAATTGTGAGTTATGTCAAGGTGACGTTTATTAAATTATATGTTATGGTAAGGCTTAAGCAACAAATCGCTACCAACATGCCAGACCGCTACCTAATTGTGAGCTATATCATGGTGACGTTTATTAAATTATATGTTATGGTAAGGCTTAAGCAACGAAACGCTACCAACATGCCAGACCTCTAACTAATTGTGAGTTATGTCCTGGTGACATTTAGTTAACTGATTTTATTTTTTTTTGTTTTGTTTTCGAACTTACTTAAAGTCGGTTTGACGCAGCTCTAAATTCTTTTCTATTCTGAGCTAATCTAAAAAGGTCCCCATACCCTTCACAACCTAAATCTCTAATTATTTGACTAATATAGCTTTGTCTAGGCCTTCCTACTCTATTTTTATTTGGTAGTCTATAATCTAAGACTTTACTAAATAGTCCCTCATGTCTTAACTGGTGCCCTATCATTCTATCTCTCCTGACCTTCAATTGTTTCCAAATACAGGGTTCCTCACCTATCCTTCTATAAACTTCCTCGTTTGTTACTCTATCTGTCCAGCTAATCTTTAACATTCTCCTATAGCACCAAGTTTCAAAAGCTTCTATCCTTTTCTTATCTACTTCTTTAATTGTCCAAGTCTCACTACCGTATAGTAGAACGCTCCATACGTACGACTTTAAAAACTTTTTCTATTATCTAAACTAATACTATTAGCTATTAGTAAGTTTTTCTTTTTAAAACATTTTCTAGCTTGAGCTATTCTAGCTACTATATCCCTTCTGCTACGTCCATCCTTTGTAATTATACTACCTAAATAGCAAAATTCATCTACCTCCTCTAACTCGGTATTACCTATTTTTAATTTTGGTTTATAACTAGGCTGTAACTCACTTGTCATTATCTTTGTCTTTACCGAGTTAATTCTCATACTATAGTTACTCCGTAGTATCTCATCTAAAATATTTAAAACTCTCCTAACTCTTTTCTAGACTCTGCTATAATGGCTATATCATCTGCAAAACGTAACATGTCTATTTTCTGTCCCTGTACACTAATACCTATCTCTTTTCTCTCTCTAGCTAAGTTTAAAGCTTCCTCAATATAAACATTAAAAATCAAGGAGACAGTATACAACCCTGTCTAACACCATTTCTAATCTTAGCTTCCTTTTCTATTTCATCAAATCTAATTACTACACTTTGGTTTTATATAGACTGTAAATAATTTTTCTATCCCTATGAGAGATTCCTATTTTTGCAAAACCCTGAACATAACAATCCAATTAACCCTATCAAATGCTTTTCTAAATCTACAAATGCGAAATGAGTCTTTTATTTTTTGTAACCTTTTTCGATAATTACCCTAATCATTAGTATCGGTTCTCTAGTCCCTCTGTCTTTACGAAAACCATATTGGTCTTCGCCTAAATAATTCTCAGTCAAAGCTTCTACTCTATTTTTAATTATTATTGTTAGTATTTTGGAAGCATGAGAAGTTAAACTAACCGTTCTAAAATTCTCACACCTATCAGCTCCTGACTTTTTTGGGATTGCGATAATAATATTTTTTTCGAAATCTATTGGAACCTCACCTGTATCATATATTAATTTCACTAGCTCATATAATCTATCTAAAGTTTTCTGACTTGCATATTTTATTAATTCTGCGGGAATATCGTCTATCCCTGGCGCTTTATTTAGTTTAAGATTCCGAACAGCTCTATCAAATTCCTCTCTTAATATTGAGAACCCTATTTCTACATTCTCTTCTTGGTCGTTCTCTAACTCATCCATATCGTCTCCCTTATATAAATCTTCTAAATATCTTTTCCATCTATCTGCTACCTCAACTTTATTTATTAGAAGCTCATTATTCTCGTCTCTAATACCATTATATTTTTCCTATCTTCCCCAAAAAACTTTTTAACTGCCCTGTATGCCCTGTCTGTCTTACCTACTCTCAAATCATCTTGTATTCCCTTACAGTTCTCTTCCATCCATTTATTTCTAGCTTTTCTACACTCATGTACTATCTTATTTCTAACTGTATTATATTTTTGCTTACTTTCACTATCCACTTCTCTGAAAGGTTTAAGCTTTCTTCTATTCTCTATTAAATCTAATATCTCCTTTGTCACCCAGGGTTTTCTCGCTTCTATTTTTTTCTTACCTATAGTCTGTGTTGCTGTATCATGTACAGTCCGTTTTATTTCTTTCTATCTATTTTCTACGTTCCTTCCTACAGCTATCTCTTTGCTCTTATTATCTAATACTTGTTTATATTCCTCTTTTACCCTACTATCATTAAGCTTACCTAGATCCCATCCTTCTCTTTTACCCTTTCTCAATTTTTTGAATTTTAGTTTACACTTCATTTTAACTAAGTTATGATCGCTATCTATGTCAGCCCCTGGATAACTACGACAGTTTTTAACTTGGTTTCTAAATCTTTGTTTAACTAAAATATAATCTATTTGGTATCTAGCCCTATCACCTGGGGCTTTCCAGGTATATCTTCTCCTAACATGTTGTTCGAATAGGGTGTTTACAGTTACTAATCTATGTTCCTGGCAAAACTCAACTAATCTTTCTCCTCTATCATTTCGTCTGCCATACCCAAATTTTCCTACCATTTTTCCCTCACTACCTTCTCCCACTGACGCATTAAAATCGCCCATAACTATTAAATTCTCATCTCCTTTTACTTTTCTCACTATACTATTTATATCCTCGTATACCTTTTCTACTTCCTCATCCTCGTACTGAGTTGTTGGCATGTAAACCTGTACTAAAACAGTGTCTGTGGGTTTTGTACTCAATCTAACCATAATTATTCTATCACTTAATTGTAAGTACTCTTTAACTTTATGCCCTAATCTTTTACCTAACACTATTCCTACCCCTGCCTGTCCATTAGTTGAAGAAGTTGTAATTATTCTATAATTATCTTTCCAAAAGTCATTACTATCTGGCCATCTCACCTCACTAATACCTAAAATGTCCAGCTTTTCCTTTCTCATTTCGACTAATAAATTCGTTAACTTATCTACTCTAAGTAATGACCTTACATTCCAAGTCCCTATCACTAAATCGAACTGTTGTTTTATATTCTTACGATGACGAGCCCCAAGTACCCCCTCCCGGAGATCCGAATGAGGGAGTATTTTACCTCCGGACAAGAATTTTACTTGTGAGCTCTCCATCATATATATTTCGTGTTTTAGGCCACGCACACCTGGGAAATATTGTGGTAGGCTCCCATATCTTTCCACAACGCAGTTTTTAAAGATTTTAGCAAAAAGCCGTATCCGTCACGGCCAACCCCCAACAAGCTTGTAAAAAACTAAATGTTTACAAATATAAATTCCTTTCCAATCCCAAGAATACATACAAATCTTTTTAAACTGCTCAAAAGGTATTACCCGTGCAACTGATTCATCCAAATAAGGCAATCAAACAGCTCGTGAATGTTTAATGCTTGCTATTTGCTGGCGAGTCTTAAAAGAGCTTTCTACCTTAATGTGAAAACATTTCTGAAGTGTTCTGTAAATTCAGTCGAGTTTTCTGAATTAAATTGCCCACTTACGTTGGAAAGAAACTGAGCACCTACTATCCAGGTCCCTTTGCTGAATATTGACTTTTATTAATGTATAAGATTACGAAATGGCATTACATAGTCTTATAGCACCTGCTACTACTGTTTAAAGTTTCTGATAGAACAGAGATTTACTTTAACATTGCTAAAGGATATATCAGCACCGTAGACACCCCATTATAAACCTATATTAAGTAGGAAATGTTGAATTAAAGCCATTAAGGGGAAAGGGTGAGAAAACGTAACATTTTAAATTTCTAAAGGAATAGAATTGTATGATATAATTAAAAACTGACAGCTCTTTCATTTAAAAGCAAGATGCTTTAAATTGTGATTACGACTGAATGGTTAATTTTTCGAACTTTAGAAACAGTGGCGTAACTACGATTTTTGGGCCCCCCCGCAAAAATTTTAAAGTGGGCTCTCTTTAAAATGTATTACTTTTACTGGCTTATATTTAGCCATATTTTTAAATTATAGTACATGTAGAGAAGGAAGCAGTATAGAATTAAATACATATACTATATTAATCAAGTGCTTTATTAATTATAAAACCAAATTACATAAATTCAAACTTATAAGTTAATTAATATTAAATCTACATATTTATACGCCGCACAAAATTATTTACACCTAAAAATTTGATACAGTAAAAAAACCTATGAGCTAGCAGACATTCCAAATCAAATTCAAAATTTTGTTTTTCTTGCATGTTTTGCTGCAAACGCGTTTATTGTATCCTCTATATTCATATTTTGGCAGTGTCATGTTCTACTGCTAAGAGGATAAATCGTCTAATCTATCTTGTGAAGTGCGGTTCCTAAGATAATTTTTAATAATTTTTAATTTTGAGAAAGATCTCTCCGCACTTGCAACGCTAACGGGTAAAGTTAGGTATAACATTAAGGCTGTTATGGTGTTTGGAAAACTGCTAGAACCTGTAGATTTGGAAAGTACTAGATATTCTAAAAATTGTAAGATACCGTTAACATTTTTAATTCATCACAAATAAGTCTATTATTTTTGAGTGTAGTAAGTTCTATACCTATAGCATCATTTAAATCTTTGTAGTAAAATTTTTGCAATTGTTTTGCCTTAGATAAAATATCGTCTGCGGTTAAATTCAAAAATACATTAGGTTCTAAGAAATTAAACTTTTCGTTTACATGAAAAAGCGATTTAAAACGATTCGACAGCTGTGAAATTATAATATCCATTACGCGATAAAATACATTTATTTTAAATTTAAATTCTTCATCATTAAATCGATAATCATTGGATAATTCATCGTAATGCTTTTTTATTTTTGGTTGCCTTTTTTTTATAAATTCCGGTTTAATATTCCATTGCCCTGCAACTTTCGCTGCTTCCTCCTTGATGTTGGAATAGTTATTTCTTGTTTCCTTGAAAAATTTTAAAGTTTTTGTAATAAGAGAGTTATCTGATTAATATTCGCCTTTTCACTCTGAGCAGTTTGTGAGAGCTTGTTAAGCTCTTCTAGAATTTGACTTAAAAACACTTAAAAAATAAAATTAAAATTATCCATGCTAGTTAATATTTGCTTTGCGTCATTTCGTTCATCTGTTTTTTGATATCATAATAATTTTATTAAGAGACATTACTATATCTTTATACCGAATTCTTATGGCAGCTAAAGATTTTACTCGATCCGCCCAACGTGTCGGATTTAAGCGTTTCAATTGTGTGAAATTTTCTTTAAAACAGAAAGCCAATTCCATCTTACTATACTATTAGCAAAAATGTATATATGTTTTCTAAAAGTAGAAAAACGATTCTATTTCTTTTATACCTTTAACGGCATCATTTATGACTAGATTTAAGTTATGGGCACTACAGTGCATATATAAGGCTGCAGGCTCTATGTTTAAAATTCTCTTTTGCACGCCAGAATACGTACCGCTCATAACGTTAGCTCCATCGTAGCCCTGCCCTCTACATTTATTTATATCTAATTGCATGTTGGTTAAATTGCTTAATATAGTATTACATAGTCCTTCAGCAGATTGGGACTCTACTTTTGTAAAACCCACAAAAGTTTCACAAATATCTATTTTGGTTACCTCTCCCAAGCTGTCTTTTTAAAATCAATATATCTTACAATTTTACTTAATTGATCAATCTTAGTTATATCCTGTGTAGTGTCTATTATGATTGAGAAAAAGGAGCGGATCTAATTTTATTTAATAAAATATTTTTAAGTGTGCGCTTAAAGTATTAATAATATCGTTTTGAATTTTTGGGAAAGATATTTAATTGAACCTTTGGGTCGTTCAAGCACTTTTGTAATATAGGATCATAGTTACTAATTAAATGAACTAAACTTAAGAAATTACCGTTGTAACTGTCTTTTGAATCAGAAAAACTTTCTCTATGTCCTCGAAATGACAGCATGCGCTGGGATAGTGTTAAAGTAACATTGAAAAGTCTGTGTAAAACATTTTCCAAAATTCAGTTTCTTGTTTTAATAGTAGAGTATCTTTCTTATCTATGGTATAATTTTTTCCACATATCGTAAATAAAACAACAAGTTAAATGAGATTGAGCAAGCAAATGCTCTTTAATTTTTTGATAAACCCTGCCAATCATTAATTCCGGTCGTCCAACTGGACCTTACTGAAGCAAACAGCCAACATGGTTGACAATAAACACAATTTTTAATTTAGAATAACACAACCACCCATTTGAATTGTG
Organism: Platerodrilus igneus; assembly: GCA_036346225.1. Classification (NCBI taxonomy): domain Eukaryota; kingdom Metazoa; phylum Arthropoda; class Insecta; order Coleoptera; family Lycidae; genus Platerodrilus; species Platerodrilus igneus. Next base: position 322,438 of record JARFIW010001227.1, on the reverse strand, counting down.
TGGTAAGTTTAACGTATTGCTTTTATTTTCGCTTGCAGTTATTAAGTAATAATAGTGAACTGAAAAACTTCTATTTTATTATCTTTAGGAAACGCACCATCTGGTCTACACAATCCGTAATTAATTATTTCTTTTCTTAAATTGTCATGTTGTAAAACATTGATTTTAAAAATGTGCAAAATCGGTTGGATATTCTTTCGTCAGATCCATAGATAGTTCATTAAGTGAAAAGTACTACTCACATTTACCTCTGTAATTGTAGTGGTATCTAGTTCCAAATTTCTATCGCGGCCGTCATTATGTGATGTACTTGCGCCCTGGGTGAGAGTTTTTAAAATTGTTGACGACTGCTGTTCGTCTGTAGCGGAACTAGTAGATGCTACTGTCGAAAGCCCAATTTCTTTCATAGATTGTTCTTGTTTTCGGACTCTTTAGAAGTAAAAAGGAACTTATTTTTGGAATCTTGCTCTTTGATTCTTCCAATAGTTTCCTTTTCGTTTTTTGCAGCGCCGCTTGTAGTGCTCATTGTATATTATTTCCTGCAATTTTGAATGAAATTAATTATAATGTAATTAGATAAGTAATAATTATTTAAAAGCCTTTTGAAATTACAAATAACACATACATACTTTGCTTTAAATGCTTTAATTAACAAAATATAAATGATTTTTATTGAATGCTTAAAGATTTATTTATATGTATTTCTCAGCGCGACTTCAACTATGATCAAATCAATAGTAGTTTAATAAAAATAGATATAAATACTTACGTTTAAATATGAAAGACCTCCTGTAATACGAACACAACACTATTGAGTAAAACGTACTGGAATGCTTTTTACTTCCTTTCCGTTATATATAATGCAGCTAATGCAAATACGTTGCAACCAGCTGACTAGAAACCACAAAATGAATTTCTTTCTAGTATTATATTTCTAGAAAGCGAAGGTTACTAAGCTACCTGCCATCCTGTGAATCTGTACTGTACAGACAATAGCCCTTTTATTCCTATTTAAAATCCCACAAACCAAACTAACCCTACTATACGTCGTTTAATAATGCTTTACCACTTTATACAACTTATCACTTAAGAATAATATAGACATCTTTGTTATTAAAGTTTACAGTCTCTTTCATCTGTTTATTAACCCTTACAAAATAGGACAGAACGGATAGAAAGAAGAAAGGATGCAGGCTGCAGGTGGTGTTCAGTATTTATCTTAATTATTATTTCTTGTATTTCAGCAGTTCCTAGTAGTAACATCAAGAAAACGTTCGTTAACCTGCGGTTTCTGAATTATCTGCAATATTTTCTTGACCGTTTCTTACCTGCCAAATACGTTGAAGATGAATAAGTTGAGTTTATTATCGTTTGGGCCTTCTTGCACTTGGGGCCCCCCCGCATAGCGGGGGCTGGCAGGGGTGTAGTTACGCCACTGTTTAGAAAGTTACAGATATTTTTTCCTCTGACAGATTTGGACGATTTTGAGGTACTTTTTTAGTAAAAACTAATTTATTACTGATCCTTTCTGTTAATAAAGTACAAACAACAGATAGCTAGCATTTCGTAATTTGTAAATACCTCAGCGCCGTGATAAGACTAACGTAGCTGTTTGGAAGTGTACCCATTTTGTTAGTTTCAGCTAAGGGTAACGATTTCTGAAGCAATTCAATTCATTTGTCTACTTGTTGTTGGACATCAGTCAACTGCTCAGCTCTTTGGTGCACTAAAATGTTCAAAATTCGTATGCGACAACCAATGAAGTCCCTACTATAAAAATCTCTGAGTGACTTCCATGCTTCTCTAGTCGTCGTGCATATACAAACATATTGCAACCGGTAATCTTTAATATAAATCCAGTGGCTGCGTAGGTTTTTTCAAAGCCACTCCATCGGTTTTTCTTCATATTTCAATCGTTTCTCCTTACTTTAGACTGTTTTCTACAAATACTGTTTTTTAGATGTTTCAACCTGGAATTTCTAAATAGCTGGTTTTAAGTATTCATTACATTATGTAAAATTATTAGATAGAAAACTGCATGTATTTGTTCCCTCCAGTTATATATCCTGAGTAGAGGGTAACTCCTACGACCAAAGTAGCCTTTGCGGCAATTTTGTTAATAAATTCATGTAATTTTAGTACTTACCTCGTCACAGGCTGGAATCAATCAACTGCCCCAAACAACTGTATTTCACGTTTCGAAATTACTGCTAGGACAGATACGTTAAGTACACGAACCACACTCGATATCTAAAATTGTTGCCAAAGATTGCCAGCAGGGGTCCGCTTGCGGACGTCTATTCTGCGAGTTTGCTGAAGGGAATGTTGGACGACCTTCAGGCCTTGAAAAAGGTTTTAACTGTCGTTGCCTACGCGGACGACATACTCGTCATGGTGAAGGGGAATGAAAGGTTTGCAATCGAGTTAAAAGCTACAACCACGGTAGAGCGAATAGACTACTGGTGTAGAAGTCACAAAATGCTCATCTCTGCGTCCAAGACCACATACATGATGATAAAGGAAATCTCTTGTGGAATCCCAAATCATCTTACGACACGAATGGGTTAAAGGATCGCCCCAAACTAAGTACCTTGGGGTTATCCTGGACGAGAAACAAAACTTTGAAGATCACTTACAAAATATGTGCGCAAAGTAAAACTGAAACTGAAACCCAGTAGAAAGCTGCACCAAAACTGCAAGAAGAGGACAAACAAGGACAAGCAAAAGCATAAGAAAATGTGTGAGTGGGCGTGTGTGTGTATGTGTTGGACCGCTTTAGTCGCCTCTTACGACAGGCAGGTGTTTCTGTGGTACTATTCTTAAACGAGACCCACACGGTGTTGGGGTACAAAGCGAGAACAAAAGAAAAGAGGACCAAGCAGAAAGGTGTATGTGCAAGAAGTGTGTGTGTGTGCATGTGTTTGTGTGTGTATGTTTTGGACCGCTTTAGTCTCCTCTTACGACAGGTAGGCTTGTCTTACCGTGGGACTATTTTAATACCGGACCCACACGGTGTTGGGTACAAGGAAAAAACGAAAAAACAGAGATCCAAGCAGAAATGTGTGTGCGGGAAGTGTGGCTGCATGTGCTGGACCCTACATGTGATTTTCCGATGCCCCACCCGAAGGTACTACATTGACCAGGAAGCAAGTTTTTTTACGTGGAAAATTTGGAATTTTGCCGACCCTTGCTGTTCCAAGCAAGATAGGGATCTTTAACGTGCGTGACAACATTCACACATGGGGCCTCCATTTTACCTCTTATCGAAACAAGGGCGTATTTTTGTGAAAAATGTTTGCCTAAAATTTTTCAAGCGGACCGTGTCGGGATTCAAACCCGGAACCTTGGGCGTAGTAGTCACACACATACCAACTACTCCACGAAGCCGCCTGTATGTGTTGGACCGCTTTAGTTGCCTCTTACGACAGGCAGGTCTTACCATGCGGCGCTTCTGATTCCGGACCCACACGAGGTTGGATACAAGGAGAGGACGAAAGAAAAAAGAACCAAGCAGAAAGGTGTGTGCGCAAGAAGAGTGCGTGTATGTGTTGGACTACTTTAGTAGCCTATTATTTGTTACGTGTTACGGTATCCAGTGCGGACAAGAAAGAACACATTATAACTTAATTAGAGGGCCGCTATGCTTGCGGCCACGTCCCCAATGCTCCACCCGAAGGTACTACATTGGCAAGAAAGAACACAGCACAGTAAGTAGTAGAAAATTGCATACACCGAATACCGCAACCAAACACAGGGACAGAATCAAACTACAAAAGAATCAGATTCTGGGCTAGCTCAAAAACGTTAGAGAGTGGGGTGGGTGACCTAGAAAGAAAATTGAATTGAAGTAACAAAGAAATTTATTTTACGAACATGTAGGAAAACGTATAGTACCAAAAAAATATTTACAAACGTCGAAAACACCTGGTTGCAGAATGGTTTGGTACAATGTGATGTACATAAAGTGTAAATTTACATAATATATAGTATGCAGTCTATATAGAAAGATATCATGCACAAAATCTTACTATCTAAATACAAGCATACTTACAAGATTTATCCAACAACCAACATGTCAATATACAGAAAGAAAATTTATAGATACGCTGGTAGGATTGATGCGCTCAAAAGGTGCAGTTTTTGAAGTCCTGTCTTTATCCCTTGAAAATTCTACAACACTGAAACCATTATCAAAGGAATTCAGCAAAACCAACATTGCCGCCACCACCATATGATCGCCCAGATTCTACTATTTAATAAAGTGAACGCTCTTGATATAATAAATCTCATATTGATAATGCCACAACAAAACTGGATAGATTTAAGAATTTTAAATGATAATTTGAAGTAATTAAATAGCAACCGTTTAAACTGAAAACGCAGTCGAAATCGTTAATAAATATTGAAATACAGGGGCTGCACGTCACACACCGCTAAAGTACGTGGGCTGCTCGAATTATATCGGGAACTGACAACACTAGTGTTGCTAGGTGCGATCTGACGTTTCTAATCTAAAGTTGGACATTTTTGAGAGTGTTCATACTTATAACATTTTGCCATATTAACACTATTTGTTTCGTTTTGATTTAGTTGAAAATTTCGTCTCGAAAAAAAAATGGAATTAACTCGTGAACATTTTCGTGCGATGAATTTCTACGATAGCCGACTTGGATTATCTCAACAACAGTGCCTGAATCAACTTATTACGACTCTTGGGAAGAAACGTAGTTCGCTAATGGATGAATTTGCATACGTCGTCCAAAATCGGCTGTTGTGCCAGAAAACATCGACCCTGTGCGTGAATTGATAATGCAAGATGCAAGATGTGACTTATCGGGAGATTTAGGCATCTCTAGGAATTAGTATGACAAGTATACATTCGATATTACATGAACATATAGCCGTGAAAAAGCTATGTGTGCGTTGGATCCCACATAATTTGATAATCGCTCAGAAAAAGACTTGTGTCGATTGGTGCAACGAAATGCTCAAAAAATACGATTGCGGTGCATCAAACGCAATGTATAACATCTACACAGATGGCGAATCTTGAATTTGTTCGTATGAACTAGAAAGTAAACAGCAATCGATTGTATGGGTCTTCCAAGATGAACGAAATTCAACAAAACCTGTCCCCGCTAGAAGCAGTTCGAAGAAAATGGTTGCCTGTTTTTTTCGGAATAAATGGACATGTCACGGCTGTTGCTGTAGACGATCGTAGAACAGTTAATTCTACTTAATATACAACCATTTGTGTGTCACAAGTTTTCGGAGGAATAAGAAAAATAAACCGACGACGCCGAATCATTGTCCATCATGACAAAGCGAGCTCTCATATATGGGCTCAAACGAGTGACTACTTGAACACTCAAAACATGGAATTAATGGGTCGTCCGCCGTATAGTCCTGATTTGGCACATAATGATTTGCTTTTGTTCCGACGCGTGAAGAAAAAACTGCGTGGACACCAGAAGATGCCGTTAATATGTTCAAAACCCAGGTTTTGGAAATATCTCAATCGGAATGGAAAAAATTGTATGAAAATTGGTTCCAACGTATGCAAAAATGTATCAATCATCGTGGAGTATATTTTGAAAAACAGTAAAGAAGTTTTCACACCCTTAAGTTTTGTTTTTGTTACTTATTCCCGATACATATCGAGCACCTCTCGTATAAGGTAAATATTCTTAAAATATTGAATAATGAATAGTAAAAACGTGGAAATCTTAAACTTCTAAATTGTAAAAACTATAGGTCTTATATATGTTTCCAGATAACCCTCAATTAAAACTGGTTAACTTAAATAATTTTGACGTATTCTACAGTACCTTTGCTCCCCTGCATAAATTTTCTTCGTATACTAATAAAAAAACAGACCGAGATTTTGGCATGCTAAAGTCTTCGTTCTTGTAGTAGAATACCTAGGAAATGAAGAGTATAAGCATAATGATTTAAAAAACATGAGGCAAGTAATAATACTACGAGACTCAATTACCGCATCAGTTATGCAGGTTGATATTAGAGTTGCTCTCTAGCAACAAACATCTCTTACGACTTATGTTTAGCTACTTATTATAGAACATAGGTAAATTTGGCCATTTTTCATAGCCAAATACACATTACACAGCATAAACGGTTACTAAGGAGTAAATCAAATAGTTAGCCATCACTAACAAGACTGGCGTAAGCGAATCTATGCTTGGCTAAAGATTCAGAGTTTGTTAGTTATTCAGATTAAAATCCACAATGCCATGCAAATTTTCCATGGGTCAAGCTAGTAAAAGAATACCTTGAATAAATTACTAAATCACCGGCTAAGTTCAACCTTTGCGTATTTTAGCGGCGTAAGTCATATTTCAGCTAAAAATTCTTAAGCATAAAATGCAATTAGTTCTTTCACGTTTCTCTATGTCGCAGTTACATTTCTATGGCAGGTGATTTTTCCACTTTCACAAAGTATTAAATCGAAGTGTGGGCAAAGATTTGTCAAGCTTATGAAAACTTTTGAATATTGGATTTTATGTAAGAAAAACTCGGCATGAAAACTTTGTGAATTTGAATCACGTCTCAGGCGTGAAATATTTGTGTAGTTTGGGAAAACCATTTGGTAAGTATTTCTAAAAGATTGGAGCTGAAATTCGTCTATATAATTTGCCTTTCTAGCAAACTTTGGAGTTCCATTTCAACTGTTTATATTTAGACATAAAGCGCATTAACTTACAGGACTGGCACTGGAAAGATAGTTTCTAAACTAATACAGAATTCAATAAACTTTAAACTATAAAATATACTGCAGACAAAAATTGTTAAGTGGTTCATAAATATTAATGACCCTCTACTTTTCCCGGTTAAGTTAATATTTAATGTCGTCAAATGAATATTCTTAGTGCAGACTTCACTCACCCCTAATGTTAAACGGCAGCAAAAGCTCAATAAAAGTTACGCAAATATTTTGTATTTTGATACCGCTTAAAGCACTGTCGGTATAAATAGCTACATGGAGGGCACTCAACATAAAGGGTGTTAACGGAAATATAGTGTTCTTAACTTAAGTGTAAAATGTAGTCTAATTAGGAAAGCTGCACGCCCAACTTTGACCTAGTTGTGTTAATAATTTTAACTGCGTACTGACCGAATTAACTAAGTTTTGACTACATATCAAATAAAACTTTAGACACATAAATTCCTAGCAAACAAACCATGTTCGTGACATAAACATGATAAATCATTAGGAGAATAATATTCTAATAGAAAAAATTTATAAAATTAACTTTCCCTTACCCCGTACAACTTTAATATCTCAATAAGGAAGACTTGCTTGATACCAGGATACAATTAGTATCAGCAACACATAAATTAATATATATACAAACACAAAAGAAAATGTGTTTACAACACTAAGAATTAATAACTCGTATCTAAATATATATACAACACTATAAATAAGTATTCACAGGATTAGCATGAGTGGGTGTCAATAAGCACAAACAGGAACAAATATATATATATATATATATATATATATATATATCTATATATATATATATATATATATATATATATATATATATATTATATATCATCATCATTTTGTTATCGACCTTACTTAAGGTCGGTTTGACGCAGCTCTAACTTCTTTTCTATTCTGTGCTAATCTAAAAAGCCTTACATACCCTTCACAAGCTAAGTTTCTAATAATTTGACTAATATAGCTTGGTCTAGGTCTTCCTATATCCTTCTTTTTCCTATCCAGCTGGCTCTACATAGATATTTGCAACCTGATGGTTGTTACAGAACTCTAACATGTTTACATGATTACAATTTATAAGGAAATGAAGTATAACCTGGTTATCCGCTTAAAAAAGGAAAAGTGTTAAATTATATGTTATGGTAAGGCTTAAGCAACGAATCGCTTCCAACATGACAGACCGCTACCTAATTGTGAGTTATGCCATGGTGACGTTTATTAAATTATGTTATAGTAAGGCTTAAGCAATGAAACGCTGCCAACATACCAGACAGCTAACCAATTGTGAGTCATGTCCTGGTGACATTTAGTTAACTGATTTTTATTTTTCTTTTTGTTTTGTTTTCGAACTTACTTAAAGTCGGTTTGACGCAGCTCTAAATTCTTTTCTATTCTGAGCTAGTCTAAAAAGGTCTGCATACCCTTCACAACCTAGATCTCTAATAATTTGACTAATATAGCTTTGTCTAGGCCTTCCTACTCTATTTTTATTTGGTAGTCTATAATCTAAGACTTTACTAAATAGTCCCCCATGTCTTAACTGGTGCCCTATCATTCTATCTCTCCTGACCTTCAATTGTTTCCATATACAGGGATCCTCACCTATCATTCTATAAACTTCCTCGTTTGTTACTCTATCTGTCCAACTGATCTTTAACATTCTCCTATAACACCAAGTTTCAAAAGCTTCTAACTTTTTCTTATCTATTTCTTTAATTGTCCAAGTCTCACTACCGTATAGTAGAACGCTCCATACGTACGACTTTAAGAAACTTTTTCTATTATCTAAACTAATACTATTAGCTATTAGTAAGTTTTTCTTTTTTAAAAACATTTTTCTAGCTTGATCTAGCTACTATATCCCTTCTGCTACGTCCATCTTTTGTAATTATACTACCTAAATAGCAAAATTCATCTACCTCCTCTAACTCGGTATTACCTATTTTTAATTTTGGTTTAGAACTAGGCTGTAACTCACTTGTCATTATGTTTGTCTTTAGTGAGTTAATTCTCATACTATAATTACTCCGTAGTATCTCATCTAAAATATTTAAAAACTTTCCTAACTCTTTTCTAGACTCTGCTATAATGGCTATATCATCTGCAAAACGTAACATGTTTATTTTCTGTCCCTGTACACTAATACCTATCTCTTTTCTCTCTCTAGCTAAGTTTAAAGCTTCCTCAATATAAACATTACTACGCTTTGGTTTTTATATAGACTGTAAATAATTTTTCTATCCCTATGAGAGATTCCTATTTTTTGCAAAACCCTGAACATAACAATCCAATTAACCCTATCAAATGCTTTTTCTAAATCTACAAACGCGAAATGAGTCTTTTTATTTTTATGTAACCTTTTTTCGATAATTACCCTAATCATTAGTATCGGTTCTCTAGTCCCTCTGTCTTTACGAAAACCATATTGGTCTTCGCCTAAATAATTCTCAGTCAAAGCTTCTACTCTATTTTTAATTATTATTGTTAGTATTTTGGAAGCATGAGAAGTTAAACTAACCGTTCTAAAATTCTCACGCCTATCAGCTCCTGACTTTTTTGGGATTGGAATAACAATATTTTTTTCGAAATCTATTAGAACCTCACCTGTGTCATATATTGCTTTTACTAGTTCATATAATCTATCTATAGTTTTCTGACTTGCATATTTTATTAATTCTGCGGGAATATCGTCTATCCCTGGCGCTTTATTTATCTTAAGATTCCGAACAGCTCTATCAAATTCCTCTCTTAATATTGAGAACCCTATTTCTACATCCTCTTCTTGATCGTTTTCTAACTCATCCATTTCGTCTCCCTTATATAAATCTTCTAAATATCTTTTCCATCTATCTGCTACCTCAACTTTATTTATTAGAAGCTCATTATTCTCGTCTCTAATACCATTATATTTTTTCCTATCTTCCCCAAAAAACTTTTTAACTGCCCTGTAAGCCTGTCTGTCTTACCTACTCTCAAATCATCTTGTATTCCCTTACAATTCTCCTCCATCCATTTATTTCTAGCTTTTCTACACTCATGTACTATCTTATTTCTAACTGTATTATATTTTTGCTTACTTTCACTATCCACTTCTCTGAAAGGTTTAAGCTTTCTTCTATTTTCTATTAAATCCAATATCTCCTTTGTTACCCAGGGTTTTCTCGCTTCTATTTTTTTCTTACCTATAGTCTGTGTTGCTGTTTCATGTACAGTCAGTTTTATTTCTTTCCATCTATTTTCTACGTTCCCTCCTACAGCTATCTCTTTGCTCTTATTATCTAATACTTGTTTATATTCCTCTTTTACCCTACTATCATTAAGCTTACCTAGATCCCATCCCTCTCTTTTAACCTTTCTCAATTTTTTGAATTTTAGTTTACACTTCATTTTAACTAAGTTATGATCGCTATCTATGTCAGCCCCTGGATAACTACGACAGTTTTTAACTTGGTTTCTAAATCTTTGTTTAACTAAAATATAATCTATTTGGTATCTAGCCCTATCACTTGGCGCTTTCCAGGTATATCTTCTCTTAACATGTTGTTCGAATAGGGTATTTACAGTTACTAATCTATGTTCCTGGCAGAACTCAACTAATCTTTCTCCTCTATCATTTCGTCTGCCATACCCAAATTTTCTTACCATTTTTCCCTCACTACCTTCTCCCACTGACGCATTAAAATCGCCCATAACTATTAAATTCTCATCTCCTTTTACTTTTCTCACTATACTATTTATATCCTCGTATACCTTTTCTACTTCCTCATCCTCGTACTGAGTTGTTGGCATGTAAACCTGAACTAAAACAGTGTCTGTGGATTTTGTACTCAATCTAACCATAATTATTCTATCACTAAATTGTAAGTACTCTTTAACTTTATGCCCTAATCTTTTACCTAACACTATTCCTACGCCTGCCTGTCCATTAGTTGAAGAAGTTGTAATTATTCTATAATTATCTTTCCAAAAGTCATTACTATCTGGCCATCTCACCTCACTAATACCTAAAATGTCCAGCTTTCCCTTTCTCATTTCGACTAATAAATTGGTTAACTTATCTACTCTAAGTAATGACCTTACATTCCAAGTCCCTATCACTAAATCGAACTGTTGTTTTATATTCTTACGATGACGAGCCCCAAGTACACCCCTCCCGGAGATCCGAATGAGGGAGTATTTTACCTATATATATATATATATATATATATATATATATATATATATATATATATATATATATTAACGCATCTAGTGACCAAAAGTTTTAAAAACAGGTCAGTTATCACCAGGAGGCTCATGTCTACACACAAAAATAAACACAACTCGTATAAGCTAAGCTAAGAAGGAATGTATTCAATAATGCAATTACAAGGTTTATTAAGTTATAGAATAAGTAAAGGTACACGGTCCAACGATGGTATGAATCCGAGCAGAACATTAGTGATGCCAGTAGTAGTACAGTTGAGATGCTCCTGAAATTCCAAATTAAATAGTTAAATTACTATTAAGGGTCGAGAACGTCTGTCAAATGTCTATATATATTTGTTAGTTGTAGTATTTTTAAAGGTAGTAACTGTAGGAGGTAAAAATGTAAAATTATTAGATAGGAAATGAAGCTTAAATTATGTTTGTCATGATGCCAAATATCAATAATGTTAGTAACGCCAGAATTTACTAATGCAAACAACATTAATGTTCTTTCAAAATGATTGTAATTATAATTGAGTGTAAAATACCGAATTAAGGTGGTTTTGATGTAGTGTGTTTAGAGAATGGACAAAACATGTAACTTAATATGTAAGAGGGCTTAATAAAAAGGGATTTAAGTACCTAGGTGATAAGTTTGTTTATGAATGACAAATAGAATAATAAAGAAAGAAAAGAAGTCCTTGTACCAAGCTCTGTCGTTTAATTTAAAAAGTTTCCGAAAATTGTAAAAGTGAATAAGTTACAAGCATTTGAAAAGCAAAAAAGCATACTACGGTATTTTAAAAGGAGAAACGCAGTACCTCGAAATTATTTAAAAAAGGTAACGACAAAGCATAGCCAGTCATTATAGGAGCGTCCAGGTATTTCGACGCAGTGCTAGCAACCAGGAAGGAGGGCTCACACAGAGAAACAAGCCGGCGGTAGGACATGCAACCAACGCCACGCAAAGGAAACCTTTCACAGCGCAGTGAAACGCATCCTAGCAAAGCAGTAGGAGTGCAGTATATGGCACACAACGTGGCGGCTCAAAATAATTAAGATTGGTGTTTTGCTAACGCACTGCTATTTGTTGAAAAGAAACATTGTTTTGTATTGTAAAAAAAAGGTCTTTAGGGGCACATCAGCTGCTAGTAAAATATTAAAGTTATATAGATTTAGGTTGGGTCTGTCAGGCTACATAAATTTTGAAACTTAGCGACATTACAAAAATGACAGACGGACCAAGATTTGCCACACGATCGGGTAAACCGTACGGGATTGAGACTGACATGACAATGACAACAGCAAGTGACAGACAGGGAGATTTAGGCACGGTTGATGAACCGGAGATCGTTACAGCGAACGTAAAAAGACAAGAGACGAGGGCGGTACTGGCGAAATAGAACCAAAACTAAGACATCGCGACACTTTTAACGATTTTCAAAACCGGGATGAAATGTTTACACACAGAGATTTAAAAATTGCGAGAAGACACTAGGACAGACATTATAAATTCCCAGGCAGAAATCAAGGTTAGAGCTGCACAGCTGCAGAAAAGATTGAGGCGGTAGAAGAAAGTATGATCACGGGATGACGAATTTGCGAGAGGACTCGGAACAGATAGACAAAAAACACAGTGACAATTACAAAAATCTAGGTGACAACGTATATGCCAACAAGCACGAAAATTTGAAGACACAGGACAAAATTTTCGAACAGTGAAGATTGGGTTGTGACGAAACAAAACGGTTAGAACTCAAGACGACAGCACTAGGAGAGAAAATTTCTGGGGTTGAGAAAAACGTCAGACAGATATGGGACAAAATGAATGATTTTAAAAGGACGAGATTTGGACAACCGGAACAAATACAACAAAAATTTGGCAAGAACACGTTACCAAAATTTGACGGAAAAAGATTTGAACTATATATGACATTCTTAGACAAACTCATCGACATAGTAGACAGCGAACCTGAACGCACATAATTACAAATTGTAACCGCTACACTGTTTGGTAACGCCGAAAAATGGTACAGTATTGTGAAAAAACAATACGACTCGTACGCTGAATTTAGAAGTTTATTGAACAATACTGGGGACATTCACACCAAACACATGTACGCACGAATATGGTCAGCGGACATTATACGACGATACAGGGGTCACGCAAAGAATACCTAATAGACAAGTACAACCAAGTACAGAACCTAACGCCGAAATTGCGCGAGGACGAAATGATACAACTACTTTCGCGGCACATGGAATCAGAAATTACAAGAGCAGTTGCTATACAAAATATTAAGACGATACGGTATTTTTTTGAAATTATGAAAAACTATGACATGGTAAAAGCGTATGAGAGCAGTCATAAAAGCAACAATGACAACAGTAATGGGGAAAGACAGAATCGAAATCGCTGGGACAACAACCGGGGTTTTAGAAATACAAATACTTACAGAAATGATAACAGATGGGAAGAACAAAGGCAGCACATGGGAAACATGGAAACAATAATTGGCGAGGGAATTTTAACAGACAGTCTTACAACAAAGGCGACTATTATGGAAGACGTGTAACCTTTATTATTATTTACTTGTCTAAAAAAATTAATAAGGTTAAAATTTTCTTGCTAAAATATAAATGGACTGCACTCTTATCTCAAGGACTGTAGTTGGTTTTTTGAATTGTTATTCCTACTAGAAAAACCATACACTTGATTTAATACAAGTTCTATAAACAGTAACACATTGCCACTATTTTATTGAGTAAACAATATATTATTAATAATTCTTTAACCAATGATATGTACAACCAAATTTATACAAAAATAGCTGTTTTTACAATATTTACAGAATGGAAATGTTGCCATTTGAACAGTAAAAATAAAATAAAAAAATTGCTGCAATGCAAACTGCATAAACAAATTGTAAATACTTTAATATTGAATGAATTCGTCAAGTATTTTAAATCGAGCTCACTTTAATTGTTTCAGACTTGTACAAAATTGAAGTCCCTAGATTAGTAACTGATTAAAACAAAAAAAATGTGGTTAATGAAATTGCATGTGTTCTTTTAAAAAATTTTACAGTACAGTTTTAACTATTCATCGAATTAAAATTTTGCTATTATAAGAGGAATAAAATTTGAAATACCAGTTTGCGTGTTTGGTATGTAGATATTTGTCGTCACCTGATTTAAGACGTTGATATCGATGTTACCTAGAGGCCTCAAACAGAAGTTTGTATTATTGATCGCCCAAGGACAACACCTGTGAAGATAACAGCTTCAAAAGCAAAATGGAAAAGCGTGTACGAATACAGGCTCTCCGTGTTCTACGATTCCATCGCCAAAATGCATTTTTGTGGATTCCATGCAAAATAACTTATTAAACTGTAGATTGGTTATACTGACAATTGCTAAAGACTTTTCCGAAATGATGGCTGTATTGCAAGGTGCGTTCAGAGTGGCAACGAATAGTGTTTGATATGTCCCAAACTTAGTGAATGGAATTCACCAAGTGTACATTCTATTAAATTAAAACGTATTTTGGATACCATAATTATTATGCCAGGATCGAAATTATTTCCACGTGCTCCCAGGAATAATTTAGTATTGCGTGCTTCTCGCAATAATTTAGTGTTATACGAATCCATAACTAAATACTGAAGTGAAAAACCCTCATTAGATTTAACAATTTCAAATTAATAAAAGAGAAGTAAACTTACGCACTTTCGGCTTTGCACATTATTACAAAGTGAATCAACTATCTTGGGAGCACCTAAGTACTTGATGCCCTTCAGGCTAAGCTCAAATTCACAATTAGGGAGACCCATTTTCGTGCAGTGCTTAAATCAGAAAAAAAAAACAAAAGTTGCGTATCTGACAAGGTAGATAATATCTTTCCTAAGCACAGATGGTTTCTCAAATATTGTTTTCAACCAAACACGCTCCTAAAAGGTTTGTATTTATGGTTGTCTATCTATCGGAATAAGTAGAAAACATTGCCTAACCAAAAAAATTGATAACAGAAAATTTTAAACTGTTACAAACAACAAGGATAAGCCGCACCACGGAATTAGGGCGACCAACGAAACATAGGTGGTGGTGAACGAGACCGAGAACATGGACCGATCCGGGATGCAGGGTTGCATCATGTGACAAGCGCGCGAGTTTCTAGGGAGAACGAGAACAGGATTGAGGTAGCCGACGTACACACGGCGCCTATAGAAGAAAAAACTCTGATTTATTAGGTTTAAGACTGTTAGATTTGGGCACATTTGTAGATGTTAATTTAATTGATTCTTTGTTAGATTTTAAGTTTGTTAATAAAAAGCATTTACCAGTTCTTTATGTCAAGTTAGATAATAGTGTATATATGGCGTTAATTGATACTGGGTCGAAACTATCGTTGGTGAAAGAAGACATTGTTTTGAAATATGAACATTTATCGAAAGGGCGGATTTATAAGATAAAAGTTTAGAATTGTGGTCAGCAATGAAGCGGAAGCTATTAACCATAGACAAAGTAGTGAGTGTATCGATTTTTGTAGAGGAAAATAAGTTAAGAGATGCAGATTTTTTAATAGCTAAGGGATTGTATTTGGATTTTATTATAGGAATTGATTTTTTCGAACAGTTTGGGGTGAAAATAGACGATCAGGATAGGACAGTACAGATGGTAAATATAAAGATTATTTGGGTGGAATCTAATGGTAGTTTGGAAAAGGGGTATAAGAATAATAGTGAGAAAAATGGCAAACGTGTGAATAATAATAAAGTGAGTTTAGATTTTGGATTGGTTATTAGAGACAGACAGGAAGATATTAGAAATGGTTTACGGACAGTATTAGATTAGGAATTGTTAATCAGGACAGACAGCAGGGTTTAAAGGATGAGCATTTATTGGATAGTAGTTGGGAAAAAAGGAATGGAAATATTTTTGACAAAAATGAGATAGGGATGAATTTCGGAATTTACGGCGGCAACGGTAGGGTTAAAGTAAATAGAGCAATTGATAAAAACAACGGCATAAAAGTATGCAATTTATTTGAAGAAGTTTTCGGTGATGAACAGATAGGATTAGTTAGGAATCAGAGGGAACATTTAAACGATTTATTCAACAAATTTGTAGGGATATTCAATAAAGAACCCTGATTTGCAACTCGGTACACGCACAAGTTAGAAGTCACGAACGAAAATAGCTTTTGTTGAAAGATATATCTGATACCTTTTGCTTTAAGGGCAAGAGTGAAAGCGGAGATTAAAAAGATGTTAACGGAAGGGATTATAGAGCCAGCGAGGACCCATTTTGTTAATCCAGTAGTCATTGTGCCCAAAGCTAATAAATTAGGTTTAAGAATTTGTTTGGACGCGAGACGTTTAAACCTCATCACCAAATCACAATATGAACAACCACAGGGTTTAGATAATTTATTATATAAAGTACATGAAAAAAACTCTTTTTGGTTGATCCCGTTACACGAAGATAGTTTAGCATTGAGGGCGAGATCTATCAGTTTAGAGTAGTGCCATTTGGTTTGTCGTCGAGTTCCGTAACACTCGTAGGGGGCAATGCAGAAACTGTTAAATAAATTCCAAAATTTTGTGCACACATTATGTTGATGACATTTTGATCTTCTCGAAAAGCGAACTAGAACACATAAAACATCTAAGACAGATTATTCAAAGATTAGACAAAGGTGGATTAAAACTGAATGTTGACAAATGCGAGTTTTTTAAAAGTAGTGTAGGGTATTTAGGCCTTTTAATTAGTCACGAAGGCATAAAAGTTTGTGAAAAACGTTTAGACGAGTTGAAAGAATTGAAGCAGCCGAGGAATCTGAAGAGTTTGCGAGGATTTTTAGGAGTTGAAACGCCTTCTTTATTCTTCGACGATAAAATTTTGCCTTGACCTAACCAGTCGGGAAGTGAATAAAGAATACGTAAACTTTATGTCTTTATTAATTATTGTGAACAAGAAATAATTTCCTTCCACTCAGGCGTGTAGAAGTATTGAAGGAATCCAGACTTAAATTTAATATCCAACCATTAATTAAATGTAGCGGAACGAAAATATAGCGTTGTCAGAATATAAACCACATAACCTGCGGTTTGCGAACAATGCGACTACTCTACTTAGTAATTAGATTAATATTACCTTATAATGATACACCTCCAGCACATGTACTTGCTGGCCACGCGAACAATATAACACGCGACGTCCACTCGGACTTTGAGAACCCGTGCTCTGATTCCAAGCGCTCAAAGAAGACTGACTCACACCTTCCCGCGCATCATACACTTAGTTGAGGGTCGCGGAACCAGTAACGCACCACATGGTGCTTAATTATTATAAGCGATTTAATCCAAATTACTCAGAATTATGCGTACCACTATTAGAGCTATTGAAGAAAAACGCAAGATGGAAATGGACCGAACAGAGGGAGCGAACTTTCTAAGAACTAAAAGAAGTGTTATATCAAGAGTTATCGTTGCGTTACCCAAATTTTAAAGACAAATTCATTCTACGAGAAAGAAATTTTGGCAACCGTTTATTCTGCTAGGAAATTGAGATTTTATTTGTTAGGAAATAAACTTTTGATCGAGTCGGACAATGCAGTGACAACATTTTTAAAAAAGGAAGAGTTTTCGAATAACAGGTTGTATATGTGGGCTTTGGCGGTGCAAGAATTCGATTTCGAGATTAAGCACAAACCGGGAAAAAACGAAACCACTGACTTTTTGAGCAGAAAAGAAGAATAGGAGTACGAGGCTAAAAAGAAAGACGGATATTTGGTGGCTTTGCAAAAGTTTGAAGGCGAAGGAATGTGGTCAAAGGATAGGTCTATTAATATGCAGAGGCACGTGGAAATCAAGCAGTTAGAGACGTGTTGACAAGGGAAAATTTGAACGAAAACAAGGGCTATTATTTGGTAAATGACTTTCTGGTAAAAGAGATTGATAATGACGAATTGTTAGTGCTTACTAGGGACGAGGGTGCCGAGTTGATGTTGGAAATACATAACACGTATGGTCATGTAGGGATTAGAATGATTTTTCTGGTATATGGACAGGCTTTTTACTCTAAAAATGACGCTAAATTAGCAAAGGAGTGTGTAAACCAGTGTGAAACTTGTTTGTTAGGAAAAGAAAAGAATATGACATTACAAAATAAACCGCTGAGCGTAGTGGCAGCGGAAACTTTAAATCTCGTGGCAATAGATTACGTTAATAATTTTGGTAATGGTGGATGTATTTTCAAAATTCGTTAAAGTGTATCCAGGTTGCAGGTGTAATTCGCGGCATGTTTTAAGCTGTTTAGGTAGATTCTTTGGTCAGTACGGTAAAATGAAGAGGGTACTAGCAGATAACAAAACATATTTCCGTAACTAAAGGGTAAGAAATAAACTGGGAAGAGAGGATATTCAGTTGAGCTTCTGTAGTATAAGACACCCGCAATTCAACTCGTGTGAAAGGTATATTAAAGAGGTCATAAAATACTTACATTTATGCGCTGTGGAGTAACACGAAAATTGGGCTAGATGTTTACAAGTTGAGAATTATTTAAATTATGTCCCGAGAATGGTAACGGAAACGTGTCCAGTTACGTTAATGATGAAAGTTGTAGCAGCAAGACCATGGAGGGGTGAAGTTGAAGTCGAGGACATCACGGAGTTGATAGGGAAAGATAGGAAACGTGTACAAATGTTTCAGAGAAGGGAAATTGAAAAACGTTTAAAAAAGCTGATGAAAAGCACTGATTTTGTAGCAAGTGATTTAGTTATTGTCAAAAGGTTGCGGACATCCAACTCGGACAAAAATATTTGTGCCAAGTTATTATTCTTATATGATGGGCCATCCCGAATAAGACAGATTTTCGCTGAAAGGAACACGCACGAGACGGAAAACGATGAAGGGGAATGTCGCGGACGCTTCCATATTAAGAGTTTGTATCCATATATAATAGGGTGAACTTAGTATTTGAGTACATTTTGCCTTCTATAAGGGATCAACCACTTTAAAACAAAAAGCACACATATAGTCATATTTCAGAGTTATTTTTTTTGGCGTGATTTTAGCACAAAAATAAAAATTTGCCTGCAGTCGAAATAAGTACTGAATATACCGCGCGAATTTCTACCTATATCTAAAATCAGTGGGGACTATGCAACGAACGCATCTAGTTACGAAAGGTTTTCAAAATAGGTCAGTTATCACCAGGATGCTCATGTCCACACACAAAAATAAACACAACTCGTATAAGGAACATTTATTCTATTAACTACCGGCATATTTAAAGCTGAGAAAGAATGTATTCAATGATGCAATTACAAGATTTATTAAGCTCCAGAATAAGTAAAGGTGCACTGTTCAACGATGGTAGGAATCCGAGCAGAACATTGGTGATGCTAGTAGTTGAATTAATAAAGTTGAGATGCTCGTGTAATACCAAATTAAACAGTTAAATTAAAACTAAGAGTCGAGAACGTCTGTAAAATGTCTGTATATATTTGTTAGTTGTAGTATTTTAAGAAGTAGTAACTGTAGGAGGTAAAAATCTAAAATTGTTAGATAGGAAATGAAGCTTAAATTATGTTTGTCATGATGCCAGATATCGATAATGTTAGCAACGCTAGAATTTACTAGTGCAAACAACATGAATGTTTCTTTTTTTAAACGATTGTAATTATAATTGAGTGTAAAATACCGGATTAAGGTAGTTTTTAAGTAGTATATTTAAAGAATAAAGAAAACATGTAATTTAACATGTAAGAGGGCTTAATAAAAAGGGGATTTAAGTACCTAGGTGATAAGTTTGTTTACGAATGACAAATAAAATAATAAAAAAAGAAAAGAGATCATTTTATCAAGCTCTGTCGTTTAATTTAAAAGGTTTCCGAAAATTGTGAAAGTGAATAAGTTACAAGCATTTGAAAGGCCAAAGAGCATACTATAGTTTTATTTTAAAGGAGAAACGCAGTGCTTTGAAATTAATTAAAAAAGGTAACGACAAAACGTAGCCAAAGTCATTATAGGAGCATCCAGGTATTTCGACGCAGGGCTAGCAACCACGAAGGAGGGCCCACACATATAAACAAGCCGGCTGTAGGACGTGCAGCCAACCCCAAGCGAAGAAAGCTTTCACAGCACCGTGAAACGCATTCAAGGGACAGCAGGATCGTATAAAAAAAAGTATCCACCATTTATTTATATACATTCCGTTATAGTAGTACTTCAAATCTGAAACATTTCATGAGACTAACGCACAATATATTCCATAGATTACTTACATTAATTGGCATTCCATCGGCATTTAACATCACGGCAAGGAGCCACCATCAGTTGGAACGAATATCAGGTACCAGATGCTGTTTAAAGTAAAAGGTTATTCTCGTTTTGATAAATTGCATCACTGAACAAATAACTAGGGTAAGCGAGCCTTCAACCATTTTAGTTTTGAGTATTGCGGTAACGTAACGACCTGCACGGCGTATACCGACCAGATGCTGTTTAAAGTAAAAGGTTATTCTCGTTTTGATAAATTGCATCACTGAACAAATAACTAGGGTAAGCGAGCCTTCAACCATTTTAGTTTTGAGTATTGCGGTAACGTAACGACCTGCACGGCGTATACCGACCGCGCCGATTCCGGTGTAGTGAAGGATTGTACATACGATAGGGCCTGTAAATATTCTTATTGGAGACATCGAGTAGATTTCGCCCTGCTACGCACCCACGCAGGGCGAAATCGAATGTAAATAGTTGAATATAGAACCCTGAGATAATTTATTTACAAACAACAGATAGCTAGCCAGGCAAAGAAAAGTTAGAAAGAAATATAAATCAACAATTTCAATTTTTTACAATTTGCTGTATCAATAACTTAGTCCTTTTAAGCAAAGCCCAAGTGATCATTTCAAGTCGAGCTAGTAATTGAAAGATGGAAAATATAAGGTTTTGGACAGGACTCAAACCTGCATCTTGCTCTTTTGCGGACCATGTGTTTTCCAATTACCGCACCGAGACCGATGAGGAGAATCTGAAAATTTACAAATCCGAACCGTATACACAAACACACATCAACCTAACTTTCAATTACGTTTAGCATTTTTGTCAACCACATCAAACATTATCAAGACCAAGATGCAGGTTTGAGTCCTGTCCAAGACCTTATATTTTACATCTTTCAATTACTGGCTCGATTTGAAATGATCATTTGGGCTTTGCATAAAAAGTTTAAGTTATTATTTCATCTTATTAACTGTAAGACGTTCGTATTTATCAACACTTTATAAACACTACTGGATGTTGAATAAAATTATTGGGAATTATTTAGTTCGAAAAGAAATGTTTGAAGTAGAGTGTATTTCCTTACATTCCTAATGTTTCGAACCTGTTTTGGCTCCTTTTCGAAGGATATAAATTTACACCAGCATTCTAACTTTAACTAGCAAAATCTTAAATAATTTAAACTTTAATAACATTAAAACTATAAAGAAGAATAAAACTAGAAATTAATTAGTAATGTAAAAAAATTTACATTAATGACAAAGGTACTAAAATTTTTACGACTTAATAAATTAGCTATTTGGATAAAATAAACAACTTAATAAACGTGTATAATGAACTGATTACATCAGCTTAATGATTCAAACCTTCAAGAAATATATAAAAGTTTTCGGAAATCAATGACGTAAAAATTTATAAAATATAAAAGCCGGTAAATAATTGAAATGGAGATGAATGATCGAAAATCCGTTTATTGATCAACTACGAATTTTAATTACGTTCAAGTTTGTGATTCCAGACGTTTAAAAACTGTTGGTCAGTAACAATGTATTATAAATTTATGAACATACAAAAGTAAATTTTATTGAAATAAGAGCAACTCAAGTTGGAAGATGAATAATGGAGTTAATTAGTACTATAAATGTAAACATAAACGAAGGCATTGAAAATTGATTTTTAAATGGAGCTATGATGGTATATTATGGAGATGAAATTATTCCACAATTTGAATCCGGCATAATGTAATAGTCAAAACGCAAGTATTTCTTTAGGAAAACATTGCGTGCTATAATTAAGTTAAATAAATTAACTTTGCATAAGATTTTGGCGAATAGATGTTATGTGTGAATGGATGATTTTCAGATGTTTATTGATTAAATTTCGAGTTAATTTGATCATTAAAGAATGTTTTCCTTAAAGGCAACTAATCAGTCACACTTAGACGGGTTAACTGAACAGTATACAATTTATCCATACCACTTTCAAAAGAACACTTTTGCGACTTACATAAAAAGGGCTTTGGAATTACTAATTAAGCAAGGACTGTGTGGCCCTATATTAATGTTTAGTAGTTACGAAGTATTGTTGTTTGTTTAGACTTTAGTTGTAAATTGCATTTGTAGGTTTTAATGTTTGTGTGTAACTAATCGTTTGGATATTGAGTGTTGAAGAAAGACGTTTCTGGATGTAGCTATTATTATTATTATTATTATTTTGTTGTTAATGAATATTTGTGTAATTATAATTTTCATGTTGGAGTTTTGCGAGTTCATTAGCTCTGATAAAAATACTCAGGTTTTACGAGCGGAATTTGCAGAGAATATAGCAAAATTGCTAAAAAGCTTTTGATTAGAAAGCGACAAGAATGAAAAAAAAATTTAAAGAAATTAGTGTGAACTCAATTGAAGGTTTAGAAGAAACTAATAAGCTCATAGAGGATATGAAATTTAAAATTAGAGGAATAGTGCTACAGATTGTAGAGGATATGGATGATACGTAAGTGGAAATTGAACAAATAAAAGTAAATCAGGAAGCACATGAGAAACAGACTCAAGGAAAGAATCAGAAGGAAAATCAGAAAGTATAAGTAATTGAAGAAGGTTGCTAAGCTGGATTCAAAACATTTAAAAATGATCTAGGAAACTTTAAAACTGATTTAAGCAATAAAGTTGAAAATCTAGAAAACCGGGGTAAAAAATATTAATGTTGGGAACCTATAAGGTG
Source organism: Platerodrilus igneus (assembly GCA_036346225.1). Classification (NCBI taxonomy): domain Eukaryota; kingdom Metazoa; phylum Arthropoda; class Insecta; order Coleoptera; family Lycidae; genus Platerodrilus; species Platerodrilus igneus. The sequence continues at coordinate 299,491 of JARFIW010001227.1, read as the reverse complement.
CAGTTCAACCAGTGTCTCGTCGAAACCATATTCAAAATTTTATGGGGATAACAAACACCCCTAAAATATTCTTAAGTAATGTTAAAATCTTAATGCAGGGTAGTTGGGATGAACAGACTAAATTACATACAGTAGGATCCATGTTAAAAGGAAGTGCGGAAATCTGGTCTGGTCTCATTGAAAGTGAGTTAAACTCCTTTAAAGATTTTAAAGGTCTATCTTGAAACATTTCTGGGGGAACAACCAACAATTTGAAGCGAAGGACAAATTAATCATGTAAAAATAGAGCAGTGATTTTGACACAACATGAGAATTGTATGCCACAAAAAAGTTCAGTGTAGCGAAACAATTTAATCCCACTTTAGAGGATAAACAAATAATCAAATATTTAGCTGGACAAATCGAAAGAGGTAAAGCAATGCATCGTCTTACAGGATATAGTTGATAGAGATGTATTCCTACAATACCTTCAAAAGTAAGACGAAATGAGCCCACCGCGGAGGATGGAAACTAGACCTAGGATCCAGTCCATACATTTCTTCACCTATCAAAGAAGCAGTAAACCGGAGCGTTACACTGGCAGAAGGTTTGATAGGGAGAAGGTAAATATAACCGACTGTGGCAACAATAATACCATCAGGAGAGCTGGGGGAACGGAAAAAGGATCTCGAACCATTGAGACTAGTACCAAGGAAGGGACAATAATGAAAATCCACATAGGCACGGCATCAATACTAGATTAATCGGACATATGCCGAGATAGTAATCAGACCAGCAGCTTTAACTGCGAGACAAGATTTTCATTAAAAGGCAAACCTAGTACATCTTTTAAAATTAATCAGTATGGGTATCAACAAAAATTTGTAAAATTTGATTTGGGAAGACTAATAAAATGTAAACAAAACCTTATTATTTATTTTAAATATAAATGTAGAAAATAAAATTATTAAAGCACAGCAGCTAAAGCGCCATTAATTTCGGAAAAATTTATTAAAAACAAAGTACAAAAATTAAATAGTGAATTAATACCCATATAAGAAAGTAACTTAGTAGCTACGAACAGCAGAAAGTTTGCAAGTATAAATCGCATGGAAATCTTAAGATGCAAGTTAGGGAACATAAAGTTTGAACACGAGTTTATGGTTGTATCTGGATTGAGGATGGAAGGGAGTTTTGGAATGGACGTAATTGATAGATTAAAGTTGTTAATAGATGCAGCAGGTAAGAAAATTAATGTCGTAAAGAATATATTACATAGGACGATGAGGTGAATTGTGAAGATTAGAATGAGTTTGTAAGTTTGAATTTATATGAAATAGTGGAATAAGTCCATTTCCAATGGACCTGCACCTTGCCGAAGTTCCAGATTACTAGAACAGGTAAAATGGCTTGTGTGTTCTAATGAGCTAAAGAGCCAAACCACAGGTCCAACCAAAGTAGTAGGGTCGTTAGTGAGGAAGCAGACTGAGACAGGTCCCCGAAAGAGGGCAGAGGCTCTTTTGGTACTTAGATTGGCAGAGAGTTTAGGGGTCGGTATGGCAGTCTAAGACACGCTACCGCGATGTGTAAGGCAACGGGAAACCACCACATTACCTAACATGTACACAGCGCATTTATATTATAATAAAATGATGGCATTTCCTGGGGTAAAAGATTCCGGAGTTAAAATAGTCCCCATTCGGATCTCCGAGAAGGAACTACACCGGAGGATGCGATTGGAAAGTTAAAAATAAGAGTTGTGAACATTTTGCGAGCCGGAGCGTGGAATCTTAGAAGTATGAACCAAGTAGGTAAGCCAGAGAACCTAAAAATCGAAATGAGTAGACTATCACTAGACATAGTAGGGATTAGCGAAGTTTGGTAACCAGAGGCAGATGATTTTTGGGGTGGAGACTACATGGTAATACATACAGGAGCAGAAAAAGGAAATTTGGGTGTGGGGATAGTTATGCGGAAACAGATAGGATACTGTGTAGAAAACTACGTACAAAAGAACGAAAGAGTACTCATGGTTAAATTAGAGTCTAAACCGGTAAACACAGTAATAATACAAGTATACATGCCCACCTCAAGCTACAGTGACGAAGAGGTAGAAGCAGTCTACAAAGATACTAAGATACGTAAAAGGACATGAAAATTTAATAATTACGGGGGATTCTAATGCAGTGGGAGGTGAGGGTAGAGAAGGAGCGGTAGTAGGTTTATTTGGTTTAGGCACAAGAAACGACAGGGGAAATAAGCAAGTAGAATTTTGCGACAAAAACAATTATACCATCACAAACACATTATTTCAACATCATGCTAGAAGACAATATATGTGGAAGATGCCAGGAGATATAGGAAGATATCAAATAAATTACATTCTTGTTGGATAACGGTTTAGGAATCAAGTAAAAGACTGTAGAATCTACCCAGAAGCAGATATAGACACTGACCGGAACATCGTAATCATGAAGGCCGCACTTCAATTTAAAAATTTGAAAAAAAGAGGCGGAAAAGGGAACTTGGTCTTGGAGAAACTAAAAGATAAAGATATTCAAGAAAAATTCGAAAAAGTCAAATGAATTGCTCAAAGATATCGGGAAAACAACTGATACTAAAAAAGTAAAAACAGAATGAAATAACATTAAATCCAGCCTAGGCATGGCGGCCAGAGATATTCTGGGGTATACACAAAAAGAAAATAAGAAAGCATGGATAACAACGGATATCCCGAATTTAATAGAAGAAAGACGACAATACAAAAATAAATCAGACGAAACAGGACAACAGATACAAAGCCATAAAATGGGACATTATTAGCAAATGCAGGAAAGCTAAAGAACAATGAATTGATGAAAAGTGCAAAGAGGTACAAACTAAGATGGAAATAGGAAAGACAGATGAAGCATACAAATCAATTAGAATGAATTTTAGGGATATAGAACCGTATAGCAAAAATATAAGGGACGCGCGAGGAAACGTCATTATAGAAAATGTAGAGAAAGTGGGTAGATAGCAAGAATATATAGGGAATTTATATGCAGGAGAAGAACTAACTGCATTAGAACAGGAATCAGACATTGAAATTGATGACTTGGGATATCCTATACTTAGAGATGAGTTTGAATTTGCATTAAAGGGTCTGAAAAATGGTAAGGCACCGGGTACGGACAAGGTGCAAGCAGAAACTCTAAAAGCCGCTGGACAAGCAGTAACAGAACGTTTCTTTCAATTTGTAAGCTGTATGTATGAAACAAGCGAGATACCCAAAGATTTCAAACGCAACATTATGGTAACTATACCAAAAAAGAAAGACGCGAATAGATGTGAAAATTTTCGAACAATAAGTTTGACAGGACACGTGTCAAAAATATTAACTAGAATTAAACAAAGACGAAGAAATACTAGGAGAAGGCGAATTTGGGCTTAAGCGAAACAGCTGAACACGGGAGGCTATTTTAGCTCTGAAAGTGATAATGGAGAAAACAATAGAAAAAGGGGAAAGCGTGTATGTAGGGTTTGTAGATCTGGAAAAGCATTCGACAATGTAAAATGGAAAAAAATGTTCGAAATACTCAAAAAGATTGGAATGAGTTATAAAGATAGATGAATGGTACATAGCTTATACAAACAGCGAACAGCAGCAATAGAATTAGAGCACGAACGCAGAGAAGTATACATTAGGAAAGGGGTGAGACAGGGATGTGCCCTATCCCCAATAATTTTTAACGTGTACATTGAAGAGGCAATGAATACTGTCAAATGCAGGAAAACATTTGGAATTACTATGCAGGAACAAAAGATTGATATGTTTAGACTTGCAGATAATATAACGGTAGTAGCGTCTAGCAAGGAAGAGCTAGAAGCTGTTCTTAATGAAATAGAAACGGTTCTAACAAGAGATACGGTATGAAAATTAACAAAACTAAAACTTAGGTACTAGTATGCAAAGGAGGGGAATATAAATCAAAAACAAGAATACAAATATGTAACACCAACTAACAAGAGATTAAGGATTTCTGCTACCTAGAAAGCTAAATAACGCATGGTGGGAAAAGCAGAAAAGATATAAAACAAAGATTAGTACAAGGTCGTGCTCCATTTAACTAGAAAAAGCAACTACTGTGTTCAAAGACAACAAACATATAAACAAGAAAAGCATATGTGTGGAGCACAGCACTACACGGCTGTGAAGCCTGGACAGTAGGAGAAGCGGGCAAGAAAAAGGTCGAAGCCTTTGAAATGTGGTGCTACACACGTATGATGAAGATAGAAATATGTGGACAACGGTAAAAAATAGAAGAGATAGAATGATAGGCAACATACTACGGCACGAGGGAATAGTGCGGAATATATTAGAAGCAGAGACAGGAAAAAAGAGAAGAAGAGGTAGACCAAGGTTAGACTGCTGCACAGAGCTAGTGAAAGATGTAGGCTGTAGGAGTTTCAGGGAGAAATCAATGGAGGTACGCATCCAACCAGTCCCAAGATGGATAAATTAATGACGAAGAAAGTAGCGTACTTAAACATGATGATTATTATAAGCCACTACAAAAATTGGTTGGGCAATATTCTCGAATAATGTTAATAGTGTGAAAGAATTTACTGGAAAACGATTATTTCGGCAAATGTCCAAGCGCTGGGGGATCTTTGCTGCCATAGGCTGCTTAACCCCCTTCACTGAATCTCGGTGAAATAGGGCATAAAATTAGAAAACAATAGAAGGGGAACCGAGCTGTTTACATGCTGTGTGAGAATTTCAGGGAACAGTGTAAGCTAGCTCAGAATATAAATAAGTGCAGGTTCGTGTTTAACCAGTTTTGAGACGGAAAATCTAATGACAAAAAAATAAGCGCAGATAAATCTGATGATTATTATAAAGAACTACAGGTGTTGATTGTGAAATATCTGCAACTAATGTTGACTGTGCGAAAAGATATATTGGAAAAAGTATGAAATCGGTAAATGTTTAAGTGTCGGGGGAACTTGGCAGCCACAGGCTGCTTGCCCCTTCCCAACCACTGAATGTCGGAGAAATAGGGTATATAACTGTAAAACAATAGGAGGGGACCGAACTGCATCTAACAAGAAAGAACAGCGCCTATGATGAAAGACAACAAATATAGAACAAGAAGAAAGTTGTTGAAAGCATATGTGTAAAGCACAGCACAGTATGCCTATGAAATACGGACAGTCTGAAAAGCAAACTGAAAAACGGTGGCAGCCCTTTGAAATGCTGTGCATCAGCTGTATGAGGATGATAGCATGGACAGACAAAGTTAATAACAAATAGGTTATAGAAATAATTTGGGAACAAGGATATCTGGGGAAAAAGGGAAAAACAGAAGGGCAGAATACGTTCTAAGGCATTTTTGGGGAATATTATTGAATATACTACAAGCAGAGATAGGAAAAATGAGGTAGTTGTAGACCTAGATCAGATAGTTATACATGCAGACTGTGCAAATTTCAGGAAAATGTGTAGGTTAGTTCAGAATAGGCAACAATGATGGTACGCGTCTAACCAGTTCTAGGACTGAAGACCTAATGATGAAGAGTGAAATAAGTAAATGAAATAGATAAAGAAATAAGTAAAGTAATGGTTGAAGTAAATGAAATAGAGGAAGCAGTAAAGGAGGTGCAGGTAGAAGTAAACAAAGTAGAGTTGAAGGCTATTGGGGATCCAGGTAAGGTACAAGATGAAGTAGGGTCAGCGTTCATTGGATATTTTCAAGATGGTGAGTTAAAAATGAAGATTTGAGTATTTATACAAGCTAAGATGATAAAATGGAATCGTTTAGGGAAGATGAGATTAAAAATAAACTGATTAAAAGTGATAAAGATTTAAATGGCGGTATCAGTAATAAAAATTTAAATGAGGATAAGAGTAATCTAAACGAGGGTGTCTGCTATAAATCAAGTTCTTATTTTGTGAATCATGTTATTGTAATAAAAAGAAGGGATTAAATTTCAATATGAAAGGTATAATAGCACAATAATAAAAAGTACAATTCTTCAACGTCGGTAGATAATATTAATAGCAGTGTGATTTAAAGAGTGATTTAAAGTATTTATTTTTGGTAGATGATTGTTATTATATAGTGAAAAAAAATCCTTTCTTTTTGGTTTGTCTATGTGCACTATAACATTAGTTGCAGTTATATGGAGTCTCTAGAACCACTTCACAAAATCTTTATGCTCCTATTTGTTGAGATAGTGATGTTTTATCGGAGTTTTTTTACAGTATATTTGTATTTTGTGTATGTCAAAGAATTTTTTTAACACTAAACTTAACGGGACCGTATGCAAATTTAAGAGAATACAAAATAAAGGATACTGATGCTTGAAGTTAGATGATAAAATGATACAATTGGTAAGCCTGATCTTAACTTTAAGGTCTTATAGGATGAGCACCATTAGAAAGAATTATGTGTGTGTGTTATAGGTCTAATGTAGATAGTTGTATATAGTAAGTAGTTAGAAAAAATGTAGAAATTTATTTATTTATCCAAAATATGGCATTCAACGTAAACTCAACGTGTTGCTTTCAAAATTTTAAATTTTAACTTGAGAGAAAGTACCGGGATAAAATCATATATGGGTCATTGAGCACCATATTCTGTACACTAAACAACTCAAATCAGAAAAAATAAGAAACTTCTAATGTTTAACTTTTATGACGAAACACCGTGTATAATATTCCCATGACACTTTAAAAGCTTTACAATGTCATCTTTAAATAATGTAACACGTAGGTTAAAAGACGGTAAAAATACAAATCATTTTTTTATAATTAATCCTTTTTAAAATGAATTCTAATATGTAAACATTCGTCTTCCTTAAAAGCACTAAATACCATTTAATGTTACGTTAAGCAAGGTGAACATTAAAGTACTTCTCAATTTTTGCAAGAAGCGTGTATTGAATATTGCACTTATATATCTAGATTTTTCGTTCCATTTTAATGAGAAACATAAAATGCAATTTTGGACAAAGCTACTTTACTCAAGATTCCCCAAATCATAGTTTCATTCAGTAGCGACGATAGAAACCAATAAATCACATACGTGGAGGTAAGCAACTGACAGATGATTATTTGTACAATTACATAACATGTATGGAAACACTCCAATTAGCGAGTTAAAACGCTTTTATAATTCATAAATGATATGCTATAAGACATTTAAAACATTTAAGCAAACCAAGTTGGAAGATTAATAACGGAGTTTATTAATATGATAAATATAAACATATACCGAAGAATCGAAAATTGATTTTCCGATGGAGTTATAATGGTACAATATGGAGATAAAATTAACCAACGATTTGGATCCGGCATAATTTAGAGGTCAAAACGCAGGTATTTTTTTAGAGAGAGATTGCTTGCTATAATTGATTAAATAAATTAAGCTTGCACAAGATTTTGATGTATAGATGCGATTTAGGAATGAATAAGTTTCGGAGGTTTTTGGGGTAAAATTTCATGGTAATTTGATGACTACAGAAAGGTTTTTGGTAAGAGTCACTAATTAGTCACACTAAAACAGGTTAATTGAAGGATATACAAATTGTGAGTTCAGAATTAGAAGCATTTTGAACGTTATTAAATTATCTGTGCAGCATCATTGGCCAACGACACTCACGAGCGGGTAATAAACGATAGATAAATTATCCACAACAAAATTATCTTAAATTTGTGTAACTCACAAGAGAAGAGATTTAAATTCCGTAATTCTGACAAAGATTAGGTAAGGATTATTTTAGTTATAGCTTACGAATAATTATATGTATGAACTTAAACTGTAAATTGTTTTATTGTATGAAGGAAAATTGTTTTTGAATGCATAGATGTATTTTGAAATTTCTGTGTTTCATTTCATTTTCGTAAATTCTACAGCGTAATTTCTGTGGAGCTATCCAGACAAGAAAAAGGAAGGTAATATAGTAATGTCGTATTTTCTATTGCATCCGCAAATATATGGCCGTATCCACAGCACCTTTACTGGCACTTACACTGGAGGCCTAGTTACAGCAACTTTTAGCGGTGTCCAATCTAGGGCTCGATTTAAATAGTCTGAAAATTAGAGTTTCTTGTTTCGTAAGATTTCGGGGAAATATTCTCCTTAGAATATATCTGAATGATTTTTAGTGTAACAGATAGAATGAAAGAAGTTCGTGAGGGTGTGAGAACAGAAAGAGTGGAAATAGGTTCCCAGGAAAGCGTTTATATTGAATAAGCGAAAAATTAGAATTCAGAGGCCTAGAAAGAACAGAGTGTAACAGAGACTCTGGAATCTAAAATGGCTCTCTTATTAAATATTAATAGAAACATGCAGAAAATGAGTGAAAATAATGTGACAGATATGAAGGGAATAAGAGAAAATATGCAGGAACAAAATGAGAGCATAAGTGAAATGAGTGACAAATTCGATAAAAATATTTAGTCGTTACGGGCGGAATTTGAAGAGAATACAGAAAAATTAAGGGGAAAGTATAAAGTTAGAAAGTGACAGGAATGAAAATAAATTTAAAGAAACGAGTGAAAAACTAACTGGGCTTAAAGAAAGCTAATGAAACCACACAGATGAAATTTGAAATTATCGGAAAAGTGTTACAGATTCTAGAGAATATGGATGACGTAGAAGAAAAAATTGTTTAATTAAAAGCGAATCAGCATATAAGTGGAAAAAAAACTAATGGGAACATTAAAAATTTAGATCAAAAGACCACTCAGAAATAGAAAACGGAATAAATCAAAATTTCACAATATTCTAATTTCTATACCCTGTAAAAAAATAAGCGTATTTAACAATGTAACTAAAACTTGTAAACTGCATTTTTTGCAAATTCTGAAGACATCGCAAACTTAAAAAGCCCTACTTTAAACCGTGTGTATAAATAATTTTTGAAAGGTACCTTGTACAAATAATCATTTTATACTTAGTAAAATGAGTTTTATTGTAAAATACGTACGTCATTTATTGAAAAACTAACACGCTGCATTATAGATTGTTAAACTGCATTTACAATCATTACGAATGTAATTGCGAGCTTTAATTATTATGTAAATAATTTCCGTGTATAAAATATTCCTTGGAAAATGTTTCAATTGCCGTGGAGACAAATCTTATTGCATTTTTAAAGCTTAAAATTCTGTGGAATGCAAATGACTTCCATACACTTTTAAAAAAACTAAATTCATTCTCGTTAAAAATAACGCTTTATGAGTTTCAGACAAAATATGTTAATTCTAGAATTTTTGTTACAAACAAACAAATACGTCACTTTACCAAGAAAAACCTAAAAGTTAATTATTAGTATCTATGATTAAATGCCCTCAAGGAACTTACGCAACTATTAAAAAACCATAAACAATCAGATAAGAAACGGTTTAACAGCGTTTGTATTACAGAGAAGGAAACCCTGCCCATTAACCTCGTGCATTAGAGAATAATAGATGGCGCTCTACAACGCAACAAATATTTTTTTATAAAACTATGTAAAGAATGCACTTTCGAGCCACAAAGGTATATCACCAAATAGTTAAATTTATAATTTATATTTGTATTACTGGACTACCAAATTAAAACCTCTATCTTTCGATTTGCAGTAGTGATACAGAGTGTGATGCAAGAATTTTGAAATTCTGTTTAAACATCCGGTTTGGCTCGCTTTTCCTATACATTACGTATAGAATGACAAGAGTTTGTGCTTTCTATCTAGGCCCAAAAACAGGCAATAGGGTTTCTGTCATCATGTTACAAGAACGGCTAAGGCAATGTCAAAAAGGGGTTTTCCATAAACAAGCTCCATCGAGCTTCAGCAGCGTATTAAAACAAAATTCACCACAATGAATTTTTTGTCATCACCACCGCTACCATTGTTATAATTTGCCAGAGCCAAGTTATTAGCATTATAAGATGTTTGCCTTCTTTGAGGTACTCGGGTCTTAATTTTAATTTAATCGTTATTCATTCGCGACAAAGCTCTTGATTTGGTTTATTACTATGACCTTTACTATTATTACCGTTTCATCTCTAAGCTTTTGTCAAAACTCCAATTTTGCGCATTATAAGCATTCTCCTGCGATGAGACATAATGATGCATTTAATTCCAACGCGCGTACCTCATTAATTGGAAGGATTTATTGAAATTCGCTTAATACAGTCACACTGAAGTTGTCGTTTATTCGAAAACCGTTTCAAAACCCGTATGTAGTACATAAAACTGTTTAATGCAGAAATTGCGCAGGTGTTTGCCAAATATGAATAATAAATAGCCAACGTGTAAGCTAGTTCAAGCAAAATATCTTAGTGACCTAACTGTAATAATTAAAATTACAGTTTTATATTACAAACCCATCCTTTTCTTAAAAGTAACATCTAACTTTTCTTCCCCAAAAAACATAATTATTCGCATTGAAGTGAAATATAAATGAGATTTTCAACCCAAACTTTTACGTTTACCGCTTTCAAGTGGTAATAGCAAAAAGCAATTAACTGCGATTTTACGTACGTGTGTGATGCATTCAGAAAATTAATCACGGATGGCTTGCTTTAACTTACACATCATTCGGTTAATGTTATGGACAAAAACAAACAGAATGTTTGAAACTCAGCATTATTGGATTGCCATTAAGCTGGTAGTTTCTTTTGATACACCCGGAGTTAAATTGCTTTATAACTGCTGCATAGTGCTGAATCATTTTAAATTTTCCTTGATTATAGACAATCCTTTAGCAAAATTGAATGCATTATGTGTTTCTGAAATGTGTACAAACTTTACATTTTAAACAAGTTGAAAATGCAAGGCATTGTCGCAACGAACTTCCAAATGTAGACTTACTTTAAAACAATTTAAAGAAATTAAAATTATTATGTTGTACTAATTATAAGTATTCAGATAAAATACAAAAATTTATAAACAACAAAAGAGACATTTTAATATATTTTATTTTATTGAATAAATATTTTAAAAGCTATATATTAGTTCTCATCAATAAGATAAGAAATTTTTCTTTTATATGAATCTAATTATTTTCGGTAATCAAAATTTAAGTTTAAACAATGTCTACAATATTGGAATAATTGGCATGAAATGCCATAAATTGTTCAAATATGTGTCGCATATTATTTTAAACTTATTTAAAATTTTAATTATCCCTGTGGATTTTCCCGGGGGCTCGGCGTCCCCGTGGCCCGATTTTAACTGACATCAAAACTTAAGCTCTGGACACCGAGCTGAATCGATTGATGTATCACACATTGATGTCCGACCATTAAAAGACCTCGGACACACAGACAGACAGACACACAGACAAATAGATTTCATAAACGAACGAAGTTCGTTGAAAAGTATTGTACCTTGTATAAGAATTAACATAAATAAAATCTAGATATTATGGCTTGTATGAATCTTAGAATTTACTAAATGGGGTTTGGCGCTATTGTCATAAGTATTATTGATCAAAATCGTTCTTTCATATGCTAAATGCGGTTCAACGTTGATTTCATTGATATTTATCGAAATCGTTCTTTAATATTTGATATCTATCATGTACCTCGAAAAACAGGTACTAAGTATGCAAATATAATTTTCCTTTTTGGGAAAGTTTTAAACAAATCTACTCATGGTAGTATAATTACAAAGGATGGACGTAGCAGAAGGGATATAGTAGCTAGAATAGCTCAAGCTAGAAAAATGTTTTTAAAAAAGAAAAACTTACTAATAGCTAATAGTATTAGTTTAGATAATAGAAAAAGTTTCTTAAAGTCATACGTATGGAGCGTTCTACTATACGGTAGTGAGACTTGGACAATTAAAGAAGTAGATAAGAAAAAGATAGAAGCTTTTGAAACTTGGTGTTATAGGAGAATGTTAAAGATTAGTTGGACAGATAGAGTAACAAACGAGGAAGTTTATAGAAGGATAGGTGAGGATCCCTGTATGTGGAAACAATCGAAGGTCAGGAGAGATAGAATGATAGGGCACCAGTTAAGACATGAGGGACTATTTAGTAAAGTCTTAGATTATAGACTACCAAATAAAAATAGAGTAGGAAGGCATAGACAAAGCTATATTAGTCATATTATTAGAGATTTAGGTTGTGAAGGGTATGTAGACCTTTTTAGACTAGCTCAGAATAGAAAAGAATTTAGAGCTGCGTCAAACCGACTTTAAGTAAGTTCGAAAACAAAACAAAAAAAAATAAAAATCAGTTAACTAAATGTCACCAGGACATAACTCACAATTAGTTAGCGGTCTGGCATGTTGGTAGCGTTTCGTTGCTTAAGCCTTACCATAACATATAATTTAATAAACGTCACCAGGACACAACTCACAATTAGGTAGCGGTCTGGCATGTTGGTAGCGTTTCGTTGCTTAAGCCTTACCATAACATATAATTTAATAAACGTCACCATGACATAACTCACATGTAGGTAGCGGTCTGGCATGTTGGTAGCGTTTCGTTGCTTAAGCCTTACCATAACATATAATTTAATAAACGTCACCATGACATAACTCACAATTAGGTAGCGGTCTGGCATGTTGGCAGCGATTCGTTGCTTAAGTCTTACCATAACATATTATTTAACACTTTTCATTTTTGAAGCGGATAACCAGGTTATATTTCATTTCCTTATAAATGGTAATCATGTAAACATGTTAGAGTTCTTTAACAACCATCAGGTTGCTAATATCTATGTAGAGTCAGCTGGATAGGAAATAGATAGAAGGATTTAGGAAGATCTAGACCAAACTATATTAGTCAAATTATTAGAAATTTAGGTTGTGAAGGGTATGTAGAGCTTTTTTAGATTAGCACAGATTAGAAAAGAAGTTAGAGCTGCGTCAAACCGACCTTAAGTAAGGTCGAAAACAAAATGATGATGACTCAAGGTGTGACGTTCTATGGAAGTACCCATAACTAAAATTCATTTTAATAGTTTCTGTATTAGTAAATTTCACAAATTGGATTAAGTTATTCCCTTTAAGAAATACCATATTCAGGTTACTATAATTTTGATATAGGTAAAATACTTTGCACCGTATATGATCCATATTCTAAGATTGACAAATTCATATGTCAGTTTTTAAAGGTTAGAGATGATGTCGTAATTGCAATTAGTACAGTCGTGGTTCAGTTGCGTAGATTATTAAACTATTACGATGGCGTCAGATGATCTTATCGTCTGAGCGTAAAGACAGTTCATGTACAGTTTTGTGCTAACTCTAGTAAATGTAGAATCCCTATCTCTAATTTTAGTTCCACGATACGTAAACTTAAGTAGATATATAGGGATGATAGTAAAACGAACAAGGTATGTTCATTTTATACTTTTAATTCATCCGTCGAAAGTTTGCCAAAGATATTTCGAATGATTTTGTGAAGGGTGGACCTATTTTTCATTGAGAACTTTGTACATAATATCCATACCATTTACCTTTGACTAGAATTTAACGAACAAGACTGAGAAGTAGTCTTATTACGTTTGGATATCTTGCCAAGTACGTCAGTTTCAATTTTAGGGGCATATTGGTTCCTAGATCAATAACCTTGTGTTGGAAATAACCGTGTTGTGGAGGACAGTTGATAGCAGCATCTTATGGTATGCAGTAGAATGATAATCAATCACCGGTCAGGTACTAACGAATCCTAGCTGACGTTATGCCAGGAAGAAGGTTTGTACCTAAATAAACGATCGAAATTTAGTGCATCAACTGCCTAGTTGAGTAGATTAGCAATATACTTGATTTTAATATTTACTTAAAACTATTATGTACCTGTAATAAAAGCGTAAGCGTCATTGTGCATACCGGTCATTTCACATTTGCTTCTACGAACCGTCTTTGCAGTTAGCAGTCTTAAATACGTTTACGTGTTTTTAAGGTTCATGTCTGTTTTATGTTTAGAGCAATATTGTGTTTAATGGTTTTTCAGGTACATACTTAAACCAGAATCACTAACCTGATCTCAAATTTTGGCACCATCCTTTTATTCTTTCTAGGGTTTTTCCCTAGCAACCCTGAGAGATTAGGTGGCGTCCAAGGTATTTTCCGATCAAGACATATTTCATATCCGATAGCATTTTGGAACCCTCTTAAAACACTTACATCACTCGTTTCACTGTGTTAGTCGGCAACCAATTTTGTTAGTACAGTCAATGTTATCGGTATTTTACCAAAATACTAGTTCTAGCGGAGTACTTTACAGAGCTGTCTGTGAATTACTGGCTAGATATGCTGGGGGGCCAAACCTGAAAACATAACAAAGGTTTAGCTAAAATTCTGACCCATAATTTGGAATTTTGGAATTACTGGTTTTTGATGGTAGTAGAGAATATCATCGATTTTAGTGCAGTGCCGTAGCCTAAAACGCTCAGCTTTCTGGATTCCATTTTGATCTGACCGATCGTACCTGGTGATGCATTGCTAAACTGCATTCTACGACAGACAGGAATTGCCCTGCACATGTAGTTCCTACTGGTAAATGAAAAACAGACTAGCTATCGATATCGACTTGAAATACATTTTGCTTTAGGCCATTGTAGCAAAATACGCACTGGTAGAGAGTTGCGCGCCTTGGTTGCGCAATGTATAGTATGGCCTTGTTCATAGTTGTACGTATGAGCCATTCGCGTGAATGCAGACACTGTATATACTTGAAGCCCTCCTGCGATACAATGTTAGGTCATTCATTTTCCACTTTACGGAGATCCAACCAAGACAACGCGTGTCAAGGTAATTTATACACATTATAATACAATCTGCATAAATTAGCTAAGCTTCTGTCTAATTATGTTTGTAGACATGTTGTAGTGCCTTTTGACGAAACTATGTGCAGGGTTTAGTATCCTACAAAACAATCATGTGAACAAAAAGACATTTGGTGCAATTATTCAGTGGACAAAGAGGATAAAAAAGTTTCAATGGAAGCATTCTAAGATGTACTTTATGCTGAAAATAAAATAATGGCAACCAAAACCTTAACAATATTAACATCGAACAATATAGTTAAAAAATATATTAACAATATATGGACCGAAAAAAATAATGGTGTCTTTGTTACAGAAATAATTTAATGATAGAAGGCAACAACACAAATAGTTATGTGTAAGCGTCTATCAGAGTATTTAAGAATATAGTGTTGCAAAGATCTAAAGTTTTTAACAGATGTGCTCTAGTAAAGTTTATTACGGGAAGTTTTGAGACCTACCATAAATTGCGTCTTTAGAATTCGCTCACTCCGGGCGCGATAAAGACATAGTTTACATGAAATACCTTTAAAGAACGGAAAAAGTTAAAGAATACTATAAAATTAGTAACAAACAATACAAAGTACAATCGAAAAAGACCTTGAAAAAGTTATACGATTAACAGTGGATATTGCGTCTTTTGAAAGTCTCAAGGTATCAGCGGAAGATATTGTAAACATTTGTGTATCTTAGAAAGTAAATTGAACATCAATATCTTGTATAACTTTGCAGAATAGAAGGAACTTCGCAGAATTAGCTTTAGAAAAGATAGTACTCGGTGTAGACTCCTATTCCAGAGTTTGCTTATAGTAGCAACGAAATTCAGCCCATGGCAACAGTTTAATCTGACGTTATTATTATACCAGTGGAATATACGATTCAAAATGATGAAAACATTAAATAGAAATAAATGCTACACTGAAAGAAGTAGGTTAGATGATTTGATATATTGTAGTAATTATTAATGAACTTTTTGTTAAAAGAACAATAATAGCATCTATATTTGAAATTCATTGTTGTAATTCTTCGTATAAATTTGTTTCTATAACATTCACTATTTGAGTATCAATTTTTAAAATATTAAGTTTAATAAACGATATATAAAGTATTTGAAACAAGTATTGCAATATTTAATACATTTAGTGTTAAAATTTCGCAACGGAGCCGTCAACTTTTACCATACCCTATAACGATAATCTACATATCGACTATATAATAGAACGTCGCGCAAGTGTATTACTTACTATCGCGAACTAGTTGATACCCCCATATTTAATTTGTACAACGTGTGCGCATTGAATAGTTTCCTTTTATTTACTCATAATTATAAAGGTACGACTTGATTTAACCTATGCCGTAGTTATAGTAATACTTTATCTACTATTATTTTGGTAAATAGTATTCACATGTTACGTTTATTTTCAGCATAAATTAATTACCCTTTTTTTTACTTGTTAATTCGTAAACCCGCTTTACCATAATTTTGTTA
Organism: Platerodrilus igneus; assembly: GCA_036346225.1. Taxonomy (NCBI): domain Eukaryota; kingdom Metazoa; phylum Arthropoda; class Insecta; order Coleoptera; family Lycidae; genus Platerodrilus; species Platerodrilus igneus. The sequence continues at coordinate 283,264 of JARFIW010001227.1, read as the reverse complement.
AATCGATTCCGTTTCAATTCTTAAATTCTTCAACAACATCCTGTTTACCATAAGCAAGCTTTCTACAAATTTTCATTTTGAACTTATTTATTTTGAAACGTAAAGTTTATGCTATAATTAAATAGTATATATCCTGTTTTAGGTATCCGTGAGCTTGTTATACATTACGACCGCGTATAGTGGTTTTTTCTATTGTTCCAGTGTAAAGACTCGTTAAAATAAAGTCGTGCACTATCCGATAAAACCGTGCCTTCCAATTTTAATCGCGTTTCAATAACGCCAGGATTTTGCAGTTCGAGTTTGTGTTATTTGAACCATTTTTAAATTTAATTTTGCAGCTTGTGCGTCGAAATATTTTCTACATCATTTGTCACAGTACTTCAAAAGAAATGCACGTTTTTTTTGTTCGACAAGTAGGAGGTGTCTTACGTGTATTGGTGAGTTATCCGGCGCTTACCCATTCTATAATATTCTCTTTTTAGATTTCAGCTTGAGGCCGAATTGGTTCTTTCTTTATATAGGCCCAACTGTTCGTATACGTAGACCAACTGCTTTTGCATTTAGACCAAGTGCTTTTGTCTGTTGACCAGTTGTGCCGTTATGGTAACAGGGTAAATAGATCCCGATTACCGTGGCGTTGCTGTGCTGACACACCCCCAATGGGTTGCAAGCTAAGTATCCAGACACATACAGGTATACAACTTGTTTTATTTTGCGTTTATTAAGAGCATATTCCGTATCAGCGTTTGTGTAGTTACGTGATAAGAAACATTGACACGGTAGAACTATTGTTTGTTGTTGCGGAGCGACATTATCGCTCTACAGGTGTGATGTACCATTGTTAAAAATGTTTGACAGACACATGCTGATTCTTTTCTACTGATTGTGTTATTTTACAAACGGTATTATGTACAATTTAAAAGGAATATTTGCCAAAAGCTCTAACACATTAATTCTTTCCTACTGATTAGTTTATTTTCCAAAAAGTATTGGGTGAAATTTTAAAAATGCTTGACAAAAGCTCACATGTTTATTCACCGCTGATTAATTTTATTTTGTGTAAAATACGAGATGCGCACTTCGTATCTAAAGTATTAAATTGTTTATATCACCTAAGTGTTTGCTTTGAAATAGTGACGCTTTATTTGTTTTCTTTTTGCTTGTTTGTACAGAATCCTTTATTTATTCTTATGGTTAATAGGTAATCGTGGGCGATATGTTTTTTTTTCTTTTTGGTATCTAAGCGAATCCCCCCACTCTCCGCGGTTGGTAGTTAGCCTGGTATTTAATTTTCTTCCATCTACGTCAAGGTACGTAGCACACATTATGCACTCCCAGCAAAACTTGAAGTAACATTGAATGAAGTTTCACACATGCATGTCGATTATGAAAACGACTGGTACTGCATTAACCTAACAACAGCAATGGGACCACTAATGCTCAACAATGTTATTAAGATTAAATTGATTTATACAAGATTTTTGAAATAAGTAGTTTTTGTTGAAGATTATAATTCAATTACTACAATTCATGACTTTAGGGCTTTTATCACCACCGGTAAGTGTAACTACAAAAGTAAAAAAGTATGTGCATCAATATGTTACTAATGTATAGCTGATTCGGATTCAGAAGATGGTACCAGTGGAAGTAAGTATCAACCATCCACAGATGAAAGTGATACATCTGTTGAACTAGCTACTGAAGAAAAGGGTGACACTAATTTTACTGCTAATTCTGCATTATTAGAAGGAAAAGAAAAGCCTATCTGCAACAAACGACAAAGAAATCTAAATATATGGTAACGAAATATCCGGAAAAAATGTAGTAGCGAAGGTAAAGCATATACTACTTCTAAAAGGAAACAAGTTCTTAAAAAAGTTATGGGTCCTGAATGTGGAGTAGTCGGTGTAAGTGCAAAACTAAAATCTCCAATGACCAAAGACATAACGTATTCACTGGCTTCTATAAACTTGCTGACATTAATCGGAAGAGAGATTATCTTTTAACAAGTGTATTACGCTTATTGAAGCGCTTATTGAAAAGATGCGTACTTTGAAAGGAGCGGTCGATCCAGAAGAAGGAAAAAGAACTCCCGAATACTACTAGGTTATCATAAAGTAAGGGATATATTTTAAATCATTACAACTTTTTAATAAATTAAGTTAGTAACATAAAATAAACGAAATCTAGTTGCTTAATGAATGGAATTTTACCGTATCTATGAGAAACAAAAGCGTTGTCATAACAATTGTTGACACTAGTGTCAAAACGAAATTATTCAATTTGAAGTTTTATTTTGAAATTAAAACTCAAGTAAACGTTAAGTTCAAACGACTCAACTGTAATAACATGGATTTACAAACAAGAATTGGTTTAGTTCAGTGCTATTATGAATCCGACAGAAATTACACCGCTGGATTACGAAGATTTCGCACGAGAATGGGTTTGAGAGCGGGACCCTGTCAAATGAAAGCGTACCGCAATTTGATACAAAAATTTGAAAAAACAGGGTCTGTAACTGACTTACCATGATCAGGAAGACCAATAATTAGTGATGTCCAAGTTGCAGAGGTTCTTCATGAAAATCAAGACATAGCCAGAAGCAATTCACTCGCAATCAGCAGTGCAAATGCGATATCCAAGCGTTTGCAAATGCCGTATACCACGGTTTGGAAAATCTTACGCAAAATTCTAAACATGTATCCATATAAACTGAAAATGCTGTTTGAATTAAAGGACGCAGATTTGGCTACTAGGTACGATTTTTCTTTGCGAGTAATGGCTCAGATGGAAATTGAACCCGAATGGTTATCCCGTATTTTATGGACAGATGAGGCACATTTTACTCTGAATGGTGGAGTCAATACTCAAAACTGTAGAATCTGGTCTGCAGAAAATCCGCAACAAATCGTTCAAAAAGGTCTTCATGACAAGAAAGTCACCGTTTGGTGCGGTTTTACAGCTGATTTTATTATTGGTCCGTATTTCTACGAGGAAATGCAGAATGGACAAGCCGTATCTGTAACTGTAAATGGTGAACGATACTTGCAAATGTTAGAAAATTATGTTATTCCACAGCTGCAAAACGAGCACTACGGAATTGAAAACATCATTTTATGCAGGATGGAGCACCCCGCACATTTTTCGACCAGTCAAAGAATTGTTAACCAACGTTTTCAAGATCGCGTGTTAAACAGACATTTCGTAAATTCATGGCCACCAAGATCACCTGATCTAAACCCAGCGGATTACTGGCTGTGGGGTTATTTAAAAAGTTTAGTGTTTAGAAGACGACCAACTACGCTACAAGAATTAAAAGACAGTATTACGGAGCAAATTGGTACAATTCAACCAGAAATGTTACGAAATGCTGTGTACAATTTGGAGGTAAGGATGGTGATCTTACAACAACAAAATGGAGGTCATATTGAGCAATTGCCGTAACCTGTTTTGGGCATACTAAATCCCATTTCATAAGCAATTACATTTCATTTATTTCTTGTTATTAACTTAATTTGTTAAAAAGTTATCATAATTTAAAATATATCCCTTACTTTATGATAACCTGATATTTCGAACTAAACAACAAAAGTATTAAAGTGTGTAAGGTGTTCTTTTTGCATACATTAGGAATAAACGAACAGTGGGTGAAAATGCTTCAGAAAAAGTCTTCTGAAGGTACAATTGCTGAGTCACTCGCAGGAAAGCTTGGCTACCATCCAGTTGTGAAATCGCACATTCTAGAGTATATTAGATATCACATAAAGAGTATTCCGACAGTTGATTCACATTATGTTAGACTTGATTCTAAAAGGATGTACTTGGAATCAGGTGTAACACTATCAAGGATATGCCAGCTCTATTGCGAAGAATGTGCAAAAGATGCTAAAGAAATGGCAAAATTGTGGTGCTATCGAAAAGTTTTTAATCGCAAATTTAATATATCATTTTTTCTATTAAAGAGAGACCTTTGTGATATGTGCAAAAAATACAACAGTAGCGCTAAGAAAAAGGTCGGAAATGGAAACCATTTGGAAAGACCACATGCAAAACAAGGTTTGATTTCCAAAAGGTTATAAGTCTCTCATACTCCAATGCATCCTAGCTATAATATAGGAGAAAACTACCTCTCTACAATCTTACCGTTTTTGATATGAAGATTAATACCGGTTGTTGCTACATATGGTACGAGAGCGATGGTAAACGTGGTACTAATGAGCTTATATCTTGTGTTCAGAGGTATATTTTAAAGAAGGTACAAGAAGACGCCACAGAGATTAGTTTCTTCTCTGACAATTGTCCAGGGCAAGATCGAAATCTATTCATGTATTTCATGTATCTCTACAGTGTTAGCACGCTAACGCTAAGTTCAATATCTCACACATTCTTAGAAAGAGGCCACATTCAAGATGAAACCGACAGTGTACAGGCTTTTTTGGAGAGAAGAATGAAAAAGCAAAAAGCATTCTTTCCAAATCAATTCCATACAATTGTTGAAATGGAAAATTCTTCATTTTATGATTTAAAAAAATTTATTAGTGATATTGCATCTAATTTGACTGTAAACTCTGAAAGTGAAAAAGTTAATTGGAATAATGTAAAAAAGGCGGCACCATATCAAATTTTTTACAAGTATAAGTTTTCTGATGATTTATAGCTGACATTTTAACACATAATTTATTATAATTATTGATACGACTACTTTAATAATTTCAAATAAACCATTTTGCAAAAACTACGGGTAATGCACGCGAAGTAGCCATCTATATTTACGCTTTGCTTTTGAATAATTCCAATACAGTTCATGGTATTGCTGGGCCACTGCCACTTATGTAATGCTAGTTTTTCGTTTTATTTACGAATTATAATCTTCAACAAAACTACTTATTTTAAGAATCTTGTTTTAAATTGTATAAATGAACTTACTCTTAATAACATTGTTGAACAGTAGTGGTTCCATTGCTCATGTTAGGTTAATGCAGTACCAGTCGTTTTCATTACCGACGTGCATGTGTGAAATTACATTCAATGTTACTTCAAGTTTTGCTGGAAGTGCATAATGTGAATACTATTTACCAAAATAATAGTAGATAAAATATTACTATAACTACGGGATAGGTTAAATCAAGTCGTACCTTTATAATTATAAGTAAATAAAAGGAAACCATTCAATGAGCAGACGTTGCACAAGTTAAATATGGGGATATCAACTAGTTCGCGATAATATACTTACTTTTACTAGCAATTACAACTAATACGTTTGCGCGACGTTCTACTATATAGTCGACATGTAGATTATTGTTATAGGGTAGGATAAAAATTCACGTTTTCGTTGGGAAATTTTAACACTAAATGTACTAAATGTTGGAATACTTGTTTCAAATATTTTATATATGGTTTTTTAAACTTAATACTTTACAAATTAATAGTCAAATAGTGAATTTTACTAGAATGTTATAGAAACAAATCTGATTTAAACGAAGCATTTCTGAATTCTTTTACAGTAAAGTAATATTTAATTAATTCTTTTATATGCCTCCTTTTATGAAAGATATAGGAGATCTCGGTTTAAAATAAATAACTATTAACAGTTATTAAACTGTTTAGTTTTGAACAAGCATGCTTAAAGCTGAATAATAGAAAGTACATGACCTTTAGTCATAACTTTTAATGGAGGTAAAAGGATTATTCACATTTCGAAAAATATTAAGTGTGAAAGGTATTAATAGAATCAACAGGTAAGTGCATTATGAGGTTCTGTTTATTATTTAGCCTATTGTACCGTTATCCTGTATGGATGAACTTATTGTTTATTTATTTTATTTCCTTTTAAATTTAAACGTTTAAGAACACTTCCTGTTCTCCATTTTTAGTTACGATAACTTTATTTTAGAATTTGCGTTCTTTTATAGGGAATAGGCCTTCACTCAGCAAAAGCTATTTTCTTGCACTGAAGTTTCAGCGTCCACGTTCAGGCCATTTTTTGAATTTTTGGACTTGGTGACGCCCTTGTTTTCTTCATTAATGTTTTTGAGTATAATAGAGTTACGGGAATCCACGGGCACGTCTCAGAGGCATCCGCAGAAGTTAGAGCTCTAGCTAGTTGAAGACCATCAGTCGAAGAAAGAGGACAGCTAATTTTCTTTCTTTTAGGATTTATTCTTAAGAAGGAAATACGTAAAAGGACTCCAAAATTAGCGTCGTCGGCAGTTGCATGTCTAAGTTGCAGCTGGGTAAACTGTTGAATAAATAGATGCTTATAACGAAAATATGTAACCATTGCAATTAAATTGCACGACACAATGTTTACGAATCACTTGCCTTTTCACGGTGTTGACGTAAAGAAAATGCTTTAAGAAAGGTATGTTTGAGTGATCTAAGATAGGTAGAAATCGATGATGCTTGAACTATACCACAGCTAAAGTATGTATTTTAAGTAACGTGTTCTGATTAGAATTTGCATTAAGAAAGCTAACTGCTTTGGGAAGCTCAGTTATAGTCTGGAATCAGATTCTATTTTTTATGCAGCTAAAAATATGTTCCTTGTTATGGCTAGACTTTAAAGCTATATGTTGATGGCGATGTTCGTCATTTATTTGTTTATTAAGCGGCGATGTAATTAAAATATTGGAAGTTCTACAATATAAAGATTCTTAAGAATTCAAAGGATTATTGACGAACAGGACAAAATGTTAGAATATTCTTAATGTGTTATGGGTACTACACAATTTCTAATACGTTTAATGGCACATTCTGCACAACATCCCGCTGACAATTCAGAATTGGCAACTAAGCGCACTTCTAGAACCACACTACTCATCAATCTCTTGCTTAATTCAGGTTTGTAGAATCCTGTTCATTCTCAAATGTTTAGGCTTTTACGATTTTTCAGTGGCTAAAGTAACACGATTCATGCAACGCTTCTAGAGGCTCAACTTCTAAAAAAGAAATGTTAACCTGAAAACTATACTATACCAAACCAAAGCCTGAAAATACCCTTTACTGAGCTTTTTAAACATTTGACGTACAATTTTTCAAAATACTAAAACTCTAGACACGAAATTTTCATTAATTTATAAGGAGCATTGATCAATGTTCCAAATCTTAGAAGAATTCATAACCAGGCGATGCCATCAATATACAGTCATAACTGGTTATGAAATACGTAATATTCGATGTTAAAATTAACCTGGGAAGTTTATGAAGTCATCTACTCGTATGATAATACATTTATTAATTTTATCTCATTTTTTGTGTGTTATACTAATTGCCAATTCAATAGGTGTATAATAAACTTACATCAAAGTCGTAATAAATATGTTCTTAATGTATTCTTTAAAATGTCACGAATCTTTAATATAACATTCATTTTTATATATTATATTAATAAGTATGTTTTTTAAAAATTATTGCTAGTTTATATGATGGTGACTGAAGGTTACTATTATGATTCTGATAGAAACTGCTTTTTCATCTAGCTTTAAGAGCCCATATAGTTTGGGTGATGGTAAGTTTGAAAGGTTAAATCTTTACGCATCTTTGGGGACATATACTCTTTTTATTATCGCGAGTTTACAATTCACCGTTTATCTTTTCTTGGTCTTTTGTAGGATTTTAGATTATGTATGTATGTATGTTAGTCTTTTAATAGACTTGATAGATTTTATTGATTTTTGCCTGAAATAACGGCTATTTTATTTGATTTGGCTGGTTTTGATACTTTAAGGTGCAGAATTTGTTATATTTATTGTTCTGTCTATTTAAATTTTCTTTATTTAACTCTAGGTTAATGTTATTGTTACTGTTTTTGTTATTGTAAGTTTATCTTTATGGTAAGTCATGCTATTGCAGCACGATGCCCGGAATTAATCTTTTTAACCGTATTAAACTTTGATATAGCCCATTCAACATTAGCGATAATTTCCGTGTATGGAACATCTTGTTTATTATATATTTTCTTTTGCAAAATTTGGACCTGAGTTTAATGCTTCGGTCACAAATTCTAGTAAATTTTCTATTCATTCTGTTTTGGTTTCAATTTCTGACAGATTCCTATAGTTTTTGGTTAAAGTTTCAATCTTTTAATATTTCTTGCTCGAAATTTATTAAACCGCTTCTCATACTCTATATCTTGTTTTATTTCAATTACCGGGTAAATTTTGTTTTAGCACTATTTTACCTATAATTTCTTTTTATTTTTTTTTAAAACTTTGGCAGTTTTTATGATCTGTCTTTGAACTTATCAAGTGCGTTGCCTTTAAATCTACATTCAAAGGCCACATCTTTGAAGGCGATATGACTAACATTTACATTTAAGGATGCAAATGTCAACATATATGATTTACAACGTAAAAGAAAAGTACCTTTACCTTTCGTACTTGGTCAGTTTTGTAAAGGCTCGTGTTAATCCTTTAATTTGAATTGCAATTAAATTTTTCGGTGTTGTTTCGAGGTATTGTGCGCATGGTATATTTTCATTCATGCTAGAATTTATCGGAAATAATTATTCTTGACCTTCGTAATTATTTTTAATTTTAATTTTGATATTACGTAACTTCAATTTTTAACTATTTTGCACAAAAAAACAATTTTGTAATTACTTTATAGAACATTTGGATAGGCATTAATAATAGTTTATTTTCAACTTTCTTCAACGTGTTTTTGTCTGCATCGGTATCTTACACTAAAGCACCACTAATATGACCTGTTTGAAAATGTTTAACACCCTAATTAAAATATTAAAGTAATATCACTGTAGGAACGTCCAACTTAAATTGATTAAATTATCTAAGAAAGCAAAATAACTATAAACTTTCTTGTTGAAGGTCTGTAAAGTTGAGTCCCTCACCGCCATATAGTTAGTGAAGAATAATAATGTCTTGGAAAGGTTATGTTCAAGTATTTTATTATCGAAAATGCAAGTGTTGTTCCTGAATGCGCGCCACAGTAAATTGGACTAATTACCATCAAACTAGCATTGTATTTCTACGCAAGACAGGTAACAGTCGCAATCTGAACACAATAAATGTAGCACTATATAAATACTATATCAAACGTAGAACGTACAACCATAGAATGCCACCCCAGCGCATCACAAACCACACTTAACAAATGGACAACGAAAAGCAAAATACACACAGCAGTAGATATTTACTAAATCACATACTACACGTCAGGAACCATTTTACCGTTTGCAATGTGTAAAAACGAAAATTCACGCCAACGTATTCATGAACTAGAATGGCATCGTGGTTGGTGAGTAGATAGACAATAAGCCAAGCAAGAAAGATTTTTGTACTTGCACATTTGGCAGTTTTGTTTACAGCGCAACATGGCAATGGAGATTAGTCGCTTGGTTCGGCTGCGGATTCTCTTACACCTTCCGATCGTCTGCTTACTAAGTTACGAGACCAAGATGCGGATTAGCTCAGTAAAGTTAATTTTCCATCCTCCACCCGACGGTACTACTTTACCACAAGGTGAGCTTTTACTTGGTAATTTAGAATTTAGTCAAACCCTTATCTGGTTATCAATACTGTGACATAACTATACTATAATACAGTTTTTTTACTCTAACTAAAATGGTTTACGTTAGTAACATGTAAGTGACAAAGTTCTTAGATGCAGTTTATGTTCTTATTCAAATAATTGAACAGATTGTGGTTGGGGTTTACCGATACGTGGCATTACCTTCTTATGCTATTGTTCAAATTATTCGTGTATTTTTTTCTACATACGATTCAATTCTTGGTTGTCGATATCCTTACGCCCTATTGCAGAAACTACTAATTATTGTATTAATACTAGTTGTGGTGTTCTGGTTGATCTGGGATCACCTTGTTCATGTTTTGTAGAGACAGAGATAACATTTATTTACAAGTTTAAAATACAAACTAATTATACATTAAAAGCATGACAAACAAAAAAATATTTACAAAAGTTTTGTTACTGCAGACGAAATCTTATAGCCTCGATAGTCTGCGGTTGTTGGGTGAAAACGCTACCTTACGGTGTCGTCCTTGGTAGGTGAAGATTGGAACTACTTCATGGCCGAGTACTCTCAGTCCTGGCGTGCTTGTTCGCGTCACGTGCTGATATCGGGCCAAGATATGGCGGCATCTTATCCATCGCGTTAAGAGAGTTTGTTTCATTTTGTCCCATTAGGTTTGATGGTCACAATGAGATCATCTGAAAGAAAATCCTTAGTGCACGAGAAGCTTGCTGACTTCCGTCTTCCACTAGTCTTAAGTTTCCTCCAACAATATCAGTGATTATCTTAAAGAGAGAACAATTAAGAAGTAATTTGCTCTAGCGTTTAGAACACTAATATCATGGATTTGTTTCTATTGCAGGGTGTTCTAAGCGTGCATGCTATTTATTTACAGGCTGCGTGCTTATTGGTCCGTTTGTTAGGAGTACGGTTCGCTGCATACTTATATACTATTCAACAATTTTGTTTTGCTAGTGTTTGTTGTTGTGTCATTTATAGTTAGTTTTTATAATGTTCAAAAATTCCTAAAATGGAACTCGTTGGAGCTGTTACTAAGCCCAAAACAATAGTGTTATTATATTTGAGAATTAGAGTTTATGATCTCTTGCGCTATACACTGTGCAATAAATACTAATTAATCAAAAGAATCGTTTATTCAACCACGCAGCCTCATCTTCGCTTGGCTGGAACTAAAGTAAGAGATAACAACTAACATTAGCTAATTTCATCGAAATCTGCCCTATATTTATTATTCATTATTTTTATAATTGCTAAGGAAAAAAATTCCTTGAAAATTATTCATAATTAAAGATATTCTGCTTGCATTTTGTATCTGTTTAGTGTAGAGCAATTTTCTAGGACTCTGAATTCGGTAGCGTGTATAATGATTCTGCCTTATATATGAGCTCCACGCGCCTTGTTATACTAAATTTTTCAATGAGTATACTTAGATTTTGAATCATCTGCACTTGGGTATTCGAAAAATCATTGTTTTAAGGAGCTAAGAGAAATATGGTTTAAGGAAAAAAGTCTATGACAAAAAATTAATGATTAACTAAATTTCACTTTTCAGTTTTTAATTAGTGTAACCTAAAACATTAGATTTTAATTAATTGGTTTTACAGATTAAGGCAGAGTTTTAGATATTTAATCCCTTCTTGATGTAGGTACGCTTCGCGACAGTTAATCTTGTCTCTGAAATAGTTTTTCGACGAGCATCTGTCACTGACAGTGAGAACACTGGGATTAATTATCTGCGCTCTTATCGTACTCGCGTTTCGTATTATCTGTAATAAGATATCCAGTAGCGACTTTACCAGCGCTTATAGTTCCGTTTGTTTCTAATGCTTTTACCTAGCGCAGTCTTAATGGAAAGTTTTAGCAAGTAAAAGTATTCGAAATCCTATATTTGTGTCTCTTTCACCATCTTTAGTTGTTCGTGTTTGTTTATGCCGTAAATATCAGGGAATGTTGGGTGACCTAAAAGCTCAGATTTATGTCCTGAACTCGATGTCAGTAATAAAGTAAAAAAAATTTCTGGGTCTTTATAAATCTTTACCTTTTTATTAGCTGACTGTGATAGTAAAAAGGAATTTTGACTATAAACTTTAATATCAATGGCTCATAGTTATGGAAGGTGCTTATCTTTAATATCTTAACTACTTTGTACACCAACAATGCAAACTTAACTTACACCATAATTTACGAACTCCGGTTGCTTATTATATACTGCGTTTATTATCGGAAGACTATATGCAAAATCTAAGGAGGCTTTGCGGCTCCCAGCACCAATTTGCATAGAGATACATGTTGTTTACCGCTTTCAAGCCATATAACCATTAAATTACTTCAACTTTGTTCGCTTATCATATCATGAAGAGCCCTTTAAAAGTATCCACAAAATATATACAGCACAAAGCTGCTGGCGTATATGAACAAGTCTCAAGAATTTACTGGTGTTATTGGTTTTCTGAAGAAAGCGCTTTGGGGTTTTAAACCCGAACCTAGTTGCTTGATTTTGGGCTGCTGAACTACGAAACTAATGATATTTCGAAGTAGTTATTTATATACTCTGATGATGAAATTATTTTCTACGTATCATAGACAGGAATGTGTATGTTATGGAAAACCTTTGTTTTGCTATTTATCAAGTTATCACAATAGATGGAAGCTGCTTTCTGACACTTCTTTTACTTAAATTGAAATTAAGCAACTAAAACTTTTTGATATAAAGAAAGTTAACTATTTTCTGTACTAAATATTTTTTTATAAAACCAAGCAAAAGATGTAGGAGCAACCAAAAATATATTTGATTCAAGTAAGTTGAAATCAAAACGTTTTCACTATTTTAAGCTTCAGCAGTAATTTAAAAATTTTGGTATAACTTTAAAATTATATCCTAAAAAATATATAGTTTTCTTGCACAAGTAAGGCCGTTTCTTTTTACTTATTCTACAGTTATTCTGGTTGTGTTAAACTAATGGGGATGGTTTAACAAAACCAGAATAATTATAATATAAATAAAAAAACAGCCTTACTTATGCAAGAAAACTATATATTTTTTAGAATATAATTTTAAAGTTTATACCAACATTTTTTAATTCATTTTTATATTACTGATGAAGCTTAAAATAACGAAAACGTTTTAACTTCAACTTACTTGAATCAAATATATTTTTGCCTGCTCTTATATCTTTTACTTGGTTTTATAAAGCAATTCCACAGCCGTATCAAATTTTACACTTTCTATTAATGTAATCAACAAATATATTGATTACTTTACAACTCCAGCTTTTCAAAGGATCTTAATATCATCAACAAAGAAAATTTTATTTCCGAAACATATACACTTCAACATAAATTACATCGAAGGGAACCATAATCCACAACTACAAAAAGTTACAAATTTACCTATGAAAAATTATTTCAAAGACTTATTTAATTACAGTATCAAACTTGTAAAAGTAAGTGAAAGAAATAAATACCTAACCAATGCAAAAAATCATTAATTACACCAAAATTGTTACATATAAATTATAGTAACATAACCTTTCTTTGTTACAGAAACACAAAATCCTTTCAAAATAATCATTTAGGGTTTATAAGAAAACTATATCCTTATTAATTAATGATGCATATACAATTAAAAATTTCTTAAAACAAAAAATTATAAAATGCAAACTAAATTTAGAAAAATCACAAACACAACCTGAAATTATACGTTTTTTATCGACAACTACAACTTTTTAAAAAAAAATTCAATTTAAATTACATCACAAGTTACTCAAAAAATTTTCAAATTTAGAATCAAACAATCTAAATAATAATAAAAAACTCAAACCAATATTCAAATTATATACATTATAATATTGAAGGAACATGTATTAAAAATCTCATAAATATACAAATTCCAACCGAAGTCAAATCTATAATTCAATATACTGGGTGCTTCAAAAAAATGTATACACACTTTAAACTATTGTAGTTTTCCCGCACTACAAGGCTAATGTTATATTTCTTCGCCAGGTGCCAGCATAATCGTCCCTCTATGTTATATTATCAGTTGGAATTTGTAATATCAACATGGCGGACGTACGTTTGAGTTTTGAAGAACGAAAGCAGGTTATTAAGTGGTACTGGAAGTTTGAGAATGTAAATGAAGTTCAAAGACAGTGGAGAAGGGAGTATGATACAGAACCACCTTCAAGATTAACAATTACACGCATACGAGACAAATTCGAAGTTCATGGAACAGTGTGTGATGTGCATAAAGGTCATTCAGGTCGGCCTCGAACAGCTACAAGTGATGAGTCATGAACGACAGTCTTGGAACTGTTTCAACGCTCTCTAACAAATCTTCAAGGCAAGGGCACGTGAAAGTGATGTAAGTGCTAGCAGCGTGCTACGCATTCTGAAGAGAGGCAAGTATCGTGTTTACATTCCAAGGCTGGTGCAACAGCTAAATGACGACGATCCAGATCGAAGGTTGCAATTTTGTGAATGGATTCAGGAGATGGTGATACGTGAACCGGGATTTATGGGTAGCATCATTTGGTCGGATGAAGCCCAATTCAAACTTAATGGAACTGTCAATAGGCACAATTGTGTTTACTGGTGTGAAGAAAATCCTCACATTACAATTGAAAAAGCTGTAAATTTGCCTGGTGTAAATGTGTGGTGCGGTTTGTCTTCAAGGGGACTCATTGGACCTTTTCGATTTGAAGGCACTGTAACTGGTATTAATTACCTAACAATACTTGCTGATTCCATATTTCCTGCCACAAGATGGTGCTCCGCCGCACTATCACAGGGACGTACGAGCTTACCTGGATCAAAATTTGTCGGGCCAGTGGATAGGACGCAGGGGGCCAATCGAGTTTCCAGCACGCTCTCCAGACCTTACACCACTGGATTTCTTCTTGTGGGGCACAGTAAAAGATGAGGTGTACAAACGTAAACCACGTAACCTAGACATTCTTTGGAATGAGATTCAAGCAGTGTGTAGAGAAATCTCATTGGACGTTTTGATACGATGTACAGAATCTGTGGTGACTCGTACTCAGAATTGTATTGATGCTGCAGGTCACCAATTTGAACAGTATTAACATTTGTTATTTATGTTTCATTTACATTGGACTTTCAGCTTTCTATTTTCCTGAAATTTAACTTTGTAGAACGGTAAATAAATTTTCTATGGAAGTTCAAAGTGTGTATACATTTTTTTGAAGCACCCAGTATATATATATATATATATATATATATATATATATATATATATATATATAATCATAAAACCACCTGTTGGAGAAACAATGGGAAGATTTACACTAAGCGTGAAACCCCAGATTATTTCCTTAGAGCAAGTGGACTGTGACTTGGGGGTAGTGTTGCGATAAAATACTCTTAGCGGTAAATCAAACAATGATCATGCACTTACCTTAATGTTCATACTGTTGGCTTCTACGGAAGTGGTTGGCAGCATCCAAACCAGAACAAATCTCCGCTGACGGAATTATATGCAGAAGCACAGTGATACACACACCAAAAGATGTATATTGTTTTAATACACAACCGCACGGGCCAAGTGCTTCGAAACGAGTGTACAAAACCAGTGCTAGATAAGACCGCCTGGTTTATCGCAAAATAAAACCTTGTCTGTTTAAAATAAATAACATTGAAATTAAGAGTGGCGTTCTAACCCAATTTTGAACACCACCCAACTGGATTACAATACCGAAGATTCTTGATCCTTCAAAAACTTGATCGATAGTCTTATAATACCTACAGAACACAAACTTTATTCATTCGATGTAGTCTCATTATACACTAACATTCCTATCGATTTAGCAATTACTGTAATAATGAACAATTGGGAAGAAGTATCATATCACACAAGCATACCTATAGCCAATTTTATAACCATAACCAAATTTATACTACAAAATTCATATTTCTCATACAATAACCACTATTTCATACAACATTTTGGTGTACCTATGGGATCACCAATTTCCTGTAGTATCGCTAATTTAGTCCTAATGGTTCTTGAACTATTAATATTAAATAAATACAAAAAACAAATAGGATATCTTTTTACACCCGTTATGCGATTATATACTGATAACTGTTCACAAAAATGAAAGACAATCCATTATTGAAAATTTTAACAATTATCATCGCCGATTACAATTTAAAATAGAAACAAAAAAATCAATTAATCAATAAATTCTCTAGATTTAACTTTATACAGAAATAATAATTGAACAATTACAACTAATTGGTTTAGAAAAACAATTAAAACCGATAGATACCTAAATTACAACTCATCAAACTCAATTAATTACAAGAAAAGTGTTATATATGGTTTAGTTGACTATCTGATCCTAAATTTAATAATAATAACATACACATAATTAAAAATATCTTATTAAAATATAATTATCTATTATCCTTCATTAAAAAAGAAATATACAAAAGAAAAACAACTATTAATAATAAAAAACAAGAATAATCTAAATCTAGAACCCATTTTTTTTTAATTTAGGATTCAATTACCACCAATACAACCAACCTTTTATTACTTCAACTATGCCATATATACCATATTTATCAGCAAAAATTGCCAAAACCTTAAATACACAACAAATTAAAACAGTATACAAAAACACAAACACTTGGAAAAAACATATTTTCACAAAATTAAAAGATAAACCTAAATTAGAATTTAACTCAAACCTAGGTTATAAAATTAATTGCAATCAATGCAATGCTATCTACATAGGACAAACAAAACAATACTTAAAAAAGAGAATGCAGCAACATCAACAACCAATTAAAGAAGAGCTTCTAAGTCCTAATAACCCAAATACAGCCTTATCAGATCAGTCAGTAAATAATTACCATTTCTTTAATTTAAAAACACTAAATATTTTCTATCAGTAACTGCGTATTGTTCTGCGCACACACTGCATAAGATTTCCCAAATGGTGCTGTGCCCTTCGAACGTTGGTGTAGTTCTTCGGCTATTATGGTTATTGTTATAAAATGAATGTGTGCGGTTAGGTTATGTGATGTTATATTTAAGAAATGACTAGTCACATTAAAACTAGGTGATTATACTTAAAACGCCTTGCCAAAGCCAGTATACCTAATACGCCTTGACTAAGGTTGCATCATAATGATGATATGATTTTTTAACAATCTATCAATTAACAATGTTTAACGATTAACATTTTATTTTATTTCTAGCAGTTTTTCAAAGGTAGCGCTCGGTTGTTGAACGCAACCTCTCGCTTGACGAATACGCAATTTTTTATTAGGTTGGCTGATGCTAGTAATTTTTCCCAGCTGTTAAACTGTTTCATCTGTTAACACTACATTCTTGGTTTTTCTTAAATTGCTCTGTTAATTTTCCTACAAAAATCAAGACGAAGATTCATCGCATTAATGATAATAATACGTTGACATGTTGTTAATGTACGAAGAAACACGCCAAAAATTTGCAGATGCAAGCTGATTGGATTCAGCGGTTTCCTTTCAGATTACTACAAACATTTACTGCCATAGTACTTAATGTAAGAGAATCTGGCGCACTGCAACTATGTCAAGAACGTGATGGTGGACCAGACCGACATCGACAAATTTTATATGCTGAAGAAGGAGTATTATACCTAGCTGAAGAAAGTCATTGTACTGGTACTCGAAGGGTATCTCCCCAAATAGGTATTTCAAATCAGATAGTCAGGCGAACACTGCACGAGAATCAATCGTACCCCTTCCATTTACAAATGTGCAAGTTATACAACCTGAAGATTACCGTCTGTGCTTGTAATTTTGCAAACGGTTCAAAACCGTGCTGATTTTTCAAACCTTTCCTGCTTTGTATTGGCGACAGATGAAACAACTTTTACGTGCAACGGTCTAAATAACAGTCATAAAACTCATTTTTGAGCGAACGCAAAACCATATGCTATTCGTCGCAATTTTTGATTAACGTTTGGCAGGACTTGTGAACGAGAAACTTCTTGGATCTTGTGTTTCCACATCGAATAACTAAAAATACTTATTTTTTCATTTTGCAAAATCGTTTGCCAAAACCCTACGAAGAACTTCCTCTGGCTATACGTCAAAGAATGCGGTTGTTACAAGTAAGCGCACCACCGCATTTTGGTCGTTTAGTTTGCCAGTGTGTGAGCATTGCATATGAAAACAAATGGATTGATCAAGTAGAGCCATTATTGTGATCCGATCTGACGCCCCAGACTTTTATTTACGATGCCTTAAAAAGAATATGGTATACATAAATGAAATATTTGAGTTGGAATTCCTCGAGCGGTGTAGTAGCAGCTGCGACGAGAATTCGACGGTAATTCCTGCGACTTGGAAGATATGCCGATTCAGGGGTACGTCGAGCGAGAGTTTACGTTCAGCAACTGGGCTATATCTTTGAACAACTTTTCTGTACAAAATAAAATGTTAACCATTAAAAATTAATAAATGATAAGTTGTTAAAAATCATATTTCCCATATGATGCAACCATTGTTAAACCGATTTAGGTTTAATCGTCTACTTTTAAGGCGGTCAATTACCCGTTAATATAAAATCACAAGACAGTAACCACTCTGTATAGGATATAGTTCAATACTACTTTGTATCTTAATAACCCATTCCTCGCGAATACATGAATTACAAGCACTAACATACTGCCACTTCCGGCACCGCCCACTTGAACCAGTACTTTCATCTCTGTAGCTTTTGATATTTTCGAAATTCAAATAAAGCTAAATCTGGAGATAGTTGGTGTAGTATTTTCTAAAAGTTAGATCTTAAGGGAATTTTTTAATCTAAAGGCAAACCTGTAAATCCAAAAAATGGGCAACTTTATATACATACAACGCATGTGTGCCCTATTTCGTTTTTCTCTCGGGGTTGTCAATTATTTTAGATCTTTTACCGCTTTATTTTATTACCAGTAACTAATTGTATTTTCAATACAATCACATTTCATTTTCAAAACGCTTAGTGTGCAAACTACTTATAAAATGTAACTAGTAAATTTATTAGTATTATTAAATATTGCTATCAGCTAAAAGTCTGCCGAAATTTGGTCAAAATTTTAACAGTTCGTTAGCCGAACAAATGTTGACCGACAGTGTAATTGTAAGTCACTTTCAACTTAAAGTAGTCTGCGTAGGAAATTTGAAGAATTAGTCTGGTTGAGCAAAATTATTGGTATTGTGACAAGTGTGTGCGTCAGGTGGCAGGAGCTATGTGATACCTGCGCACTGCAGTAGGACAGTTCTGCTTGAGCCGTTGGGCCGAACGGTAGCAGGCTATGAACATTTTTCAATTATGTTAAATTGTTTGCGTGCAGTGAATAATTTCATTCGTATATAATAATCTTGTTTATTATTAGCAATTTTTCGATGTAAGGAATAAGTTGTGTTAGGCTGTTTCCTAATTGTTTACCAAATTCTGAAAGAATAAGTAAGTTTTAGCGTGTGTGCGCTGCTGAAACTTTATTTATTACAAACACCAGGAAGGAATAGCAAGTTCAAAGCACCGAATAAAACAAAGTAGGGTCAATAATGTTGTATTTTTACCATATTTTACCAAAAGAGGCTCTAAGCTATCACCGCAAATAATATCTTAAGTAAGTACCTGTTACAGCCAATATGGTGACTGCGCTGCAGGGCACAAACCAATACAAAACAATAATGAATTTTCTACTTTTAATGCAAAAAAAGTTTAAAACTGTCTTATATGTTTCCAAAGAAGACAGGATTGACCTTTGCTGAGCCATCGAGATGTGACAAGACCGTTGCTTTAATATCTTTAATTTTACACGAGAAGTGACTTAGATTTCAAATGTGTATGTTTTCTAAAAGTTTATATCAATCAAAATATGAATTTTTACGGAGTTATGGGGTTTGATGGTATACCTGTAAAGGAACAAAGTAAGACCATCCAGTTTTTTTTTTGGTATGGGCGACATAAAGCAATTGACTCATTTTATTTGTCAGAGTTATGCTGTGCCTTAAAAACACAGGCTCAGAGTTAACGCTAATGTTATAGCATTATGGAGGCAAGAAACGACCAATCTTCAACTTTTGATCACATCATTGATGACATCCCATTACCAACATTAATAAAAATGTGTGCACGCTGCTGAAATAATGGTAATTTACAGTACAACTTTATAACTATAAAATAGCCGAAAATGACTCCAAAATCCGTGGCTACTTTCAAAACCCTGGTTCTCTTCCCGAGCGTCAGCGCAATTTCTATACACTAATATTTTTTTGTTGGATGATGGAAAATTTTACTTCCAAAATGTGTCTATGTATTCGGAGACATCTCGAAGGCTTAGCTGATTCCTGCTCTAGTAAATCGAGGGAATGGACTTAGTGAGCAAGTACAGTTTCTACATATTTTTTTATTGTATTAAGTATGGTTATTTTTAAAATGGAGCAAGCTGGTTTTAGTAGCGGTACGATTTAAATCGTTAAAGTATTATAAACCGATTGATTTTATTATATAATTTGACGGCCTCTGTAATAAGAAGTTTGTTATGCAGAAAATAAACACTGCTTAAAATAAATATAATTACGTTAAATTTATTTACTTTCAAAATATAGTAAACACCTAGGAAACAATACGGAGATTGTTAAAATGATCGAAATTGTGGATAGACAAGATAAATTAATACACAAAGATGAAGAATTTCTTGTTAAAAAATAGATAGGTGGAGCTGTTACTAGTTATTTATGTGGGACGCTCTAGAAAATTTGTGTCAGCTAGACATGGTGTAAAAGCTAAAACATGTGTGTGTAAACAGAATATTAGATAGAAGTGTTGGAAAATATTGACTAGGAGTATACACATTCTATGAGTTTTTTGTAAGGCAGGACAAACAGATGTTAATTAGGAAATTTGTTGAAGGAACTACCGAAAATGTAATAGTACGAATAAAGGCAATTCGTTTAAATCGGTTGTACTAAATACATTATTTTGTTGTGCTTGAATGTTTACATGCAAAACTCATCTAATTACTACGGCAGCTGATAAGTCGGGCTTGCAATGGTCGAATTATAATTCTAAACACGATTTAATAACTATAGTAAAAAAATGATTGATAAAGATTAACGACGTGCATGAAGAATTTTGATTAATATAAAAATAATATAGCTTGCATCCCTGTTTTTAATAAAAATTTATACAGAATTGTTTTTAATTGTACGAGAAATGGGTACTTGCTTTAGTAAATGGTCCATAATAACCTTCGCCCCCAGGTGGCCATTCTTGGCCACCATGTCTGGTACTACGGAATGTATATGCACTTTGGTTAATTCACGCCCGCCCAGGTGTGATGGAACGTCATGGCGGTTGGTGGTTTTTGGTATATAGATACGTATTTTTCAATTTGTATTACCACAATCTTTTTGGTGTGTTATTCGACTTTGTTCGTATACCTTCGATATCCGTCGGCTCTTGCTCTATAAAATATAGATGGTATCTTTTGTATGTAAGTTAGAATTTGATGATGGTGGAAATAGAACGGAAAGGTTTAGCATTGAAGAATTCAAAAGTTGAAGAACGCATTATTAGACAAATGTCGAACTCGAATAAACAAAAATTAAATTACGGAATTAAAACCTTTGAATTTTTTGTTGGAATATTTAACTAGACGGAAATGACCTAATGCTTAACGTATAACTAGCAAGCAGATACGGAATTATACAGCTGATTTAATCATCGGTCCGGAAGCACGATTAGGTAATACTTTTAGATCTAGTTTTGATACGGTTCTACAAGACTAGAGGCATTAGTATATATCTTTATTGTTGAATAATGATATATGGCAGAAAATGTGTACTCTCCGTTAAAAGAGTATCTAGTTGGCTGAAGAATGTCAAATTGGCTTCCGACATATGTACAGATTACAGATTATTAGACAGAAGGGTTGGAAAATATTAACGAGAAGTATACATATTTCATGTGTTTCGTGTAAGGCGCGACAAACCGACGTGAATTAGGAAATATGTTGGAGGAACTACCGAAAATATAACAACACCAATTTTTGTTGGAATATTTAACTAGACCAAATTGAGCTATTTTAGGTATAATTAGCAAACATAGGGGAATCATATCATGGATTTTTTATTGGTTGTCCGGGTGCACGATTATACACTACATTTAGATCTTCTATAGTTGAGGAAAATAGTATAAAAGTCCAAGAAATAATAATATATAACAATGTGATTCGAAATCTGTTGTATGACGGAAAGTGTGTTTTTTCCATTAAAATATTTTCTGTTGGAAGATGAGAAATTGTAGTTCCGAAATGCGTTTATGCATTCGCTATAGCTTGCAGGATTATTTAAGTTGTTGGGAATATTGGTGTTGGAACCCCGGAATGAAGTTTTGGCATGTCAATTGGAATGTGGGTAATGGTCTGATGATCATGTGGTCAGTTGGTCTTGTGGGTACGTGGCCATGTGGTACATTCCTTGTTAAGAGTGAAATATGTGGAACCTTTAATAGTTACTTACAAGGAAAGTTCTTGAAATTTGTACCTGTACGTGGAGTAAAAGCTAAACTACCATTCCTACTAGAATGCGAAAACAAAGAGGATCGTAGAGTAAAACGAATTATGGGGAAAGAAGATCCGGAATGTATTAACAAATGTATACAAGCCCTATGTGTATTCACTACAGGATGGACTGGCAGATGTTATTTTGGAGATTTTATTGGAAGAACTGCCAGATATATTGGACGGATTAAAAAATGATGATTACCGTCTCTTTGACTTGTATATAAACAAGGATTTTGCTGATATTTTTGGCAAGCCGGAGATGTTTAATAATTTAACTACAAACCATAACTTTAGCTGCAATGACAAATACGAAGCAAACTGCAATATTACAGGTGACAACGATAAAATTGCGGGAAACGATTGTTTAACATGGCTAACAGATAATGCAAGAATTAAAAATATACAAGAAATTTGTGAGTCAAATAACATGGCCTAGATTTTTTATGTTGTCCGGATGTACGTTTAAGGGAGACATTCGCATCTACTTAGGCTATAGAGCATGGTATTACGCGTTTGAAACCGATAATATAACCGACAATATACAACCGCTCAACTGGAAATTATGTCAGTGGGGGCCAGGTCTATAATCCCTTAACAGACTGTTTAGATTTATTGGGAGAATGTAAGTTATACTTCCTAAAGGCGCCGATGTACTCGGTGTCACTTGCCAAAATGAGGAATAGGTTGTCGGACAAGCTATAAAATGGTTACTGTTTAGTGTATAATAACCTCGTGCAGTACATTTATTGGGGGAACAGCAATACAAAAAAGTTAACTGGTTTGCAAATTAAGTTGTCCAAACACTAGAAAAAAGAGCAAAATTGCTAAAGTATGCGCCTTCGGCTTTTTGTTTTAACTATTTACCTGTAAATTACTTGGAGATAGTAGAGGAAAAAGACCGCCAGCATAAGGTAAAAATCCTACACAGGTGCTACGTTAAAGCGGGTAATACATGTTTTACGCAATCTGCAGCAGCATATTCTACAATCCAAAAGACAATTATTTCGGAATTGGGATTGTTTAATACACATAAAATTTGCCCCGAGGTTGTGACAACGCGTAAATATTTGTACCAAACTCTATTTGTTTATACTAATAGAAATTATCCCATTATACGCTCTATACCCTGTAAGTGGAAGAAAAAGGCAGCTAGAATTAGAGGAAATGGGTGAAAAAGGCGAAAGTTAGACTACATGAAAAAATTGCGACGATACGAGAACAATTATTCTTGCAAATAAAATGATAATGGTATCTTAAATGGCGCATACCTAAAGTGGACACCATTTAAAAATCAGTGCGTCTAGAACACTACATTATAGGTGACGTACAAATGCGTATCCTTATATATTTCAAGCTTTTATTTGGTACCTTTCTAACTTTTTTCTCTATTTTTAGATTCTTAGGACAATCCAAAGGACTGAGGTATGCTCCTGGAGAAATATTACATAATAATTTATGCCATGTATGATTTATCTGATTAACATATTTTCGGTTGTATGTAACCAACTGTGTTATTATTGTAAGGTGTACAAATAAACTATGTCAAACCTTGCTGAGATGAGGTGCTAATAAATTAATTGTGATTTTGGTAACTCCTTGTTTAATTTCAAGATAAGATTATCAACGCGAACAAAGTTGCTGGTAAAAGTATATAAACACAATAATTACATAATAGATCATCTACATTTAGTAAACAATTCTACATGTAGTATTGTTATGTAATTTCATTATGACAATATGGGCAAATTTAAGGTTAAATAAGATATTCTCAATATTGCTAAGGAATTTGCATGTGTATCTCTAGATACTGTTATTAAGCGGTTAATAGGTATTAAACATTTGCAAGTTCCACCTATGATCTCCTAGACGTTAATGTTGCGAAATATTACTTACTCTGGTATGATGTGTTCAAAGGGCATACAAGCAAGTTAGTGTAATAAGGTTAATAATAACATTGGTTTCAATACATACGTAAATAATCATGAAAATGTAGTCAGAGTTAATATAGAATTTGCACATAATTGGCAATCAGGACTATTTAAATTGCTGTTTACGATGTGTTAATTAAAACCAATATTCAAATATTGTCCCGAGGCGTTTGGAATTTATTGTACTGCTTAGCTAATACTGTGCTACTCATTACAAGGTACTTCTACATTCAAATAGATATATCGCTTATGTGATCTAAATAGCAGTGCAGGTTATTAGATGTTCCATGGGGTCGAATCTCCTCGTAGTAGTTTTTTTTAATTTTCCACTCGATTACAATTCTGTGACATTAATAGCGTGCTAGAAAAGGCAAGTTAATAAAATCCACTCAGAGTAGACAAGCTAGGTTAATGTATGTCTATCCTTCCTCCACACACATAAAATCCATACAGAGCCATTTATTGTGTTTCTTTATCTTACACATGTATTTGGCCATAAACAGCCGATTTTGATATCGTAGCCCAATATTTGTACTAGTATTTAAGGTATTTGCTAAAAGTATTTAACCGTATGTAACGTACATGTTAGCGCTCAGAGGCTTTGTAGATACGCTATAAACAAAATAATGTTAAGGTTTTAAAGATTTTAGAAATGCTGGTTAAATCTGTGCCAGCACTTGATAACCATTTACACAAAAGCAATGATTGATTTTAATGACCGCTATTTAAATAAGGATATCCAAAATAAAATTATTCATCGAAAGGTGTTACGGTTGAAATTTTTAATACAACATTTGCATTTTAGCAGTGTATTAAATAGTTAATTCTTTCCGTATTAGATTGTACATACTTCAATATTGATAACGCGTTATCAGGTACGAGTTTGCAAACTAGCTTTAGTGGTATCATCATCACATGATATTTCAATTTGAATCGTACACTTTTAATTTACGCTTTGGGTTCGTACATATGCCCGCCTTCGTTGAAGGGATTTTAGAGAATTAATTTGAAAGGAAATTATTCTGAGGTGATATAATATAATTTTCATAAAGTTGAGTACTCGACTGCTATCTGGTAACTACCTGTTAAACATTTTGTTTGTTTGTGCATTGAACCCGATTGTGGATCGGTAAGTAAACCGCTATTTTACTGACTGAAATTATGGGATGATATTTTAGGGTATAATTCTAATTCTAATTCTAGTTCCAGTTCTAGATTTATGTTCTACGTTTTTGTTCCACGTTCTGCTATTCTAGGTTCAAGTACCGTTGTAAACTGTATGTTGAATTTCAAGTTCTAGATGTGGTATCTGTAATTAATTAAAACGGGAAGATGTCTACAAGGACGGGTCCAGTGGACCCATGCGAATAGAGTTGGTGATGATATTCTACCTGCACGCACCATTTGAGCTGGAACATTGCCATCCACGCATCAGCAGTTGTCGGGTTCGTTCCAAATCTATTTTATCATCGCAACCGTTTGGTTGACTTTGCATGCTGGTGAATTACATTGTAATATTATTGGGTTTAGGGTTGTAGTGTCCTTACAATTATAATAGGGTTGGGTTCTAATTTAGGGTGTTGAACATTACATATTCACAATACTTAATAGAGTATGTAAAACTAAGTCAACGACCCGCCTATTATTATTACAGGTATTATTGCAGATACCCTCAGTACTTAAGCGTTATCCTGCTAGGATCCTAGTGCAGCCCCTTATTTGCGTAATAGTCCTTTTAAATCGGCCGTATGATAGCAAATTTATGTTGCCTTGTTGGCTGTGATAATATTTGATTTTAAAGTAAAATTCGAATTAGTAAATCGATGTATTGGTGTATGTATCGTTATAGTTGCACCATAACAAGTGGGTAAGTTCAGTTAATAATTAAATTATAGTATATGTGTTTATTGTTATTAATTTGATATATTCGTGTATAGTAAACGTATTGAATAGCTATGAGGTTTACATTACTGTGTGTCAACGTATATTAGCTGGATTGTATGCTGTGTGGGTATTATTTGTGACCGTGAGGAATTTCCTCTCTCAGTTCCGTCGGAGCCCAGCTGTTAGAGTTAGGTGGCGCTCATTTTTGGTAAGAGGTTTGGTTGATGGTTTACCCTAACCCCCGCCTCGGTACTGGGTTAGCTCAGGATACATTGAAGCTGCTTGCTCCGACTGCCCCGATAAGCGTTTACCTTGCTTACCTCATTAGCGATTATAGTTGTAAATTAGAATTCAATTTGAAATCACCCCTTGCTCGTTGTCATTGTATTGCGAGCGCCCCGCCCCGTCCCGTTATAAAGGTCAGAAAGTTCGAAATACAATAATTGTTAGAACTGAAGACGTAAAATATTGTAGTGTCATAATAAATTGTCACCAGACGCGAGAAGAACTGCGCAATTGCTTCTTTGCATGCAATCGGAACAATTAAGAACGATGAGTTATACGTACCTAAAGAGTATTTTGCTAACATTCCACGCGTGTAAGATTTAGCAGAAACAGGGTTAAACAAAGTTGTTTTAAACGAACTAGTGGAATTGCAGCTTAAAATAGGAAATATTTATTGCCAAGGTTATGATAATCGAGCCAACATAAAAGGCGTACATTTGGTTGTTCAAAAACTAATTTTAAATTCATACACGAAAGCATTTTTTACTCCTTGTTCGTATCACTCCCTACATTTAGTTGTTAACGATGTGGCAAAATAATCTAGAGAATTGTGCAATTTTTTTAAACTAATTTTAGAATTTTACGTAATTCTTTTTTCTTTTAATACATATTGACAGTATTGAAACAAGATACCACCTCCGTAACTCTTATATGTGTTAGCGTAACGCGTTGGGAAAGTCGTATAGTTGCCGTAAAATATCTAACATATAATTTACCTAATGTATATGATCCTCTTGTAGAAATTACTTTGGACAGAATATGATACAATGAAACGACGCTAAGAGACAAATTCTGGGCAACTAAAATTTTCAAATATAACTTTATTTGCTACGTTGTGCTTTGATGTGAATTTTAAGCAGAATAAAAATAGCATATAAAGTTTTACAAGTTCTAATATAGTTTTCTAGAATGTAGTAAAACCTTGGAATCGTTATCCTCTTTTTTAAAGAAATTCCGCCGTAATGATCATAAAGATATCTTAACTACTGCAATAGAAATTGCAAGTGACAGAAGTTAACTGTTAATTTGAAGACACGTCCTCCGTAATAATTAGAAGAATAAGCAAAGTACTTACTTATGAGAGCAAGGACACACCCATTGGTCAATCGACTAAAAAATTTAAAATTGAAGCATATAGTTATCTAGTAGATGTTTGCGTAAATTCAATATCTCAACGATTTACCCAGTAAGAAGACAACAATATTTTCAAATTCTTATATGATATCCCATCTTTAAACCAAGAAACTGCATAGATATATTTAAATATTGTGAAGTATTACATACACAATGACGACTGATATTGAGTTGCACGATTTGTACGAATAAATTGCTGAGTTTATTAGATATATTACAAATTGAAGGAAATACCCCACATGCCTTAAATTATCTAAAAAGAATAAGTTAGTCAAAGTATTTCTGAATGTGCTTATGTGGGATCGATAGTGGAGAGGTCATTTCCAAAACTAAAGATTATAAAAAGTTATCTCCGGTCAACAATTGCGTAGGAAATATTATCCAACCTAGTTATATTATCAATTGAAGGTGAATTAACCAACACCATCAATTTGAAAGAAATAATAAGCAGCTGTGCCAAACAAAAAACGAAAGAGTTGCATTTTTTTTCTTTTGTATCTTTAGTTTGGCTGCATGATATTTCCATTCAAAAAGTGTGTTGTTCTTTCGAACTACATAATATAAATTGCTGTAAAAATAAAATTAGAAAGAGTGACTTGTTTCTGAGAGGGGCTGTACAGGATGTTCGCCTACAGACGACTAAAATGATCAGCGCCAGCCCTGGGTATTTTTGTTTTGCGATAAAGGTTGATCCTGTTTTACACGGACATTATTAGCTTTTCTACAGTATAATTTATCGATTATCCACTTAAAGTAAATATAATTGTTAAAAATAAGGTATTTCAAAATCGGCCTAAACTTCATACTGTAATATGTGCAGCCCAAAACTAACTAACGCTTCGTTTGTACCTTCAAATGTTAAACTAAGTTTGTCTTTGCACGAATCATTATGCAAATTCTACAAACTAGGTTAAAACAAATATGAAATATTATCAAATCAGGTTGGTGTGCTATTCGACGTTTGCTTACATTTTCTAATTCCATTTACTCTGTAGACTTTTCAGAACTCAGTAACGAAGCTACTAATTGAAACCATGTAGATCTTCTATATTTCATTTGGATACTGCAGTAAAATAGAGAGAAACGGAGTATTGTATTTTATTACATCGACATATTAATTTAGCTGGATGTTACTGAAAAAATACAAAATTTAAATTTGGTTTAGTATTTGATCATCATGCTTTATTAAGCAGGAGTTTCTAAAAATGAGGACTACGGAAGTTTTGGGTTACACACAGATTACGGGTTTCACTTTTCATAACGACACACAAACTATTTAATTCTGAAAGCCATCAACATAAAGCTTTTACCAATTGTGTGAATCAAGACAATGCATCTTTTTGTTTGAATGTGTATCGCTGGTGCATTACTTAAGCAAATATTAGGCAGTAGAAATGAATTTATTAATTTTAGTTAGATCGATTAGCTTTTAACAAAGAACCACTCTGTAAAATTTAGCTTTTGGTGGTTTGCATTTAATAACGTTGCTATTTCATGTATCGTTAAATGAGGATGAAGAAATTAATAGGAATATAACCCTGTACATTACGTACAGACATTGGTAAATATCAGTACCTAACATCCCTCCGTATTAAGTTCAAAGAATTACAAATAGAACCGGGAAATAATCGCTGATATTAGAGTTATTTATGCAAATTTGCATAAGTTCAAGGAACTGTGGGTCTGACATCCTAAAACCACATATTTGTAAAACACCCATTCAAGATGTACCATCACAATTGACAATTAGCGCAACAAACATTTGTTAGTTGGAAGTGTGCGCGAATACTGCACCTGATCGAACAGAACGCACATACGTCCAACTAGAGTGGTCGATGAACAATAGCGTGTTATCAGCTTAGAGTGTGGTACCGCCGATGTATCGTGATGTTCATCATATTAACAACCGCAAGGTCAGTACTTGTTAAAGTAATTACTTGTGATATACAATTTATCGTCTGTGTATTAACTTTAACCAAACTTTGTCCAGAGTTTCTTACTGGTAGTCCTTCAACCTTTTTGAATCTATAAACATTTTTAGTAAAATTTTGAACCTTGTAGCACCGATTTTTGTCCAACTCTTGAAATACATCCATAAAAACCTGAAATTTCCTTATCAACACGCCCATATTCCCGGGTAAACGATAATATTTGAATATTAAATGTATTTGCTGGTTGCTACAAATCCATATTTTAACGAATTGCGGCTCAACTAGTTTAACTATACAATTTAAATCATTAGTTTATACACGTACTCTATTTGAGCGATAGCGTGTAATCAAACTACAAAACAAATTTTCTGATTATTTTGTAATAATTGTACAGCCTTCCTGTTGTATTGTTGGTTATGGTTAATAACTTAACGGGATACATTTTCATTCCTAACAGTTTTCCACATTAATTTAAAATACGTTAATCAATGTGTGTTCGTTCTATTATCAACGCTTATAACTCAAGCTGACACTTACATTTACAGTTACGTTTATTTTCAGCGTAAATTAATTACCCTATTGTTCTCCTTTGTTAATTCAATACCCGCTCTTGAATAAATTCTTCAACTCAAATCCCTTTTGCTTTTAAAACGAAAATTTATTCGATAAATTTAATAGTATATGGCTTGTGTTAAGTATCCGGTAATCTCTTAAATTATTCAACAACATCCTGTTTATAATAAGTACGCTTGCTACAAATTTTCATTTTGAACCTATTTATTTTGAAACGACAGGTTAATGCTACAATTAAATAGTTTATATCCTGTTCAGGTACCTGTTATCTTGGTATACATCAGAAGCGCGTATAATGGTTTTTTCTATTGTTCCGATGTAAAGACTTGTTGAAATAAGGTTGCGCACTATCCGATAAAACCCGGGTTTTCCAGTTTCAATGGCGCTTCGATAAGCGAGGGTTTGCAGTTTGAATTTGTGTTAGTTAAACCATTGTTGAATTTGATTCTATAACTTGTACGTCGAAATATTTTCTACAGTATTCGTTACCGTATTTCAAAAGCAATGCACGTTTGTTTTTTTCTGTTTGACAACTAGGAGGTATCTAGCGTGGATTGGTGAGTTTCCCCGCGCGTACCCATTCTAATCAGATTCTCTTTTTAGACTTTTTTAGCTAGAGGCCAAATGGTTTCTTTCTTTGGGTAGGCCCACCTTTTCGTTGCCGCGAACCAGCTGCGTTTGTTCGTAGATCACTGCCGCAGTTATGATGGCAGGGTGAATGGATCTTGAATATCGCGGCGTTTCTATGTTGACTCACACCAAACGGGTGTATACGCTAAGTATCTAGGCACAAATAGGTATGCAACTTGTTTTTTTTTGTGTGTGTCAATGGCATATGCCGTATCAACGTTTGGTGTAGTTACGTGACAAGAAACGTTACATTGTAGGACTATTGTTTGTTGCTGCGATTCGATATTATCTCTCTACAGGTGCGATGTACTATTTTTAAACGTGCTTGTTAAAAAAACGCACACGTATATTTGCTCTACTGACTAGTTTATTTTACAAAAGTATTAGGTGAAGTTTTAAAAACGCTTGATAAATGCTCTCAGATATTGATTTACTACTATTAATTTTATTTTGTGTAAATACGAAATGCGCACTTCGTATCTAAATTTCTAAATTGTTCGTACAATATAATTGTTTTCTGTGAAATAATAACCCCTAATTTAATTTATTTTTTGCTTGTTTGTACAGAATCCTTTATTTATTTTTATTTGTTAATAGATAATTGTGGGCGATGTGTTTTTTTGTTTCTTTTTGGTATGTAAGCGAATCCCCCCACTCTTTGGAAATTAGCCTGGTAATTACTTTTCTTCCGGCTACGTCTAGGTACGTAGCAAGTCAATTTCACCCAAGGTATTGTGATTTTTTTCGCATTTATGTTTCACAAACGTTCTTATCGCGTATTATAGCTAGTACACGTGCTTATTTATAACACGCTTTCTTTCGGAGTTACATCTTTCTGTCTTACCATAATGCGGTTTGTTGGGCATCCCTCACTAACGACTAAATATTCTAGGTTTTTGCTTTAACTCGCGTGTGTTCATAAGCATATCGAGCAATTAATTATGTTTGCACTACATTGCTTTTATAAATAACTATGTCGCCTAAGAAAAGTATTTAACATATTTGTTCAACACTTCAACATAGTATCTGTGAGAGTCACTGCCTAGAATTTAGAATGCAAATGCATTGGACATTCCATCTAATAGTGACATTTTTATTAAAATATACTTATTTTTATATACATAGCAACAAAAAGCTACAAAACTTAAAAAGCATAAATATCCCATGGATGGGTATTTTGCAAAGGATGTTTTAATACTTATTTACTATAAAAGTATTGTGACAATTTCCTATTACATGAGCTGAAATATTTAAATGAAACATGTTTCCATAGATGAAATGGGTCACCTAAAATGTGACCCATCACCCAGTAACCCAAATGAGGATGTGACCCACCACCCAGTGACCCATGACCCAAATTGGCCCAGTGACCCAAATTGGCCCAGTGACCCAAATTGACCCAGTAACCCAAATTGACCCACATTGACCCAGTGACCCAAATTGACCCACATTGACCCAGTGACCCAAATTGACCCAGTTACCTAAATTGACCCAAATTGATGCAGTCGTAAAAATTTTCTTACTGTTTCAAATTGGCCCTCTGTGTGTCTTCAATTAGTGGGCGAGTTTGATCGAATAACCGATTATGAAATTTGGAAATTTTATTATTAATTTTTAATAAATATGTGCTGTTCTACGAATTACAGTTACAAAATAAATCTCAGAACTATCTGGCAGAAGGAGTAGCTGCTGTCCGAGACAATTTTAATTAGTGTGAAAATGTTTAACAATTAAATATACTAAATGATCAAAATATTTTTCAATGACAGAAGCAATAAGATATAAATTGAATAATCCCGTTTTCTGACATCGAGTTGATTGATACAGGAACATTGTTTTATATGATCTTCATCATTTTTTTTAGTTAATTAGTCTTATCAAGAAAACTCGGTCTCACGGAGATTTATAGAAGTCAGCACTTATGTATAAGGTTTAAATTACAATTAAGGTGATGTTCATCCATGCTTAATGATAATGATATACAAATTACAAAAATAATGGACACTGAAAATAACCGGGTATATAATATTAAGATTTTTGCTACAAATTATTTCAGTTCTTATGTGAAAGAATACTATTATTTGAACATACAAAATTGTATACGTTCATAACACTGCATTTTCGCGGCACAGCGCCACAGCACGTTACTTGAAAAATATGTAAAATGCGTTTCATATTATATAAAAAGCGATGTACTGATTACAAAACATTTTAGCGTTTGCTTGAAATATGAAACGAATGCTAGCAACTAACGGCACCAATAAGCTTATGCATTTGTGAAAATAGTTAATAAATGGAGCTGAAAGTATGGGAAAAAGATTTTTATGACTTCAATAATTCAATTTGTTACAGAATCAATTGGGTCAGTTTGGGCCACCGGGTCAATTTGGGTCACTGGGTCAATGTGGGTTACTGGGCCACTGAGTCAATGTAGGTCACTGGGTCAATGTGAGTCACTGGGTCAATTTGGGTCACTGGGTCAATGTGGGTTACTGGGTCAATGTGGGCCACTGAGTCAATGTAGGTCACTGGGTCAATGTGAGTCACTGGGTCAATCCGGGTCAGTACACGGGACCCACTGACCCAGTGACCCAAACAAAAAAGTGACCCACTTGGACCCAGTGACCCAGTTGACCCATGACCCATTTCATCTCTGCATGTTTCACACGTCATCAAGTAATGCAAAATGACTTTATAATGAAAATCTTGTATAATGTTCTATGTACGAGCCCAGAAAATTTTATTGGATAAATTTCATTAGTCATATGTTCAAAATAGATTCATTATAATGTATTTGTTTGAATTAACTTAATAAAAAAAATTGTTATAGTTTAATGTGCTGCAAATTCGGTTGTTATAAAAAATAAGTACTTGTAATATATACCAAATGTTTCATAGGTAAATTGGCATACATTAACTGCAAATATAGGGCACTTATGTAATTCCAAATAACTTAGGTTACTCGGTTTAACGCTATTAATAACCGATATACGGGATGTTTTATACATTGCGTCCAATATTTTATAAGTCATAACTTTAGAACCACCCTATAGATTTCTTTAATTATTGGTACACATATTGGTTTAATAGCCCAATCGTATAATGTAAGAATTACAGTTAAAATTCGATGGAATTATAACATATTTATAAAATTGGATAGATCATCTTCAAAAGAAAATAAACAGCAGTAAACAGAATTGGATTCACAACTAATCTTTGTTTACAAAAGAATGGCTTTTAATTCGAGTATTTACTGTAATTATTTTGTTGCAGTTTTAATTTTGGTATTGTTAAGTTTTACTTTTCATTGTTTTGTTTGTTGATGTCGGATATGTTCTAATTTTAATATTATTAGCGTTCCAAATGTTTATGCAAGCATATTGCGTTATTTCAATAATAGATGTTTTTACAAAAAAAAGGATATTATGTGATACATTCTCGAAATCGCCAAAAAGCAATCTATTCAGATGTAACACATTCTAATATAATGTCTACAAGAAGAAATAAACCTGATCATGGTTCGGTAGAATCAAAACGTCATATAACAATTTTTTCCATCAGTTTCAGCATAAAAAACTGATTTAGAAAAATCTTTAAAGATTTCAAAAATTTTTAAAAACAGGACAGTTAGTCAAAAATAAGAAAGCACGATATTCTAATTTTTTTAGCGTAACTATTAAAAAAAATATTTACGATGAATTTTTTTCTGAATATTGACAACCATCTAGATCTTTGACTTTTTCCCAACTTAACCAATATCGCTTACCGTTTCAGCGATTCCAATGATAATCGCCCAAATTGAATAACCCTGTAAACAGGGGATTTCTGAAATACATTTCACAGCTTTAACATCATGTAGGGCTCATCGAAATAAGAAAAATGGTTCCTAAAACGTATGATCTAAGATGGACACCTGAGGAAACTGCAAACCCGTAAAAAGGTTTATAGAAAATCATTTTGTTAGAATTATTTTTGATACGATTAGCTTTGTTAATTTTGCAGTTCATTATGATACTTTCCCAATGAGAATCAATGCTTTTTTTAGCTAGATCTACCAAAGTATAACTAAATAGTGAAATAACATATGAAGTAATGATAACGTAACCTTCGGGTACCTGCAAGTAATATTTCGGTAGATCTAGCTAACAAAACCTGGCTTCCTCATTAGACCAGGATCGAAAATTTTTAAAACAAAAAAAAACAATAGTAGGATGAAACTCGTTGGAAAAGAAAGAGAATATAACAAAAATAAAAGGAAAAATAATTTGCTAGCGATCTGAGGTCGAGAAGTGGAAGGGAGTGAGTTTTTAAGGGTAGGAAACGGTTTATCTTGATTTCCGGAAAAACTACAAGTCCTATGAAAAAAGTTAAATAGCAAAGTTGACATCATGTTATCAGTCTCTGAAAAAGGATCATACTTGTTAAAAAATTTTTGTAATATTTGTAAATCAGCCACATTGCTTTTTATTCGATATTCCTTGGAATCAATGTGTTGCTCTGTAGTTGTAAAGGAAACACTACAAAAATCTTCCATTTCATTGCAAACTTGGACAAGTATGATCATTGTTAATACGAATTTTGTTAAAACACTTTCAGACAAACTACGACCATGTGCAAATCCGCCCTGAGTTTTCGTAGATCTCATCAAAACTTACTCGATCGTCATATCTGTCTTGGAGATAAAGATGAGCAGATTTTGCGTATAAAAGTGCCCACTTGCATGAAAATAGGGAAGCATTCTTTCCACGCATTTTAAATGTAATTTCCAATTCCCTGCACGTTCAGCCCGTATGAAATCTTTAACTAACGACACCATTTGCCAGTATTGCATCCAAAGTAAGTAAGACCTCCATTTTGTACTAATTTTAGACGCTCGATAAATGTGTCTTTTATGATCTTAAAATCTTCAAAATTGTCTGTTCCTAAATCCACCAAAAATTTATCAGTTAGCCCCTTCTCTGTGTCCGAGAACTCCATCGATGAAAAAATTAATTCAGACAAAGCGAGCTATGCTAAAAAATGTTCTCTGATAGCTCGTGCATATGCGTGCCCGGAAAGAGCTTTATTGGACGAATTTTCTGCATGCAATTCACAAAAAAGCCTCAAGTCCACTACCATCCATGATGAATGCAATCGCTTCTAGGAACGACATCAATAAATGAAATCACCCAAATCTTTGGATTGACGACAAATTGTAGGGATCATTATTTAAATCAATACTGGCTAAGATTTCACGAGCTTTATGGTATAGCGGTTGATCAAACGTTACGAACACAATCTTTTGCTCTTGTTTTTGGCATTATTTAGCCGCTTGTACCAACGTTGTAGAAATGGTATCATACTCACTCGCTGGATTTTTAATAAACGGCATAGGAATAATTTTTGAAGTATGATAAGTCAAATTAGGATGTAACTTCTCTATGAAATACCTTTTGATGGCCTAAAATTTTCCGTTTTTCACATAGGTATATAAGTTATCTTAAAATAGCAATAAATAGGTATCTACGAATATGATTTAAAGAAGATTCTACAACTTTCTCAAAATATTGTAGATGTCTTATTAAATAATAACTTTCTTAACTTATTTGGTTGTTAATTATAGTAGTATATTTCGACTTGTAATTTTTTGTTTATCAATGTAACATGGAATCTTACGTTTTTCGAGTAATTAAAGTATAAATTTTAATAAATAGCTCAAAATTGTACATAATGATAAAAAAAGATTTCGGACTCGAGTTTTTTCAGTTTCTTTGCATTTTTGCGAACATTTACAATAGTAATGTATATTTTTTTACACCATCAGAAAGTAGAGATTACAGCGAACAAAAAGCTCAGCGATTTTTTTAAAAAAGCAGATATTTTAACGTGAGAATTTTTGATTGACAATTAGGGTGATTTTTCGATATTAAGTCAAAATCAGGTGAAAAAATAAATATTGTAAATCAAAAAAATTACAGTGTATTTGGGATACAAAAAGGTTTGTTCTCACCAAATTTCGTGAAAAGAAGAAATTTTTTTGTAAAAGATAAAAATAAAAAACCAAAAACTCGATTATTAAAATTTTTCACATAAATTTGGAGGTTATGTGAAAAAAGTGTACAAGCAGAAGTTGTAGATCTTTTTACTACGTATAACTTTGTCATGTAACTTTTTTCCATTGGACTTGTAGTTTTTCCGGAAATCGAGATAAACCGTTTTCTACCCTTAAAAACTCGCCCCCTTCCACTTACGACTTCAGATCGCCAATAAATTATTTTTCCTTTCATTTTTGTTATATTATTTTCCTTTTTCCAATAGGTCTCATCCTACTATTATTTTTTTTTCACTTTTAACCATTTCCAAGGCTTCAGTCCTGGTCTACATTGGGAAGTATCAAAGTGAATTGCACAATTAACAAAACTAAATTCTTACTCAACCAAACATTCATTTAACTTTCAATTAAGTTTGATATTATTGTCAATCAAATTTGACAGCGTCAAGTTTTTGACTTATGTCAGATACAGACAGGAAGCGACACAGTTGGTTAGCGCCTCTGCAGTCAAAGCCGAAGATACACATTCCAATCCTGTCAGACACCTTATATTTTCCATTTTTCAATTATTAGCTAGATTTGAAATGATTATTTAGGCTTTGCATAAAATCTTGTGTAATTATTTCAAATTATTAACTAATATAAGATTGAAAATCAACTTGCCTTGTGCAATTACTAATATTTGTAATTAATAGTATCAGCGTCTTTAAATTTTACAAGTATAACTTTTTGCAATACACAGTTGTTTTCCTTCCAATGCATATTGTTTTCTCATGCACAATTTAGATACATTTTGCTCGTTACAGTATGTGCATAAGTCTACCACTGCCCTTTGACGAAATATTTAGCAGGATTACAATTTAATAATGTAAACTTCACCACCACTTTAATTATATTTTGGCTTCGTTCAACTTTCCATAATCTGTCATTGCAGTGCATATCTCCATAAAACAATGCATCACAATACATATAAATTTACTCAGTTGCGGATAGAGAAATCCGAAATGTCTCATGCATATCACATCAAAGTTATAATAATTCACTTTTGAAACTCTCATATGCACCTGGTATTATGCGAACGTAGAAGCATTTTATAAAATCCGGTTTATATTTTTAAAATTCATATCTACAATCCGTTTATGCTGCTACAATAAATTGACAATTCGGAAGCGTATCAAAATACAAACATGTTGATTGATATGGAAAAATGATGATGCGAAATGCTTTTCGAGTTTATTTTTACTGCGGATGTCGTAATATTTAAACTGTGGAAGAGATGCTGAAGCTATTGAAATAAGGAACATGAGAATTTTCTGCATAATTAATATCGTATTGAAGTTAGTTCCTTCTTACTATATGATCAGGACGCATTGCTCCCTTGATTTATGGCACAATTAAGATTATTGAGTGGATTCCCGCTGAACACGGTTAGACAAATCGTGGTGTAAGCAACGTCTCAAATTTTCCTTCCAAATTAGCATTGATTAAGTTTTGCTTGTCTTCATGTGACAGTAACAATTTTTAAACCTCAGAAGTGATAAACCGTGTCACTAACTAATGTAGGGGAAACATCTAAAATTTTAAAATAATGGAAAGTGACGACGCTAAAATAAAGGCATTTCAGTAAAAAGAATAGGGATGTTAAGGATTTCGACATAGTTCGACTACACATGTGAGAAGATTTATATTTTATTTTATATTTATTAATAATATATCTGAGCTCTATACAACTAGTAGAGCTTGCTAGAGCCAAATTCTAACGCAAAACTCTTCCAATATAGGACTATAATCCTGTTGCTAAAATATGAATGCTTTTAACATAGAACAATTCTAATTTCGTAATACGTGTGTGCATTATAGGCTGAAATTGAAACAACCTGCAACTCGAGTTCCGTGGAATTCGAGACGGAAATTAAAATATCTCAAAAGCAGAAACATAAGCAACCAGAAATACAGAAAACGACTGCAGAAAGGGCTTTTGTGATTTTTGTATGGGGTTATTTTATTATTCTATTAGAAGAACTGATAATTTGCAATTTCCATATAGGATACTGATACCTGTCTGATAACTACTTGGTTAGGAAAATTTTCCAATGTTGTGGGGAAATTGATCGTTCGCAAAAATGTTCCAAACGTTGTTTCAAAAATAATGGATGCAACAGAAAATGTTAAGAACGCATGTGAAAACACTACATAAAAGTTTTTAAATATGCTAACGCGATGAAAGCAAAAGATCAATTATTAGATTTTAAAATTCAATATGACCCTAGTGTTCGTTAACCGCTTAGTAATGATAGCCAAAAGCATTATTTACTCTAAGTTAGGCTTTAACAACCAATTTGGTTAAAATATACATCCCAGGACGACAAAAATAAATTTAATGCAAGATGGTTTAAACAATGAGAATTTTTGGAATACAGTGTAGCAAAATGTGCCGCTTTTTGCTTTGTTTGTTGTCCTTTTCCTTCTGGATTTGGAAGACAGAAAGGTAAGATAGCCTTGATACACAATGGTATAAAAGCCCAAAAATATTTAATACGTTGAAATTTACATGATAAGCATAAAAGGGTTTTGAACGTTCCAGATTTTTTTAGTAAAAGGTGTAGTTTTTGGTGACTTTAAATTAAATTAATGGGATATAATATTTGGAATAAATCATCCAAATAATATTAATTGATTGAAGGGTGTATTTAAGGGATTACAAAATTGTGAAGTGTAAATATTATTTCCTTTCATTATACGAATATTGATTGACTTCGTTTTATCCATTCAAACAGGTAAGAATTAAACGGGTAAATTAATTTTATCATCGTAACGTTATGCACTCTGTGTAAATTAAACTGGGCTAACCGTGGCATAATTAAAATTAGAAGATTATAGAAAACACATAGCGGTGGCGTTCAGCAGGAAACTGGACGTTTATTACATCGGCGTGCGGCGTTATCACATCAATATATACATATATATATATATATATATATATATACATACATATATATATATATATATATATATATATATATGGATTTATAGGTTAGAACTAATGGTAGATAGGTCAGATAAATATTTATGGCAGGGTACACCTTTTACAAAGAAGGCAAATAATAATTTAATACGTTTTTCAAAGCTATAGCAAAGAGATTTATACTTTAAAATCAGCTTTAAGATTAATTTTGCTTCATTTTAAAGTTAGAGTAAAAATTAATTACAATTATTAGATAAAGGAAGTGTGAAGTCGTAAGGTAAACACGTGTATTTAAATATATAATTATCATGCAGAGTTATTATAGAAAAGCTATTCATTTCGATAGAGTAGATTGGTAGGGTGGAATAGAACTTGTAAACAACAAAGATAAAGGTAAAGAGATATCACTTTCGGGTTAGACAAGGATACAAGAAACGGATAACTGACATAGGAAATTGAGGAAGGGTACGAGATAAAGGACAGAACATTTTGGATGCAAGTTAGAGTGAGGTGAACAGATATACGCGTATAAGAGAGGCGTGTTTTGGATGTTTGTGTTGGTGTCAGTTGCCGGGCGACTTTGACAAATTTGACAGCCGTTGGAGATTTTAATGAGGATTTCGGAGTAAAATGATGAACGTATGTAGACTTCTTCTTATCTTTTGGTTGGAGGCGCTTGTTGTACACTGACATGAAGTAGTGGATGTTGAGAGACCAGTAGCGGATGTGCGATAGTTTGGAAGTACCGTACATTGGATGCAGATAGATCTGGGTGGATGATTGCTATTCCTGATGGTGGGAATCAACTCGGAATGATTCCTGTACGTACAGTCATCAAGGAGGACTACGTCAGAGATAGTTTCAGGGCAGACATCTGGTTATGCTATATCCCAGGCAACTGAATTTTATAAAAACTTTTTGACTGTTGTGATTGTTTGGTGATTATGACATTTTGTGCTTTTTTGGTGGATTTTGTTGAATTTTATGGACATTTTAACTGATTATTTACCTTTGATAAGGAATTATTTGAAAATATTTATGTAAAATTGTGTATTATAAAATGAGTGTGTAATGTTTGTAAATAAATTTTGCTGAAACATTACGCATATTTCAAAAGCCAGACATACTTGTATAACCATCTATAGAACTACGATGTAGATTCGATTCAATTTTTGTACTTCCACGCTTGGTAGTGTTGGTGATTTACCACCTGATGGCGGTATTATTTACTTTTGCCATAGTACAGAGATTGTTTCAAAATTATATCAGTAGAATAGCTTCGATTGCTTCATAGGGTTGGAAACTAATTCACTCTGAAAATGCTTAAAGAAGCTGAAACCGGCCGGTTAGTGGATGTTTCTTCCCCTGTGAAGTAATAAAGCTATTGTTTTGTTAATGGCTATACAACTATTAGCCCGATTTGTATACCTCAATAAGCTTCTATTATTTTCATAAGAGTTTGTTTACAGATACATCTTATTTTATATATTGTTCTACACAATTTCTTATTGCGGACTGCAAATAACTTGTCATATATATATATATATATTATTTCTGGTACAACAGGTTTGACATTTAACTTCGGTCCAAAGTAAGATCTAAGATATCCTCCTAGAGAGTAGTCCTAAACAAACTTATTAAACATAAGGTAGTATAGTACAACAATGTACTAACAGCTCCGTCACGCAAGCTTGCAAGTGTAGTATCTATAAAAAGAATTCTTAATCTGTGCAATTTTAATAATACGAAATGAGTAAGAATCTAAGCATAATTTTTCAAACTTGAATCCTAAATTATTTGTCACAGTTAAGAATTTGAAGTTTGCTGATGAAAACAATAAATATCTATTAGGTTTACCGGTTTACCTCTGTTGATTTAGCAGCTGTACATAATTGAGGTAGAAAAGTTTCAGTTTTTACCACCTACTAATTGCTATGTCATATACTGTAATAATTTTATAAACATCAGTTGAAGTAGTATATAGCAGAAACACAGACTACTAATATATATGTTCCGTTGTATATTTTACTTTAATTTTCCTTCAGCTTTCTATCATAAAGTTGAAAAATTTTTATTATTTTTGGTGGACTAAATATGAATCACTATTTAGGTGGTTACGATGACATCATAGAAGCACGAATTGCTGCTCTATTTTAATTTTGCACGACTCTTTGATAAATGTATAGTTTGTTTCATTAAGCTACTAACTGCTTTGCAGATTATATAAATCCATAATCTAGTCATGAAGCTGTTAGAATTGTTATACGGGTATAATGTAATGAATCATTTTGTAAATAACAGCTATAAACTAAGTAAGAGCTATTTTCCATTGAGAGTTTAAAACAAACACTCCACAAAAGATTGCCATTTAGCTAATATTCCCTATGGATATAACTTACAACGAGTATTTTGCAAACTTTGATAGTCGCATAAATATTGATACTAGTAATTCCGAAGATCACGCTTGAAATCAAACGTAACGCTTCGAGGTGCACAGCGACAGTTTACTTTGAAATATTGGCTCATAAATTCTCAAGTTTCCTTACAAAAATGATATCTTGCTTCACCTGAACAAAGTTTAGAAAATTTCCAAAGCTTTGTTTGCTGCTTGACGTAACGTATCTGATATTATCGTAAGCTATTTGAAGACCCCTGGCAATATAACCTACGTAAGTTGATTAGATTAGTCCAACAAATTTCAAAACAAGGTAAAAGCTTTAAATTTAAAATTGTTTTTCCGAAAAAGTGTACAAGCTACAAAATCAAAGGTTGTGGTAATTGAGTGTGGTTAATTGCCTTTTCCGAATGTAGAACTAAAAAGTGATGTTTAAATATGCCAACGCGAAACGTAGCGTTGGTGGATAAAGGAATCGAATATTAGCCTAACATACTATACGGTTTTAATTTCAGCATATATCTACACAGTAGCAGCCAGTGAGCGTGTTAAAATTGCCTCAAGTATCGAAATTTGGTAAACATGGGATTTAATGTTTTCTACTAATCGAGAAAATCTGTATCTCTAGTCTACGGTGTGATAAATAAAGTTCCACGTGCATGGCTTTCTAATAATTTCAACTATATTACCTCTCCTTTTTATAACTTATAACTTATATACAACTGATATACCGGGTTAGTATTAAGTCCCGGAAGAGTCGAATAATCTTTTTATTTGAAGAGCATTTTTTTTTTAATTTGATATGGATATGTGGTTAAAATTAAGTAATCTATTTACGTCATCTTCAATTTTTTGTGACTTCCGGTTCAACCGGAAATGCTTGTCGCAATTTTTTTAAATGAGACATTCATATTTTTACATTTTCAGATGCAGAATAAAAACTACCTTTAGAAATATTAATAAGTTTTTCTTTCTTAAGAACGTTACAAAAAATAATAAAACCTTCCGATAACGCAAAATCAAGATATGTTGAAAAATTATTTGAAATTTTATTGACGGGACAGAAATGTTCCAATTCTGCTCCGTTTACGACTTGACAATAATGTAATCGATCAATGAAATGTCAGTGAATTCTGTGTTATTTATGGCGTCGTACGAATAAATTCTTCAACTATTCGTTCTACTAATTATTCTTGTTAATTAATCAGTCGATTTCTTATACACTTAATATTTCAAGTGAATTACGGCCTTGCAGCTAACCAATTAAATAGATCGCAGTGGTGTAAGTGACACATACTAGGAGTGTTTGATATGTATCGGGAATAAGTACTAAAAACAAAACTTAAGGTGTGAAAACTTCCTTATTGTTTTTCAAAATATTCTCCACGATGATTGATACACTTTTGCATACGTTGAAACCAATTTTTATAGCAATTTTTCCATTCCGCTTGAGATATCTCCAAAACACGTGTTTTGAACGCATCAATCGCCTCTTCTGGTGTCGAAAATCGTTGTCCACGAAGTTTGTTTTTTACATGTGGGAACAAATAGAAATCAATAGGTGTCACATCTGGACTATACAGCGGATGATCCATCAATTCGATGTTTTGAGTGCTCAAATAGTAATTTGTTTCAGCCGATGTGTGAGATCTGGCATTGTTTTGATGAAGAATGATTCAGCATCGTCGGTTTATTTTTCTTACTTCTCTGAATACTTGTGGCAAACAGATGGTTGCATACCAGGCAGAATTAACTGTTCTGGGATCCCTTAAAGCAACGGTTGTTACATGTCCATTTATTCCGAAAAAACAGGCTACCATTTTCTCCGAAGTGCTTCGAGCGCGAACAACTTTTGTTAGATTTCGTACATGGAAGACCCATAGAGTCGACTGCTGTTTACTTTCAAGTTCATACGAAAAAATCCAAAATGCGTCACCTGTGTGAGTGTTATACACTGCGTTTGATGCAACGCAATCGTATTTTTTGAGCATTCTCTTACACCAATCGACACGAGTATTTTTTGAGTGATTTTTACATTATGTGGATCCAACAAGCACATAGCTTTTTCACAGCGAAATGTTCATATAATATCGAGTTTATACTTGTCACACTAATGCCTAGGGATGCCTGAATCTCACTATAAGTCACATGACGGTCTTGCATTATCAGTTCGCGCACAGCATCGATGTATTCTGACACAACAGTTGATTTTGGACGACCTTCCTAAAATTCATCCGCTAGCAATCTACGACCACGATTGAATTCACTATAGTTGGAGACTCTTTCCCACTAGCCGAAATAAGTTAACTCGAGCACTGTTGTGGAGATAATCCACGTCGAAAATCGTAAAAAATCTTTGCACGAAAATGTTCACGAGCTAATTCCATGTTATGAGTATGTGTTCTGTCAAAAATGTCAAACTTTAGGTTAGAAACGTCAGAACACACCTAGAAACACTAGTGTTGGC
Organism: Platerodrilus igneus; assembly: GCA_036346225.1. Taxonomy (NCBI): domain Eukaryota; kingdom Metazoa; phylum Arthropoda; class Insecta; order Coleoptera; family Lycidae; genus Platerodrilus; species Platerodrilus igneus. Next base: position 238,955 of record JARFIW010001227.1, on the reverse strand, counting down.
AGTTGCCACGAACGCACCTTGACTTTAAAATTATAAATATCAGGAAATTGAAGTAGTAGATTTTGGGGTATCTTAGGAATCCTACTATTGCTAGTTACGTACCCTAATTGCATTTGCTTTTGGTTATTTTGAGTGTTCGTTTTTTTTTTTTAATAAACAATATGCATCAAATTAGTTCCATGAAAGTGTCTGACGTGTTGAATAAGAACCTTTCTACTTGTAACTTCGAAACACATATTTTGTGGGTTATTCACTAACACCCTAGAACTATTCATAGCAATTAGATATTTTATATGAATTAATTATGAAAGATAAGTCTTTCTTATTCGCTCGAAAGATTGCCTGTCATATTAGGAGCCCAACTTAGAACTTGTTTATTGGTTTTAATGTTATTGCAAACTAACTGATTTATTTTGTAATAATTGCCTAGTGTTAGGGTAGGTTAGTAAGGTACGTCCTACTGATACAAAGTATAATAGGTAAGAAGAACGTTTACAGTTCAATTAGCATAGGATTGTTTGCTTTGGGGAGATTAGTTCCTGTAAGTGCGAACGCACCGCAAACATTATACAAAGTGCTCAAATTAATCAAATTACAGATTTAGCTGTGCCTGCTAATAGGAGAACTAGTAAGAAAAGTGCAGAAATAGTTGAGGAAGGAATTAGAGATCTTTTAAAACAATAAGTTAGTGATGTGCATAGCATAAACAAGAGTAATGTTATTATGAATTATTAGACCAGATTAATGTTAAAGTTTTCAAGAAGACATGTTAGTTAAAGAAACCTGCTGTAAATAAATTAACTGAATATGTTGTACAGCAGAACAGCTGCTAGATATGTAAAACATATAGAGGATAAGACAAAGAATTGATTACAGGAATACCAATGGCGTATCATGCGTGGAGGGTAGAAAAAGGGGTAGAGGTTATCTTACTTTATTACAAGATCTTGGTTGCTCGAACCTAAATTTTGCACCGCAGGGTGCAGCCTACCGAATTATTTACATAAGAAACTTAAAAGCAGCTTTAGTGAAGCAGATGTTCCAGAACACTGAAAAATTCATATAGCTGTCAGCGGCTTGCGCAGCTCGGTCAAAGATTTGGATTCATTGAAAGAGAAAGTGGTGGATAGTTTCCAAGAGTATAAAGGTCTGTTTTTAGATCGGTGTTGGCGGTAGAGGAGAAAAGAAACCTTATTTGTAAAACTAAATCTGGACATACGCGGGTTACGTTTCGGGCCTTGGGAGCGGTCTTTTTAAAAACTTCTTCCAAAACTTCTTGTAACAATTTATTTGGTTAAACAGAAATTACAATTGAATTTTGACAAACTGATTAAAATACTCTAAGTCAAAAATTAAATAATAATTGGAGTTTTATAAGGGCGAGTAGCCTAAGTAAACGGCAATGTTAAAGCTGACATACTCAAGACTGATTGGTCTTGGTGCTCCCGGGGTATTTGTGTTGTCCCTGCCACTCATATGTCACTGCGACTTGCAGAGCTCATGTCCGCTTATTTCTTAATTTTATTGATTATACAATGTAGCAATCTTAATTTCTAAGTTATCGCGGTTTCTTATCCGTCTGTGACCTGCACCTGAAGTTTCACTTTTTGTCTAGAATACAACGCATTGCATCTGTTCTCACAACTTGCTTGTGAACTTTCAATAACTTTTCTGTATTTATCCTTGAAATACAAAGTTGCATATAACTTAATAACTTTAATGATTTCTAATAATTCTTAATAAATTCTATTTTATTATACATATATAGATTGGGAGATACATACCTCGCGAGTGCCTCTAAAGTGAATTATTTTTGAAGTTTGTTAGAGAGACCGTATTCCTTACTCGTTAATTAGGTAAAGATGAGGTTATTTCAATGTCGCAAAATCACTTTTTCGCAGAGGTTCAACTGGGTATTATTAACTATTTTTCACGGGCAGTTGATGAAATGAAAAAATATTTAAGGAAAATAATGGTTAAAGAGGTTCAGAGTCTAATTAGCGAGGCAGAAATCATAATTCTAATTAAGCAAATGGCGCACGCGCAAACAATAGGTCCGTTGCACTTAATTTTAATAATCTTACTGTTAATTGTTTGGACAGCCGACCTCAATACAATAATGATACACGATCTAGCATGACAAACACCCTAGTATTACAAGTGACGTGAATAAATGATCTGCCATTACTGTTGCGATTTTATTTAATATGGATAATCGAGATTTGCTGTTGGTAAAAAATGGTTTGTAAACCAAGTACATAAGCACCGACGGTAAAATTGAGCATAGAAGTGTTTTCAATAAAAGGATTGGCTGCTTCGGGTAGTCAGTTGACATGCATTTCAAAAGACTTTTGGTCGAAAATTAATGAAAATAATCCCAATATTCCGTGCCCTTCATTTTCGGCTATGACACTGGTAGGGGCAATAGGTAGTAAAAGGGCGCCATAAGAGAGCAGATTTATTTGAAGACGGACTTGAAACAGTTTCAGATTTCATACCCCTGTGTGGGTAGTGCCTGGTCTGATAAGGTATATCATCTTGGGTTGTTATTTCTTTATGGATTAGTATACAGTTTTCGCGAAGCTATTTTTCGGGTATTATTAATGGTTGTGGACGGGCGATAGATTTTCAAATTGAGCAGAATCTTAACATCTATGAAGACCAATCTCAAGGAATCAATGCAAAAATAATTAAAATAAATGTGCCTGCGGAACTGAGAGAAGTAGCAAGTGTCTTGTTTCTGTAACTGGTAGAAAATGAGTTGGTACAGGAGCGTCTTATTTACATCATTGGGGAAATGAATTCCTTACAGGAATAAAATTTATACAAAAAGGTAACAGGAAACATAAAAAATTTAATAATCGAACAACAGAAGGGCGGTTTTTGTTGTCAGATTGTATATGAATTGTTAAAGAGTGAGGTGCCCGAACGGTATTCTAAGCGGTATCTGATTTGCAGGTGTATATTGTTTAAGCGCGGTTCTCGTTATTCACCAAAGTTTAATTTACGCGTTTCAAATGCCTTAAAACACAGGTTAAGAGACAGCGCAAATGTCATCGCATTGTGGAAACAGGATGTGACCAATCTTAGACATATTTTTCGGATCACATAAGTAGTGACATGCTATATTCAACATTTAAGGAAATGTGTTTACGGTGTTGAAATGAAGATGATTCGAAGCATACTTTTATAACTACTATGAAAGATTTTGATATTGATAAAGGAAAAACTTTGACCAATATATCTGTATTGAGATGTAAAAAGTGGTTAGTTGTGATGTAGAGATTCATTATGGCGGACGTTAAGGACTTGATTGCAAATAAATGTAAACGTTGGCTTATTCAAGATGCTGTGCGAAACAAACAAAAATGGTTACACTACGTCGCAGCAAGAATTCAAATAGGCCCACAAACAATTGATTGAACTTTTGCAAGTAACCGCGTCCCATTTGCAAAACATAACCGAAATGGTCGATGTGTTAAAATGATATTAGGAGGTAAAGTTGGTGGTACACCTGATTAAGTTAATGACTACCGTCAACCGTGTGTTGATGTTTAATCAGTCTCCATGGTTAGAGTCTAATTAGAAAACAAGGTTATCCTCGAATTTAATAAGAGTTCCTAATCATTTCCATGCAAGTTTTCTAACACAGAACAGTGACTATATAACCTGCGAATATTTACTGACATAGTGGAAGGTATACTGCGAGATAGAGACAAATAAGAATTTAATTCACAAACGATTGCATTAGATGTATATGTATAGATTAGTTTAATGGATTTAATCTGTGCAAATACAGTACTTAATCAATGTTAGTAGAAGATTTATCCAAATATTTGAGATTCTGGGACAGTTAATAATACATCGCGATGTTCCAATTAAACACTTTTATAAATTAAATAAGATTAGCGAGCGGTATATGTATAGATTAGTTTAATGGATTAATCTGTGCAAATACAGTACTTAATCAATGTTACTAGAATATTCATGCAAATATTTGGAACATTTTGTTCCGTCAATAAAATTTCAAATAGTTTTCAACACATCTTGATTTTGCGTTATCGGAAGTTTTTATTTTTTTTTGCAATACGTTCAGGATGTGTTGAAAACTATTTGAAATTTTATTGACAGGACAAAATGTTCCAATTGTGCTCCGTTTACGATTTGACAACAATGTAATCGATCAATAAAATGTCAGTGAATTCTGTGTTATTTGTGGCGTAGTACGATTAAATTCTTCAACTATTCGTTCTTCTAATTCTTGTTGATTAATCAGTCGATTTTTTATACACTTAATATTTCAGGTGACCCCCAGAAGGAAAAATGTAGAACGGACTGACCGTTAAATTGATCTTCTGCGCCTCATACAGCGTGCAGGAAATATTTCATTTAAACAATCACGAACATTACGCGCCAAATGTGGTGGAGCCCCATACTATTGAAACCATACATTTTTTAGATTTGGAAATAGAGCTTCAGGTGCTGCCATAATCTTGTTCCGCAACAAATTTAAAAAGACTTCACCAGTTAAATTTTCTCTAATGGAAAATGCCCCTATGTTGTTTCCAGCCATACCATACCATACCGTTATCGGTAGTATCTATTATTTTTGTAATGCGTTCTTAAAAATAAAAAAATATATTCATAATTCTGAAGGCAGTTTTTTATTCTGCATCCGAAAATGTAAAAATAAGAGTGTCTCATTTGAAAAAAAAGCGATTGGCAGAAAGTGACTCAAAATTGAAAATTGCATAAATAAATTCATTATTTTTAAACACATATCCCTACAAAATTTATAATAAAAGTGCACTTCAAATAAAAAAGTTATTAAACCGTGCCGGGACTTTATACTAACCCGGTATAACTCATATACTTATATAACTTTATATGCTCGTACTATAGTACTCAAGACGGATACACTTGATATATTTCTACAGCTTCAATGTCATGAGCATGACTCTTGATGCCCATTAATATATTCATTCATTCATTCATTCATTCATTCATTCATTCATTTGATTATAGTAACTCCAGACTTTGAGACTCATTTAAAAATTCTCAAAGAAGTATTTAAAGGTTTAAAAAAATCTGGTTCAAATTTAAATAAAGCAAAATGTAAGTTCTTTAGGAACGAACTTGAATTTTTAGGATACATTGTAAATCGGTTAGGTTTAAATGTTGATCCGGAAAAAGTTAGTGCTGTCGTTAACATGCCAACATCAAAAATTTGCCGTCAGGTTAAACGTTTACTTAGTATGATATTTTATGGTATAGAAAATTTTTACCTGATTTGTCAACAATAGTTGCTCCTTTAACAAACCTTACGAGATTTAAATGGACTTCGCAATGTGAGGAACCTTTCGAAGATATGAAAAATGCTTTAGTCTCCAACAATTTTGCTCTGTCCAAATTTCAATTACAACTATATTTTACAATGTGACGCGAGTTCATATGGTCTACACTACAAGCCGTACTCAGTCAATACTACAACGGAAAAGATCACGTCATAGGTTATTTATCAGGAACTTTGAATAACACTGAAAGGAAATACACAGTCACAGAAAAAGAATGTTTGTCTGTACTTTCTGCTTGTGAAAAACTTCGCTGTTACTTAGAGAGCACTTCTTTTACAATTATAACATACTATCCCAGCTTAGTATGACTAAACAATTTAACAAACTCAAATGGTAGACTTCCTAGATAGGCTTTACGCCTACAACAATTCAACTATAAAATTATTCACAGACCAGGTAAAGATCATTTAGTGCCTGATTGTTTGAGCAAGGCGATCCCTGTTACTAACAACTTAGACTTGACACTTAGTAACATTACGATACAAGACATTATAGAAGACCCCTGGTATAAAAAGATGTGTAATAGATAATAGATAAAGTATTTAATGATTCAAAAGATAACTGGAAATTAGTTGTGCCAAAGAAAAATTGTTCGGAAATTATTAAGACACACCGTGATGACTTATTATCAGGACACCTACGTAATTATAAAACTTACCATAGAATTTTATCAAAATTTTATTGGCCTGGAATGAAAACGGACATTTTTCGGTATATAAAAATATGTAAGACATGTTGGAAAACTAAGCCTGAACAACAAAGAAAGCAGGGTTAATGGGAAGTGACATTAAAATTACTAGATGCTGGCAATATATTTCAATAGATTTATTAGGACCTTACCCGAAAACTTCACATGGAAATCGATTTGCTCTTGCTATATGTGATTACAGTAGTAAATTTTCGCTTTTTTCCGGTTAGAACCGCTACAGCAACAAAAATTACAAAACTTATTGAAGAAATTGTATTTTTGATGTATAGAGTACCAGAATGTCTGAAATCAGATAATGGGGCATAGTATAAGGGTAGAAAGTTTACAAAATTATTAAAAAAATACAATGTAAAGTTTTTAAACACACCACTATATTCACCTGAGAATAATCTTACAGAGGGGTATAACAGAATTTTCAAAACTAGGTTAATAACCTATATCGGTGACAATCAAAAGACTTGGGACAAACATATATCTAAACTCGGTTGTGCAATGCGTACAGCTAGATCTGACATTACATAAAATACATCTTTTTTGTATAAATTTTGGCGTAGAAATGGTGGTTGATGGTAAACAATATAAAGAGAATGAAGAGAAAAGAGTTCTTATAGTTAATTCCGATAAAGAGGATATTAATAATGAGGATAGCATTAAGAAAAGTAATAAATTAAAAGACATAAGACAGTTTGTGGCCAGTACATTTAAATAAAGGTGTTTTTGTTGGAAAAGATAATACAAACTACCAGATGCTCCAATAGATTTTACAGCTAAATTAGCAAGAAAGTTTTTTTGGTCCTTGTAAGGTTAGGCAAAAGCTAGGTATAAATACATATGAGTTAGGGGATAGGAATGGTAATAGCAAGGGAAATTGGCATATATCACACCTTAAACCCGATTTTCCCTCTATCCTTACAAAAAGTGGTAGAGTGTGTTTTAAGTTCTTCAGTGAACCTTTTTATCTATTTTTAAATTTAATTTTGTTCGATCATTAAAGTTTTCTTTCTGAAGAAAGAGGCGTATGTGAGAATCAGTTTTTTAAAGTTTTATTGTCACTGATTTTCGTATATTTCTACGCTGTTTGTTTATTAAACTAGGCTTTAGTGATGTTCACAAAAGGTAGTTTGGTTGCCTACCATACTCATGTTTACATTCAAGTGCATATATCAATACAAAATTACTTACATATCATTTATTATCAAGCATTTAATATTGTGGTTAATAAAAGATCTAATAGTAAAAGGATATTTTTAGTTTCTAAATTAATAATTATCTGATTTCATTAAAAACTAAAAGACTAATATACACATTTGTAAATAGACGTCACTGTCATATCTTTAAATGTTAAATTACGCGCAATGCATCTTTAGATATAACCTGCAGTGCCGTGTTGTATTTTACTTACGATTTATTCGTTTTGTGTTAGTTGTGGATGACCAATTTATTCATTTTTGTAACTGATGAATTATTCATTTAAGGGTACAAGCTGTTCGATATCAAGAAGTACATTTTCATATTTATAAGATTACTCGCCATGTCAAAGTACGAATGTTATGGTGTTTTGCTTAGGTTTACATTTTTTAGGGGAAAGATTGATTTCTAACTGTCAAATTCTGATAATGAGATCCGTCCTTCTTTTTGAATTGGTTCGTCATGCACAATAAACCTAAAATGTTGCAGGCTTCTCTATAATTATTCTAATATTATTCAATTTATGAATAATTATCCAACGGTAGTTTGTTGGGATTTAAATAGAAGAAGTCATACGAATCGAGATGAATTGTTATTTTGGTATTCAGCTTTTGTTGCTGGAATTTACGCAACTATTTCTCTGTATGCATATAAGCAGGTATACCCTTATATTTTCATCTTAAGTTTAACTTTTGTTTCATCATTATTATATTACTGTTTGATGATGCTTGGTTGGAAGTCGTATGTAGCGAGTATAGAGGTTGAAGCCATATGTTGGTACATTGTACTTGGATTACTGAACTTATTGTTGTTTGCGTTGGGAGTATTAACGCAGACCAAGAGAAGAGTAGAAGTTAGCTTTGAAGTGTATGGAGTGTTACCGATACTTTATCTTACAGCTAGTTTAAAGGACAACATAATGATGTTCCTTCAAAGACCGAAGTTGGATAGGAAGATTGTTTATTCTTTCAAAGTTGAGTATATGTATTACGATTGCAAAATTCCATTGACTAGTATTTATTTATATTTAAACAATGCTTTGTATTGTTAAAATCGTTACAATGAATATTTATTAACATTTCTTATTTTAGTTGATGTAAACCATCTGCATGCATTTGGCCAATTTTTTGTTAATTATTTTTACTTTTAGATTACTTGTACTTTGAGCAGATAGTTAGAACGTGTTTCCAATAGATGTTTTACTATACCGCAGTCTTATCAATCCACAATAGTTTAATATAGTGAACGACCGATGAACATGTTCACAACCCTTTCAACTTTGGACGGATAACCATAAGTATTCATAGCTAGTCTGGGATTGAAGTAAGTGCATTGAGTTGACCTTGAAATATCTGTTCCTGTGTTATTTCCTTGTCATACTGTGAAGCAGCCCCTTCAAGTATATTTAGTTATCATATCTTAGAATTTGTTCCTACTTCGATAACGTAATAAATTTAGTATAACACAATCCTCCGTTATAAAGAAGGTTTACTATAGCTAATTATTGCTCCATAAATTACTACATGATCTCCGTAGTATCAAAACAAATCAATATAGATTGGCAACACCTACACAGATATTTAATATAGGGCGGCTTATTACATCAACCTCCTATTGATTTGTGTTAATTGAAAATAAAGGGATATCCATAGAGCTAAGAAATTGTAGTCCTATCCCACTTATCAGCCATTCGTATCAAAGAACTCGCGGTGAAATATAAGGCTTCAATTTTATTACATTGTGGATACTCAACGAACAACCGTCACAACTACTTTCAACCTTGTAGGCATTAGGACCACTTCTAGGCTACTATTGTGGTCCCGAATACAGGAAAAGCAATTTGTTTGTTTCCCTGTCGTAACCAGATTTATTAAAAAGCATTCATTTATTTCAATTTACGCGATCTACAATTTCATTCGATTCAATTCATTGATTAATTCGCGTCAACCAAATAATATATAACGATTTTATTCGAAGCAAAGCGTGCCAAGTCGTACGGAGATGAATCTGATCCCATACATTTTAACCAGGCTTCAATTTAATCAATTTCTATTAGCATTTTGGCTATAGAACGCAACTTATCGTGAAAAAGTGTTAAAGTGTCTCCCTACTACAATTTAGCAGCGAAGTGGCTGGAAACCGTATGTTTTTAATCGATAGGTTGTAGCTAGCGATACCACAACGAAATTTGACAGAACTGAATCCGGTTGAGTCACAAACTGACATATTTAAATATGTTTTTCTTTTATCTAAAACTAACCCCTATTTCAAATAAACCATATGGTATAAAGACTTGAGCAAGCGGACAATTTTCTATTAGCCCTTTCAGTCATATTAGCTGGTGGCTGAAATACAGAAGTGTGAGATATCTTTATACCCATCGAGATTAAAGTATCTCTCCATTGGTTGCTAGAAAATTTACTTCTATTATCTCATAGAACAGCTTCCTTTTGTACAACTTTCTTAAAGTGCGTCAATGTCAGACATCGGAATATATTTTTGTATTAGCTCGTTTCAAGGAATTGAGCGCTATTACTTTGCTGAAAGCTGTACAAATACTCTCAGCTGTGTGGAGCCAGACCACTAACGCGAAAATGGTCCCAATTAAATGAATGCAAACAATTTTATTTGAGGCGTCCACCACCACGCTGTGGTAATCGCACCTACTTTTCTTTGAAACTTTGGTCTTCTGACACAACTCGCATCCTGCTAATATCTTTCTGACTGTGTGTTTTATACGCGGAAAATAGTGATTACGGTGCAGTATATTTAAATACTTTTCGGGACCAAAATGTCCATTATCCTCATATTCCTATATAACTAAGGGGACAACTTGAGCATTTGGAACGCATAATTTAAGCTTTGATGAAAAACGAGAACCACACTTAAACAATGTACCCATGTAAATCAGATACCGCTTAGAATACCGTTCGGGCACATCATTCTTTAACAATTCATTACAATATCACAATAAAAACCGCTCTTCTGTTGTTCGATTATCATATTTTTCACGTTTCCTACCACCTTTCTGTATAAATTTGATTCCTGTACGGAATTTATTTACCCAGTAATGTAAATAGGACGCTCCTGTACCAACTCATTTTCTATCGATTACAGAGACAAGATACCTGCCACTTCTCTCAGTTCCGCAGGCATCGATTTCTTGAGATTCACCTTCATAGATGCTTAGGTTCAGCTCAATTTTAATACCAATCGTCCGTCCACAACCATTAATAATACCCGACAAATAGCTTCGCGAAAACTGTATATTAATTCGATGATCGATAAAGAAATAACAACCCAAGATAATATACCCACACAAGGGTATGAAATTTGAAACTGTTTGAACTCCATCTTCAAATAAATCTGCTCCCTTATGGTGCCGTTTTACCTCCCACTACCCCTACCAGTGTCATAGCCGAAAGTGAAACGCGTGGAATATTGGGATTATTTTCATTAATTTTCGACCAAAAGTCTTTTGAAATGCATGTCAACTGACTACCTGAAGCAGTCAATTCTTTTACTGAAAACGCTTATATGCTCAATTTTACCGTCGGCGCTTATGTACTTGGTTTACAAACAATTTTTTTCCAACAGCAAATTCCAATCACCCATATTAAATAAAATCGCAATTGTAATGACAGACCATTTATTCACATCACTTGTAATACTAGAGTGTTTGTCATGCTTGATCGTGTATCATTATTGTATTAAGGTCGGCTGACCAAACAATTAACAGTACCATTATTAAAATTAGGTGCAACGGACCTATCGTTTGCGCGTGCGCCATTTGCTTGATTAGAATTTTGATTTCTGCCTTGCTAATTAGACACTGAACCTCCTCTACCATTATTTTCTCTAATTTTCCTTAAATATTTTTCCACTTCATTAACTGCCCGTAAAAAATAGTTAATAATTCCCAGTTGAACCTCTTCGGAAAAGTGATTTTTCTACATTGAAATAACCTCAGTTTTACCTAACTGACGAGTAAGGAATACGATCTCTCTAACAAGCTTCAAACAATAATCCACTTTAGAGGTTCTCGCATTGGTCCAAATTTAGTTTTATAAATCACGTTTCTTTCCTCCTCTAACCCGAATACCGATCTAAGAACAGACCTTTTTTACTCTTGGAAACTATTCACCATATGTCCTCTTTCTAAGTATCCAAATCTTAACCGAACTGCGCAAGCCGCTGACCGCTATATGAATTTTTCAGTGTTCTGGAACATCTGCTTCACTAAAAATTCTTTCAAGTTTCTTATGTAAATAATGGGGTGACCGAATCCTCCGCAGCAAAATTTTGGTTTGGGCAAACAAGATCTTACCATAAAGTAATATAACCTCTACTCCTTTTTCTACCCTCCATGCATGATACACCATTGGTATTCCTGCATTTTATTTTTTGTCTTATCGTTTACATATTTTACATACCTAGCAGCTGTTTTCTGCGGTACATTTTCAGTTAACTTATTTACAGCACGATTTAACTTGCACGTCTTTTCCGAAATTTTAACATTAATCTTGTCTAATAATTCATATTAACATTACTCTTGTTCCTACAATTTACAGCACTAATTTATTATTTTAAAAGATCCCTAAGTCCTTCCTCATCTATTTCTGCACTTTTCTTACTAGTTCTCTTATTAGCAGCCACAGCTAAATCTGTAATTTGATTAATTTGAGCACTTCGTATAGTGTTTGCGGTGCGTTCGCACTCACAGGAACTGATCTCCCCAAAGCAAATATTTCTATGCTAATCGAACTGCAAACGCTCTTCTTACCTATTATACTTTGTATCAGTAGGACGGATCTTACTAACCTACTCTAACACTACGCAATTATTACAAAATTAGTCGGTTAATTTACAATAACATTAAAACTCATAAACAAGTTCTAAGTTGGGCGCCTAATATGACAGGCAAAGGGGCAAGCTCCATCTTTCGAGCGAATAAGAAAAGTTTTACCTTTCATCGATTTGGTGGTTTATCCAGAGTAAAATGTACCAATAGCAGAGTTGGTAGAGTCTGGCTGTATCGTCAAGTGGTGATAGAGAAAATAGAGTTGCAGCGTGCAGTCTTACATGTTATCATATAAATTGGGGAGGTTCCAGAATGTGCAGTCATAGATGAAGGCAACAGTCATCGATGGTATGATTGTGGACACATGTGTGGTGGTGCATTCCAGGTAACAGATTTTTGTGTATAATTGTTTTGTCGATTTATTTTGTGTATAATGACATTTTATGTCTTATGTGTATATTTCTATAAATTTGAATAGACTAATAGGTACCGAATGAACTTTTATGAATTATTATTTGACAATATTTTTATGTGGGAATTTTATATGTGTAAAATAATTCATGTAATATTTGTGTATGTACAAGGAGGTCAAAGGGACTTATGGTATTTGGCTGTGCGAAAATCAGCACGAGTATCTATAGGTTTTACTATGAGCTCTTATTAAAACTGGCGTAACGTAAGGGGTTTGAAAAGGCCCTGTTACTTTAAAATAAAATTTAATCTCTTGATAAAAATTTAATCAGAGAATATTTGGAAAAATGTATTGTTCCAAAGGTGAATGTTAGTAATTTTATCAACGTGTGAAATAAAGATTGATGAGGATTTTTGGTGTAGTATGTTGTTATGAATAAATCGTCACTGTAGATGTGTTTGCTTTTTTGAACGGTAGTATATTTCAGATAGCAGCTGAGCAAACTTCTGGCAAACTTTTCTGATGAAACTGTGATTTAGAGATTTATAGCAAAAAGCTGGCAGTAGTTTGGCGTCCATGAAGGTAGGTCATCTTCAGCCCAATTGTGGGGCTTACATTCAGTAAGCTCGCAGTAATATATATATATATATATATATATATATATATATATATTATAATATACATGTAAATATTATCATGGGAAATAGTCCAAATCAAACAACAGAAACTGATTTAAAAGTTTAATCAACACCTAACGTTTCGGTACATTCTTTTTGCACCTTTTTCAAAGGCTGAAATGGAAACAAAAAATTCGAAATTAGCAAGAAATACATAACCTGTCGCTAACTACTTACATTGATCATTTATATTAAAGGAAATTGAAAACAAATTACTGCACGATTTACATAATAAATGTGGGTCAAAAATTTAAAAATTAAAAATTGCCAGAAGGGCAATGTCAGGCCACGTTGGCCGTTAAAGAGGTAAACACAAAGTTGATAATAACAAATTCTATAGAAGTGACAGGACACGTTCCGAAAATGGCATTGATTACAAACCTGAAGGAAAATACCTAACGTTGTTTGAAAATATCATTATTATACAAAGCAGAATAGACGTTATGTACCCTATCAATATCAATCTTATTATTGATAGGATTAATTTCACTATTAATATAAAAAGACTCAATGAAAAGCCTAGTTTTGTAATTGGCCTCGTTCTCCAAAATGGTGGTGTCATCGAAAAATGGTGTATGACTGGTTGCAGCAACATGAGCAGACAATGCACATTTGGTGGAGTTAGTCCTACAGTCACTCCTGTGCTGGGTTAAACGACTCTTTAGCCACTGGCTAGTCTGACCAATGTAACTGTTGTTGCAACTGCAAGTAATCTTGTAGACGACGTTGCTGTTTAACAATTTCGGAGTACGATCCTTTAACTTGGTAAACAAATTCTGGATAGAAAAATTGTATTCATAAACAATGGCGATCTTAGGTTGTCTAAGTAATCGTACTAAAAGTGGAGATAACTTCTGAATAAACGGAAGCTTCTTGTACGTAATATCAGTTTCTGAAGGGTTTACTTTTAAGAAGTTGCCATATATCAATTTATGCAACATTCCCTTTGGGTAACCATTGTTAACTAACGTGTTAATCAACAACCCCAAACCTTACATTGACAATTCAAAATGGGTTTCGACCATTAGTGGTGCGGTAGTGCCTGACTTTGTGTTGAACTTTCTTTCGTTGGGACCTAAGTTTAGTTTACAACCACAAACAAGAGACATTCGTTTGGGTAAATTAATCGGTCGGGTTGAATCTATTATCGACAACGATACGCTGTCGCAAAGAAAAAAAGATGTGATTAGGGGTAAGATCTCTAATGTAATTCTGAACTATTCCAACAACCCCCGAAATAACCAACATTTTAATATTTTTAATGAACAGTTCTACAAAGTCAAAAAATACTTAGCTGACCATCCTGAAATTGTTGTCACTAAGGCAGACAAAGGTGCAGTTACTGTGATCATGGATAAGCACCAGTATATAGATAAGTCTCTTGATCTTTTATCTGATACTACTACTTATAAAATGTTACGTAGAGATCCTACATTCACCACGCAAAAAAAGGTGAACGAACACATAAAGTTATTACATAAAAAGGGGATGTTGGACGAGTCTGAGAAGAATCGATTATGCATTAACAACTCGACTCCGGGTAAATACTATGGTTTACCAAAAATACATAAACCAGTACTCTCGTTACGACCTATCATATCTACGGTCAATACACCTACTTATGGTATTGCTTCTTTTTTGTCGAATATTCTCCAACAGGCTTTCCCACTTGGTGGACACAATGTGAAAGATAGTTTTACATTTGTGCAACAATTCAAGAATTTTCACCTACCTGAAGATCATATACTCATTTCACTGGATGTAGCTTCTCTTTTTACTAATATTCCTCTATCTATGGTTATTAACATCATTAAAGAAAACTGGAATAAGATCAAGCCCTATTGTAATATGTCTGAAGATATGTTCTTGACAACTGTCAATTTGGTTTTCAACAACACGTATTTTGTTTTCCAAGAGAAGTTTTACTTACAGTTATTTGGAACTCCAATGGGGTCACCTCTATCACCCATAATCGCTCAAATGATTATGGATAATTTACTGTCTAGTGTTCTACCTAGATTACCATATGAGATGTTTTTCTTGGTAAAGTATGTGGATGATATCATTTGTTCGTTGCCAGCCCAATTTGTTGACCAGACGTTAACAGTATTTAATGATTTTAATGAACATCTATCAGACCTACAGTTTATGGAGAAAAATAAGAAGTTATTGATTAACACGTTAGTTAACAATGGTTACCCAAAGGGAATGTTGCATAAATTGATATATGGCAACTTCTTAAAAGTAAACCCTTCAGAAACTGATATTACGTACAAGAAGCTTCCGTTTATTCAGAAGTTATCTCCACTTTTAGTACGATTACTTAGACAATCTAAGATCGCCATTGTTTATGAATACAATTTTTCTATCCAGAATTTGTTTACCAAATTAAAGGATCGTACTCCGAAATTGTTAAACAGCAACGTCGTCTACAAGATTACTTGCAGTTGCAACAACAGTTACATTGGTCAGACTAGCCAGTGGCTAAAGAGTCGTTGAACCCAGCACAGGAGTGACTGTAGGATTAACTCCACTAAATGTGCATTGTCTGCTCATGTTGCTGCAACCAGTCATACACCATTTTCGATGACACCACCATTTTGGAGAACGAGGCCAATTACAAAACTAGGCTTTTCATTGAGTCTTTTTATATTAATAGTGAAATTAATCCTATCAATAATAAGATTGATATTGATAGGGTACATAACGTCTATTCTGCTTTGTATAATAATGATATTTTCAAACAACGTTAGGTATTTTCCTTCAGGTTTGTAATCAATCCCATTTTCGGAACGTGTCCTGTCACTTCTATAGAATTTGTTATTATCAACTTTGTGTTTACCTTTTTAACGGCCAACGTGGCCTGACATTGCCCTTCTGGCAATTTTTAATTTTTAAATTTTTGACCCACATTTATTATGTAAATCGTGCAGTAATTTATTTTCAATTTCCTTTAATATAAATGATCAATGTAAGTAGTTAGCGACAGGTTATGTATTTCTTGCTAATTTCGAATTTTTTGTTTCATTTCAGCCTTTGAAAAAGGTGCAAAAAGAATGTACCGAAACGTTAGGTGTTGATTAAACTTTTAAATCAGTTTCTGTTGTTTGATTTGGACTATTTCCCATGATAATATTTACATGTATATTATAATATAAGACTGACCAGTCCATTAATTATTAATGTATATATATATATATATATATATATATATATATATATCACATTCATATTCTGAGTTTATAGTAGTTCATCTAGATTAGAAGTGTTCAAACATACAGTTCTCTATTGATGTTTTAAGCACTTGCAGTTGATGATTTATTTTGTGGTTTCCAGCAAATTTTATATTAGAGACAACTTAAGGTCCTAGGTTTACAAATACGGCACATTGCACTTTCAGAATTGATAAATATATACCACACTTTGTGCAGCAAATAGTTTAACAAAATTCACAATTAGATACTACACCATGCTCAATTTGTGTATATCGAAATCTTGGCTTTGATTACCACACTTAAATACAACATTTAGTTTGTGTCTTTTTGGAATACTAAACGTTTGGTTCCGCACCTTTACTATTTTTCATACGTGTAGTTAATCTATATTTGTTTTCATAGTAATATGGAACCTATCTGGGTTAACAGACGAAAACCATATTCTACCTAAACCGGTTAGTCAGGGGATATAAGCTTCTCATATTTAATTATTATTTTAATTATTACTTAAGGAATTATAAAACTATAAACATAAGATCTTCTCTGACTTGGCCAAATATTACCATACTACCTTGTTAGTCCTAGTTCAAGACTACTGACGATTGTTCTATAGTAGTTCCTGTATATAATGCTACTTTCTGAAAAAGCCGTGCCTATGAAACTTATAATTGTTATTGAAATAAACGTCTAAGGTAGAGGCACCAGTAGTGGAGCACTTAAGTGGATGGTTGCATGAATTTTTCATACACGCACAGTTATCCACAAAACGTACTGTGACAACCACTAGCTTTACCTATCTAGTATAACTAGCTGCCACTTTTTTAAAACAACATAGTTAAAAGTGCCAAAATCTATTTAAAATTAATAGCACCTATAGTGGACTAGTTTTAAACTCTGTGTATCGTCAGTAGCATCCTACAAGGATGAATTGTCCAACTTCTAAATTGTCTTTGCTTATTGGCTCTTAATTTCTATATACTTTCATCAGTTTCTAACCTTGGACGAAAATGCAAATAGTAATCCCTTTTTAGCCTTTTAGACTTAAACACATCGCTTTCTTTTAGCAAACACTATTTTCTCTTCTCTTTCAGTTTCTTTTCTTTTCCGCAACACTTACCTGTTTTGTTCTTTCCTTTTTTTGTTAAGTAGGAAATGACCTGCGAAAATGTTGTTACTGCCGGTAATTTTTCTGGTTTTCGTTTTTTTGAG
The DNA here is from genome assembly GCA_036346225.1 of Platerodrilus igneus. NCBI lineage: Eukaryota > Metazoa > Arthropoda > Insecta > Coleoptera > Lycidae > Platerodrilus > Platerodrilus igneus. Next base: position 221,390 of record JARFIW010001227.1, on the reverse strand, counting down.
CAAACTTTCTCTTGAGCTGACAAAAAGGTACCTATGAAAGCAAGGATCATGAACAGGTGCCAAATGTTAGTTGTATATTTTATTGGCGTACTAGAATATTTCTCCATATTCATAGTAGTTTTGTCTGTTGTAAAGAGTTTATCAGCAGATTCAATTTCAGGTTTATGTTTGTTTTGTTGGTATTCAGCAGTAGGAGGTAACCAGTGACGGGTCCTCTTTGACAAAAGAAAAAGTTCCTTCTTTTCCAATTCCAAATAACATTCTTCCTCTGAATTCTTCTGAATTCTTTGGGCATATTTTGCACAATTTATTTTTCAAACACTTTATAAAAAATATTTAATTTATATTAATCATTGGTATTAACCAATAGGCTCACCTTTTGTGTTACTTTTAGAAATTTTTAGGTGTTTAGGATTTCACGGTTAGTTTACATGCCCTAAAGCCGTTTATGTTTGTCTGTTTACTTATTAAATTCAGGGCAGATTCTAGAGCAAGTGGGAAATTTTGCTTGTGAAATCTTTGTTCGTGTTCCATTCCCCACTTGGCAAACTTTGTATTCTTAGATAGGTTTCAAGATATGAAATACCGTTACATTCATAGGCGGATATAGAAGGGTTACATTTATATGCAAAGCAACCAGATACATGCCCTCATTCTTACTTGCTGAGTATATAGGACACTTGTGAGACGAATTGGCATCTAAAAAGAGAACTGCTGATCCACGAATTTCGTCACTTTCTATCCATAGTCCAAAAATATTTGCGATGTACTCGTGAAATGTATCTTGTGTTATCCGACCATTTTCTGAATTACCCATTGCCACCTACGCCAGGGCAAACTGTTCTTTGCTCCACTTTGTGCCAATACCTTACGAGGTTTTGGGAGTAAAAGCAGTTAACTTGCCTGCAGCCTTTTTGAGTTTTATCGGTATCATTCTTACGTAGATAAAGGTCAGCCTCTTTAAACCGCTGAAAATGGTATTCCCTGGCAAAACGGTTCTTCTGTGGACTGTAGCGTTATAACTAGTGCAGGAACTGAGATCGAGGAATCGTTTTACGAAAAAGTCATACCATTCTGACTGGGAACAAACTATTTTTTAATTGACCGCTAATTTCAACCCTTTGGCAAGTTTTTGAATGCTATAAATATTAATGTATTTTTTGACACTAGAAAACATTGCTTCTCCTAATCTCTTTAATCAGTTTACAGTAAGTTTCTTTTGGTTATCAGCAAAGCAACAGTTCTTGTACCTTTTATTGTACTCAATTTCGAAAATGTTAACTATCTTCGAAGAGACGTCTTTGGTATATCATGCGTCTTGGGAACTATTTTAAGCCTCACTTTTTGGTTAAGGTTATTTAGTGCCTTTTGCAATTTTTCTCCTGTGTATATATTTTATTGTCCCATTACTTTATCCATAATCCTAAAACCCATCACATAGGTAAAAAATATCGTCCTTGACATCATTGTAGTGGACCAGTCCGTGTATCAATAGTGGACCCCACCCTCCTTCTCTTAACGAATACAATAGTTGAAGACTGGATATAACTGTTATTTATTAAATTAAGGTTTAACATGACAAAAATTTTGCTCTTTTCTATTTAGTTGTCAACTACTGCATTTACCGTAGTTTACAAATGATCGGTGTATGCATGCAACTGAGGTTATGAATAAACAATTGTTCAGTATAAAAGTTGGAATATTTACACATTTTCAATAACGTTAAATGGAAATACACGACAAATAAAAATTCTGGGTTTATTTTCCAGTTTAATACGGCAGTAATTAAAATTTTAGGTAGGCAAAATAAATGCTGCTTTATAACTGTACATCCAAAAAGGAAAGCAAGTAAATCTAATTTTCAGTACCTTTGATTTCAATGGGTTGTACATTTTTTAATAAACAAATTGTAAACGTAAAGTGTGCTGCCCCTGTTTTAATTTTGTTACGTTAAACAACTTCCCTTCTATTTAAAATTACTCAGAAATATACATGTTATTTCGTTGGTAAGGTTAATGTAGCGCAGCACGACTCATTCAATTAAAGAGAGGCATTGCTTAAAATGTGTCTATTTACCTTGTGATTTATATAGTTTACTTTAAATGGGTACATAGCAACTTGATGCATGATATTTAGAAGCACAGTTACAAATATCTCAGAAACCATCAAAGCTTTGAAAATATAATTGTTAATTAAATGCACAAGGACTAAGACAAAATAGTAATTATTATCTGATGTGCTTTGCTAAGCTCGCCCTAGAAACAACACAATCTTATTGGGAAATGTAAAATGACTCAGTATGTTCAAGACTAGCTGAAACCCCTTAGTGACACATTTATAAAAAGTACAAAATGTGGTGCTGACCACTATGTCTTAACCAGACACTTAATTTTAAGTTTTTTGATTATTGCAATTATCGTTATCATTTTTAGGTTTGCAGTTCTGAAACTGGTTGGACGCGTGCCCCCATTGCTTTTTATTTTGAGTTATCCTGCACATTTCCCTGAAGTTCCCGTCGTCTACATTTTTCACTATTTGTATGCGATAGTCAATTCTAGGTTTACCTCTATCTCTTTTTTCCTTTCTCTGCTCCTAATATATCCGCACTATACCCTCATGGCTTAGTGTTTACCCTATCATCATATTTCCTATTTTTTACCATTTTCTAGATACTTCTTTCTTCCTCTACAAATTCTAGTATCTCTTCGAGTTTAACTTTGTCTGTACATGATATTTTAATCACTACGTGTCTAGAATTTTATTTAAAATACTTTTATCTTCTTCCTGTCCGCTTCTCCTACTTTCCACGTTTCACAGCCGTACAATGAGTTGATTCACACATATGCTTTCAGCAGTTCTCCCCTTTTTCCATTTTTGTTGTTTACAGTAGTTGCTTTTTCTTGTTAAATTCAGTACGGTCTTGTGCTAATCATCGTTTTATACACTCTGCACTTTTCCCATCGCGCGTTATTTAACGTCGTAGGTATCAGAAATCCAAATTCGTGTTTCCTATTTGTATTCTGGTGTTTGGCAAATTTTCCATTCTTTTACATAATAGTACTTTAGTTTTATCTTTGCTGATTTTTATACTTTGTTAGTAATGCTTCCATTTCATTAAAAGTTGTTTCTAACTCTTACTTGTCTAGATGCTAATACCGTTCTATCGTCTTTAAGTCTGAGCATATCGATCGCTTGTCTCTGCAAACTAATTCCAAATGTCTTTTTACATTCGACAGTATTCATTGCTTGTTTTATATACCAGTTAAAAATCAATGACGATAGCGCATATCCTTCTCTCACCTTTCTCCTAATATTTATTTTTTTACGTTCCTGCTCTAATTTTATTACCGCCGTTTGTTCTTTGCATAAACCGTGTACTATCCTATCCCTCTATCTCTATAATTCATTCCTATTTTTGAGAATTTCAAACATATTCTTCCATTTTACATTGCCGATTGCTTTTTCATGAACTACAAACCCTTCTATCCATGCTTTCAGTTTTATTATTGTCACTTCCACCATCATCCTTAGAGCTAAAATGGCCTCATGGGTTCCCTAATTCCGCCTAAACCGCAACTGGTCTTTTCCTAGTATGTCTTCAGCACTTTTCCATTCGCTTTTGTACAATTCTAATTTATATTTTTGATATCTATTCTGGTAAACTTATTGTCCGAAAATTTTCATATCTACCAGCACTTCTCTTATTTGGTATAGCGACAAGGGTGTTGTTGCGTTTGAAATATTGGAGGACTCTCGTCTGTCTCATACATATAGCTTACAAGTTGGAAGAGGCGTTCTGCTACTGCTTGTTCAATGGTATAAGAGCTTCTGTTTGCACGTATTAGTAACCGGCGCCTTACTAATTTTCAGGCACTTTAATGCTAGTTCAAACGCGTCTCTAGGTATAGGACATCCTAAGGCATACGTTTCAACGCCTATTGCCTGTTCTAGTGCTTCTAGTTCCTGTCCTACATATAAATTTAATACGTTTTGTTGCCATGCATTTAATTTTACTGCATTTTCTATAAATATTTTTATTCTGTTTTTGCAACCTTCTACTTGTTTTTTAAACCGTCAACAAAAAGGTAATCTATTTGATATTTCTCTTGCATCTTCCACGTATACCGTCTTCTAGTTTGATGCTGAAATAGTGTGTCTGTGATAGTTAAATTGTTTTTGTTTCAAACCCAAATAAACCTACTATCGCTCCTTTTATACTTTCATCTACCACTGCATTAAGATCTCTTGTAATTATTAGACTTTCCCGTTCTTTTACAAATCTTGGTATGTTTTCGACATCTTTGTAGATCGTTTGTACCTCTTTCTCACTGTAGCTAGAGGTGCACATGTAATCTTGTATTATTACCGTATTTACCGCTTTACATTTCAATCCAACCTTGAGTACTCCTTCGTTCTTCTGTTAATAGTTTTTTACGCAATGCCCTATCTTTTCCGCATAACCATCACCACATTGAATTCCCTTCCATCGATTTTGTATGAATCACCTTGCTATGTCTAATGCTAACTTATACATTTTAATTTTCAAAATCTCTAGCTTACCTACTTCTTTTATGATGCTAACATTCCACACCCCGACACACAGAATGATCCCGGTTCTTCTGTTCTTCTTATTAAGCTTAGCGATCTTATCCCCGACGTTGTCCCCTACCGGGTAACCTAATAAGCGATTATTTTAGATCTGGAGTTTTTTTACCCTCGAGGATGCCATCATTTTTAAAAATGTGCTTGATGCGCTGTTTACTCGAGAGGTACCTCGATGGTTCCCGTTGCTTTCCGCTTCACATAGCGTGTCTTAGAATGCCATACCGATTCCTATGGATTCTGCCAATCTAAGTATCGAAAGATCCGCTGTCCTCTTTCGGGTACCTGTTTTAGTGTGGTTCGTCACTAAAACCCTTCTAATTTGGTTGAACCTGTAGTTTAGATCACTGGAACGCGGAAGCCAATCCACCTGTTCTAGTAGTCTGGAACTTCGTCAAGGTGCAGGTCCATTCGGAATGGAGTGACTTTAATACATACTAAAATTTGAAGCGATACATAGCTTCGTATGATTTTACGACACTGTTAAAGTCAATGCACCTAATTACACCAACCGAACTACCCTTTAATTGTTAGATTTAATGCTTTTTATTGTAAAATCTTTTATTATGTCTGCTAACATAATTTCAGTGTAGTTTGGAATTGCGTGTCCCATTCTTCAAGGTTAATATTATGTATTTATTGAGTGATTAGATTCTGATGGTAAAACGTATTGCAGTAAATGATGTGTTTGTTGTGAAATCTGCAAATCTACTAATAGGAAGCCACACCACTGTTGCAAGACTGATACTTAAATTTGAAACAACTGGTGATAAAGTAATAAGCGAATAACAAAAATTTCTAACAGAATGTAAAACATCAAGAAAACTCAAACGCTGTCCACGTATTAGTTTCAGTAACCCAAAATTCTAAAGCAATTGCGCACCAACTAGCACAAAATATTGGGTTACCTTACATTATAGTAACTACAAAAATTTTGAGGAGCACATATACCCTTCCTACAAATATCACTGAAGTAGAGGATGTACTTTCCTTCTGGGTCACTTTGATCCTCACTTGATCGATCCCCACCGTGTCTACTTACGTTGACTGTTGTTGAGGGGGGCGTGTTTTATGACCATTCTCATGACTGATTTGAATTCTTCATTACGTTTATTAGCCTTGCGGGTGCCCCACTCGGCATTTCGCGGTCTAGACAAAATTTTAAATAATTACAAATCGAGTTAACAAATGCCAGGGTTTATTAAAAATCAAATCAACGTTAATACAATTACATAACATAGGTATAGGGAATCAAAATTGTAAAGAATAATTGTTTTCTTTCTTTGGGGTCGGTGATTGCGCACAGAAACAGAAATAAGCCGTAATATATATGGAAATAAAAATTTATTAGACAATCCATACACAGTAGTAATAAATTCTTTGTATATATCTACATTTACAATAATATCATCATTTCAATGGTGTGTGTGTGATGTTTAACAGTGTACCAAATAAATTACGCCTTAAACATTAATAGAGCAATACAGGAAAAATGGCGCCTCCCCATAGGTATAACAATACAAAGGGTGGCAAACATAGACCCAAAATAATTACGTGTCTACTAAAAACTGCTACAAGTATAAGTTAAAGTGCAGGCAACTAAATATAAAATTAAGCGTTCTTTGGGGAAAAAGATTAAAAGTAGATTTATTACTTAGCTGTATTGTGCACGTTTTTAGGCTAAATATGTATATACACTGTAATCTCTATAACAGGGAAGTAATGTATACAACGTAAATCTAAGCAGAATAAACAACTTATAAACTAGGTAAAATAAAATCTATCATCTATTTCCCTATGCCTCCATGCATACGTTAAGGTCGTGTTAGAGATGACGAAACGCTTATCATCTGCGCCCGATAAACTAACCTTGCTAAGTAACGGCGTAAACAAATCATGTTTTTTGCTTCTAATAGACCGCATCGAGTGCACGAGGGCTCGGAAGTTAGTGTTATGTGCTACGTCCTTAAAACTATCAACACTTATACTTTGCATAACACTACGCTTAACCCCTTTAATCTTTTTTACTACACATCCCTTTTGCTAACTATACAGTAACTCTTGGCGCGAGTAACCACAAACTCTAAAACTAACTCACCAACAAATGCTTCCTTGAACTTTCCAGGCACTTTCTTATTTACAAGTGGGATATTATATTTATTGTCTGGGTGGTAGTCACTAGTGTCGAATAAGTCCAGGCGGGCATGAATATCACTGTACAAGTCTACTGTCTCTACATTTTCGGGCATCCAAAAACATATGCAAGTCCCATTCGTTATTTATGCCGACTTTGAGTCGCTCCTACAGTCGTACAGTTTTGCAACGCCGAACCCCTCCACGTCATCTACAATACAGCTACAACTACATACCCCTTATAGCTGGGAATATTACATCAAATGTGTCTACGACGCCTACCTCAATAAGTTTGAGATCTACCGGGGCCCAGACGCAAGACGTGAATTTGTCACCAAACTTAGATAGGAAGCTAGACGTCTGGGTAAGATATTGACGACGAATGTGTCCATGATTCTTTTGGATCCCCAAAATAAACTTTTGTTTCACACTACCGAAGAATGTGGGATTTGCAAGAAACCACTTGAAACAGACCGTGTGCGGGATCACAGCCACATGAATGGGGCCTACCGCTCCCCTGTACACTCCAAGTGTAACATCCTTTATCGAATTCCACAGTTTATTCCTGTGGTGTTCCACAACCTTAGTGGATACGATGCACCTATCATCATTAAAGAACTGGGGGTATGATAACGACAAATATAACGTTGCACCGAACAATAAAGAACGCTTCATATCGTTTTTGAAAACTGTACGGTTATACGATACAGAAGTGGTCTTAGACGACCAAGGAAAGACTGCCCAGAAATGCAGACGCCGCCTTATATCTCTTCTAAGGCACCAAAGCTCCTCACCACCTTAACAGACAAACGCCGCTACATTATTCACTACCGGAATCTACAGCAGTGTATGCCGAACGAATATGTGTTGACTTCCATCCATCGGGTTTTCCAGTTCTACCAATCTCCATGGTTGAAGCTTTATATCGAATTGAACACAGACCTTCGCACTCGTGCCACCAACGCTTTTAAGAAGGGCCTTTTCAAACTTATGAACAATGCTATTTTTGGTAAAACCGTGGAGAACGTACACAAGCGCATTGACGTCAAGCTCGTGGCTCGGTGGGAGTGTGATCGGAAGACCTTGTGCGCAAGTACCCTGATTGTCCGCACGAACTTTAATTGTAATGTAGTACTAAGCAAAAACTTAGCACTCATACAGATGAACCGCGTTAGAGTCACCTATAACAAGCCTACATATGCAGGCTTTTCGATTTTAGATCTACCAAAAACCTTGATTTACGACTTACACTATAAGGAACTGATGCCTCTGTATGGGTCTAAGCTTTCGCTTTTGTATACAGATACCGATTTGCTCGTGTATACTGTAGAGACAGAAGGCTTGCACGGTGATATTCATGCCGGCTTGGACCTATTCGACATTGGTGACTACCACCCAGACCATAAATATAATATCCCACTTGTAAAGAGGAAAGTGCCTGGAAAGTTCAAGAATGAGCTTGGTGGTGAGTTAGTTTTAGAGTTTGTGGGTACTCGCGCCAAGAGTTACTGTATAGTTAGCAAAAGGGATGTGTAGTACCTATGGGGAGGCGCATTTTTTACTGTATTGCTCTATTAATGTTTAAGGCGTAATTTATTTGGTGTACACCGTTGAACAATACACACACACGCACATACGCAACACAACATACACATACACATACATACATACACATACAATATAATATACATAAATATATATATATATATACATATATAATACAATAATATACATATACATATATATATATATAATATATATATATATATATATACAATATATATATATATATATATATATATATATAATATATATATATAATATATATATATATATATATATATATATATATATATATATATATATATATATATACAATATATATATATATATATATATATATATATATATATATATATATATATATATATATATATATATATATATATATATATATATATATATATATATATATATATATATATATATATATATATATATATATATATATATATATATATATATATATATATATATATATATATATATATATATATATAATATATATATATATATATATAATACAATATATATATATATATATACATATATATATAATATATAATATATACATATATAATATAATATCATACACATACACATATAATACATATATATATACACATATCACATATACATATATCATACATATACATACACATACACATACACATACACATACACATACACATACACATACACATACACATACACATACACATACACATACACATACACATACACATACACATACACATACACATACACATACACACACATACGCGCGAAGTTTGAATACATAGATGTATGTATGTTTGTGCTCATAAAAACTCATTTTAACTGAAAAGAAAATATTATTAGTGCAAAATAAGAGGTTATCATAAGAGAATAACACCCAGAGAATTCAGGAAACTACTCGAGAGAGTAAAAGGAAATTATAAAAAAGAAATTAAAATTGAACTATATATTATGGATGACATTTTGATTGACAATTCATTTGACAGCACTTCAAAATCAAAATTAAGGAATAATTTAAAACCAGAACCTTCAACTTTTGACTCTAATAAGAAAAACTCTCGAAAAGGAGGAACTAAACGCTCATCTCTACATAACGAGGAAAATGCTACTTCTACTATCACGAAGACTGATGTATGTGAACAACTTCGGAATAAGATCTTAGAACTACATACTTTCATTAAAGGGAGAACTAATATCCATAATGAGATTAGAAAACTTGTGAGTGAAATACGTTCATTACACGATCGTACTTACATGAATATAGGTGTAAATGTCTTACATAATGTAAGTACTTGTATGACCCCAAAAAAATTCGAATCTAAAAGCACGAACATACCAATATTAACTGACGTTGGTATTCAGTTTACATCAGCGACAAACATAGTAAAAGATACACTAGTTAGTAATGTAAGTCATCACAATGTAGCTGGACAAGATCTTAATACTACAATACTTCCGGATATATCTAACCTAGATAAAAAAAATATCGATAAGCAGAATATAAATAAATCCATACCCGTTAGAAATAAGATACCACGATCAGATGCTTTGATAATTAAAAAGACAGGAGAAATGTCTTATGCTGATATCTTGAAAAAAGTTAAAGCTGACCCAAATTTAAAAAAACTTGGATCAAATGTTACCGGAATAAGAAAAACATCAAGCGGCGAACTTATACTAAAACTAAATAAACCAAATAATTCAAAAACTAAAGAATTTCAAAATAGTCTATTGGACGTATTAGATTCACAGGCTGAAGTTAAAACACGAATTAATCAAATATTAGTAGAAATAAAAGATTTGGATGAGGTAACAACAACTCAAGAAGTACAATATGCTTTAGAATCAACACTTAAAGATATATCTGATATATCGATTAAATCAATAAGGAAAACCTATGGCGGAACACAGACCGCTGTCATTAGTGTATCCGCTAAAATTGCGGAAAAATTACTAGAACTTAGAAAGATACGGGTAGGATGGGTGTTTTGTAGAATAAGACAATAACTAAATCGATTAAGGTGTTATCGATGTTTAAATTATAATCATTTAGCAAAAATATGCAAAAGTTCAATCGACCGATCAAATTTATGTATAAAGTGCGGTAAACCAGGTCATATTATTAAAACGTGTCCAAATCCCGCAAAATGTTTTCTGTGCAGTGAAAATAATAACTGGTCCACTAACCATATTGTAGGCACAAGCAAGTGTACAGCACATCGGAGGGCTATAACAACTACTAGTTATGAATCATGAAAATACTACAACTAAATTTAAATCATTGTAAAATTGCGCAAAAACTACTGTTACAATCAGTCAATGAGTTAAAGATAGATGTAGCCATCCTTTGCGAACAATACAAAAACTTTAAGGGTGCTCAGTGGGCATCAAATAATAATAATACAGCTGCTATTTGGGCCTGTGGAAAAACCGCTTTCCAAGAAATTATGGACAGTAAAGAAGACGGTTTCATACGTGTCAAAATAGACAATACATACATTTATAGCTGTTATGCCGATCCAAATGCGTCTTTTAACGATTTTACAGATTTACTTCAAAGAATAGTTCGTGATGTGAAAGATCGAAAACAAGTAATCATTGCAGGAGATTTTAATGCCTGGGCCACCGAATGGGGTAGTCGAATAACAAACAAAAGAGGCCGAGCAATTTTAGAAGCATTTTCAGTTTTAGATATAGTGTTATTAAATGAAGGGAACTCTTATACCTTTAGCAGAGGTAACAAAGGTTCAACTATAGACTTAACATTTATGAGCAGTTCTTTAGTAAAGTATAAGGTAGATTGGAGAGTTTCTGAACACTATACTCATCACCACGCCTTATTATATGAAACACATAGCTCAATTAAAAACAATCACTTGTCTATGGTTAAACCACCTGGCTGGGTATCCTATAAATTCGATGAAGAATTATTTTTACTGATGCTGGATGAAGATCAAATTTCAGGATCTGCAAATTCTAAAGCTACACAGGGAATAAACATTATAAAGAGGGTTTGCAATGCTTCTATGCCAAAAAAGTTGAGCAATAGAGGACACAATAACGTTTTCTGGTGGAATAACGATATTGCTAAACTTCGCAGAGAATGCAATCGTCTAAGGAGGCGATATCAACGCTCAAGAGGTAAAAATGATTTTCTTAATCTTCAACAAGAATACAAAACTGCTCGAAGAAAATTGACGTGTGCTATTAAGTCTAGCAAACAGAAATTTTTGAATGAGCTTTGCTTAGAAGTTAACACTGATCCTTGGGGAAGACCATATAAAACAGTGATGGGAAGATTGAACAAAAAATATTTCTTACCTCCTAGATGTCCAGTTTTCCTAAAGAAGATAGTTAGCACGTTATTTCCAAAACAATTTACAAAATTAAAAGAAGAAGTAGCACAAATTTGCAATGAATCTGTGGAATTGATAAGACAACATTTAAAAGACCTAAATCTTGAATTAGCTGCAGAAAAAACCAAAGTAGTACTTGTATCCAGCAGAAAAGTAAGAGAAAAAATAAGTATATACGTTGACAAACATGAAGCTATATCTGATCCAAGTGTGCGTTACTTAGGCGTAATAATCGATGCCAAAATAACCTTTAAAGAACATTTATCAGTTGTGACTACGAAAGGAGCAAACACAGCAAATCTAATTTCAAGACTAATGCCAAACGTTGGCGGACCAAAAAGCAGCAAGAGGTTGCTTTTGGCATCAGTCGTCACTTCGATAATTTTATATGCAGCTCCAATCTGGGCCGATTCTATTAAAATTAAAGCTAACTGTCGCAGGATTTCTTCTGTATACAGATTGTGCGCTCTACGAGTGATATGCGCTTACCGTACAATTTCATACGACGCTGCATGTATTATCGCAGATATGCCTCCTATTGAACTATTAGTGCACTATCGTCGTGAGTGGTATCACAAAAGAAAAACTACCAAGAAGCTAAATACAGAAGAAAAAACTAAACTGGTGACAGAATGGCAACGGAATTGGGACACGTCGGAAAAAGGTCGATGGACGTATCGATTAATACCATTGTTAGAACCGTGGCTCGGTAGATGCCATGGAGAATTAGACTTTTACCTGACGCAATTGCTGAACGGTCACGGGTGTTTTAGAGCATATCTTTTTAGATTTAATCTAGATATAAGTCCTAATTGCCCAGATTGCCCAAACACTTTAGAAGATGCAGAACATGTGTTTTTTATTTGTCCAACATTTCAAAAACTAAGGGAGGAAATGATTAACTTTACAAAAATTAATATAAGTCCAGAAACACTAGTTGAAAAAATGTTAGAATCACAGGCGATATGGTCAGCAGTGGCACTATTTGCATCACTAGTACTTAAAGAACTAAGACGATGTAATAATGAACGAAGGCAGACAACAAATAATTAAACAATTATAGGATCCAATTATGATGACACTATTTGTATAATGGAAGTATATACGATTTAGAAATTTCAAGTAAAGTTAAAATTGTTTTGTACTACAGACCATAACTCAAAAGGAACGAGTCAAGATATCCAAAAGACTATTTAAAACGTTAATCATATTAATTGCGTATCAAAACAAATAATTGAAGTACTAAATTTAAACTACATTTTATGGTATTTAAGCCGAAAGTAAGAACAATTTAGTGTGTATTCTGTTTACAAGTGAGAAACTTAAAACAAACAAAGCTGAAGTAACTACAAAGACAGTTAACAAGATATTGTTCAATAATTTATTGGTTAGTTGACAAAATCTTAAATTTCAAACAAGTATTGAACTAATTAACGTAGACATGACTACGCGTAATTTATAATAATGCATGGAATAACAAGCTGTGAAAGATGATTTGGATATAAAAGCATTATTGAAAAATATAATGTTGAGAAACAACATTCAGAGATGAAGATATAACTGAACTTCATCATAGAAGATTAAATATCTCATATATAAAAAAAAAAGAAATATAAAAGAAAAGATTAAAATTTGAATCGAACACGAATATAGTTTTACTAAACGTATAGGAATTATTGAAATACATATCTAAATAGAAGAGAATCGTATAAAATTAATGAAGAGCTTGATAGCCACAACCACTTCTCGCGAAGTAATGCTGCACGGCGGTTCCGCGAGAAGATTAATTGGTGATGTGTTGCAGTGCATATATTTATTTTTCATGTATATATTAATTTGAAAATAAATATTTTGCCTCAAAAAAACACATACACATACACATACACATACACATACACATACAATACACATACATACACATACATAACATACATACAATACATACACATACACATATACATACTACACATACAATACATACACATACATACACATACATATACATATATACATATATATACATATATATATACACATACATATATATATATATATATATATATATATACACATACTACATACATATATATACACATAACATACATATACATATACATATAATATACATATATATATACATACATATACATACATATACACATACAATACAATACATACATATACACATACACATACACATACATACATACACATACATACACATACACATACATACATACATACACATACACATACACATACACATACACATACACATACACATACACATACACATACACACACCGTAGTACTCGTACTTGACGGACGTGTTTTAACCGTACTCCGATATTTTACTATAGTTTAGTGGTAAATCGAAAGTTTTTCGGGTTATTTTTGTTCAAAAAGTGTTTTGAAAGTAATTTGACATTAGGTGCTGCCAGTGAGTAGTTCCGTTTGCTTTAATTTGACTTACATTTTAAAACAACAGAGCGTATAGACATTTAGAATAGAACTTATTTGCGATACGACTTCAACGTCGTATGCCGTTTATAAATGTATCATCCTATCTTTGTTTTCCTCACTATCCTTTCATATTGTTGGCTTTATTAAATAATGTTAATAAAGCATTAGAATAATGCAATCTACGGAATTATCAACAAGTTGTGTTTCTGATAACAGGAACACTGCAAATGAAGACTCTAATGTTGAACAAACAGGTTCATTTAATACCAGCTTAAAAATTAATCAATCACAAGATAAAAGTACAAGTTTATTTTCTGATGTGGCCAAATATACTCCGTTTCCAAAGAAGGATCAAGGAATTATATTTTCTTCGATTGAAGGTATTCCCGTAAAATCATATGTAATTGCTATTGCGAAATTAGTTTCACCTAGAAATGTGACTTTTGCATCACGAATGTCAAACGGTCGCATTCGTATTTATCTGAATTTAAAGGATACCGTTTCATTATTTATAAACACTCATGGCGGAATTACGATCGGAGATATATTCATACCCGGACGAAATTTAATATGTCCTTCGAAGAGAATAGTGTTATCAAATGTATCCCCGTGCATACCACATCATGTAGTAGAAGTAGCATTAAAACAGCACAACTTTAAATTATTGTCGCCGTTATCGTTTATCGGTGCCGGGATCGGGCTTGCAGAACTACGGCACGTTATGAGCTTCAGACACCAGGTATTTATCGTAGACAAGGAAGAGGAAACCCTACCAGAATCTTTGTTGATTAAAAATGAGAACGAAGAGTACAGAATTTTTATATCTGATGAGAAGGTTAGATGTTTTGTGTGCAAAGAGGTGGGACATATCTCGTCTACATGCACAAACAATGACATTCATACAATCCCAGACATCAACATTATACAAGAAAATATTACCACCAAACGACCCGCCCCGTCTACTACTAATGCGACCGAGCTGAAGGATACCAACATTATATCTCCTGTTGCAGAACAAGCAGAGACTAGTCAACTAGTCAACTAGTCAACCCTCAGGTCGGCGAAACGGAGTCTTTTCAGAGTCCCAAATATGAAGCTCGTAAAACAAAAAGGGAGGTTAGACATAGCCGTAAGAAAATGAAGGTTGATCTCACCCCCGACAAATACACGCATGATGATTTCACGGAATTGGAAGCCTTGTGGTATAACGGGTCACAAATAATAGATTTTACGTTGTTTACAGAGTTTTTGACTGAAGTAAAAGGTAGCGATCAGCCACTTCAAAGCGCCATGAAATATACAAGTGATATAAATAGCTTACTACTATTAATTAGAGACGCATCGAACGTCATCACCGCACGAGCTTTGAAAGATAGGTGCAAACGCCTTATCGTATCAATTAATAAAGTTTTTTCTGACCCGAACACTAATGCTTCGGTATCATCCCAAACATCAGACGATTCGCAAGAAAATCTTAAAAGACTTTATTCAACAGAAAGTTTAGCCAGTGAAAAAAGCAGCTATTAAAAGTTCTTATCTTTCCTTATCAAAATATATTAATAATTCCATGGCTTTACAAACTCTCAATCTTCTAACATGAAATGTAAAAAGTAAACCAAGTAGCTTCAAATGTTTACAATTAGAACAATTTCTTACACAACTTACGCCAGATATTCCATTGTTGCAAGAAACTAACACAATATCAATGCCACCAATAATTACAAAAAATTGTAAATACAATACTTTTTTTTAACGCAGCAGATGCAGCATTCACGGGCACTGCAATTCTTGCCAAAGAATCTAAACATATCCAGATTGTGAACCATGAAATTTTATATGCATTGTATCTGCAACTACTGTCAGTTTTAATAGATAACGATACCGGGCATATTATTGTTGTATATTGTTCCTATGATGAACAAAAAACAGAAAGTATTTTGGGAGCATTAGATGCGTTTCTTACGCACCTCACCAATCAAATCAGTTACAACTAGAAATCCAAAATAATATTAGGCGGCGACTTAAATTGTACAATACAACCCTTGCTAGACCGCTTTAATGCACATGAGGTAAGACCAGCTAATGGAAAACGGTTGGGAAAAATTATCAAAAGTTTTAACCTAGTGGACTCATGGAGACTTTTCCACAGAGAGAAATGCGGTTACACTTTTGTAACAGCGAGTTCGGCGGCTAGATTGGATCGTATATACTGTACGGCAAATATGATCAGCCCACTAACTAACACGAATATACATCATTTTTTTTCAGACCATTTAGCATAATCATTAAATATAAAAGTTGGCAGTACACAAACCAGTAGTTTACCGCCCTACTCGAGATTCGACAACGCATTGTTAAGTGATCAAACATATGTAGAGTGCATGAAAGTTTTCCTAAACGAAGAAATTAATCATAATACATCACTACAGATTGATCTCCTATCATGGTGGGACGCTTTCAACATCAAAATTAAACAGATATCAATTCAATACGTTAAGCAGCGAAAGCAAAACTTAAAAGCAGAATATAGAATGTTAAACGATAAATTGCGGGTTGCTACAGAAACCAACAAGGACCTCTTAATTAGTACACTGAATGACCTAATAAAGGATACGCGTAGCAGCTACAAAATAAATGCACTTGAAGCTCATGCCTTGGAAAAATACAAAAAACTTTATATGCAGCTGATAGGTCCACGTTACACCACGGCATGCGTAAACGATTTGTTCCACTCACTCAAATTAAGTTTGAGGGTAACGAAGCGAAAACTAGTTTGGAGTTATGTGGTTTAATGAGAACTCATTTTCAATCTTTATATAACCAATCTGACTCACACACTGATAACAGCTCAATACTTTATTCATCCTTACCGACGAAGTGGACCAAGAGTATTTGGAATCTGCCTTTACCTCTGATGAATTTACAATCGCAATTAAATCCTTAAATAAAAATAAAGCTTCAGGACTAGACGGTTTGATGGCAGAGTACTACCTGTTCTTTTGGGTTTTCTTGAAGCAAATATATCATAAAGTTTTAGCGAAGCTTTATTGCGTATGACTCTCCCTTACTCAACAACGAGAGCGGTCATAAGCTTGTTACTCAAAAGTAAAAAGAAACTCACGTCTATCGACAGCTGGAGGTCTATTTCACTTTTAAACACGGATTATACGATTACTGGCAAAGAGCATAGCAAAGAGACTGCAGAATGTAATTGGGGATCATATTAATGCTGACCAAAGTTTTTCAACACCAGGTAGAACAATTTTCGACTCCATCCATCTACACACGGACGTGATCGCGTACGCCTTACAAGAAAATATTGTATTAGCAGTTATAAATTTGGATCAGCAAGGAGCATATGACCGTGTCAACCGAGACTATTTGTATAAGGTTCTACAGAAATTTGGGTTTGGACCTATTTTTATTGGTTATGTACAAACCTTATACAAAAGCCCGATATCCCACGTCAGAGTCGGTTCCTTACTTCCAGGTGCAGTAACGCACTACAGAAAAGTACGGCAGGGCTGCCTACTGTTTGGTCCATTATTCACACTGTCCTTGGAACCTTTCCTTAACCTTTGTAGAAACCGTCTATCCGGTTTTCTTCTTCCTATATCCGATATGATACAGCTACAACTAACAAAATTAGCGGTATGTGCATACGCCGATGATGTGTCTATTTTTATTTCAAAAAACAGTGATTTTGATTATTTATAGACTGTTTACGAAGTGTATAAAAACCAATCAGGGTCGTTGTTAAACACAGCTAAAACAAATGGGCTCTGGTGCGGCGCATGGCGAGGGAGAACAGACACTCCGCTAGGGTTCTCCTGGTCATCAGGGAATATAAAGATACTGGGAATACACCTGTCAGGCAATATTGAAGAAGATATAAGATTGGCATTACAAGCTCTTTGTGCCAAAGTAGACAAAGCTATTGAAATATGGAAATTGCGTGCACGCAATTCTTCACTGATTGGAAGAAAAATAATTGCTAATCAATTTATTGCATCCAAGTTGTGGCACTGTATGAAGACTCTCCCATTTAACGTCAGCCAGCTAGAAACTTTACATAAATTAAGGGATTTCATGTGGACTGGTAAACATTGGAAAAAGTCTAAAGAACTATATCTACCGAAAGTATACGGTGGCATTGGTTTGGTATGCCTTAAAGCCAAGCAAGACTGCTTTCGCCTTTTTCTGGGCTCACGTTTAATCAATAGTTCCAGAGAGCATAAGTGGGCAACTATCATGAAACACGTTATCAAGAAAAATAACTCATATGGGGTAACATGGCAGCTTCTGACTTGTACCGATCTTAATAAGTACTCGGCAGATTTTGAAGAAAACATTTTTTTAAAATCCTTGGTTAATGCGTTTAGCAAAATATCAACGTCGTATTCGGGTTTTCCTAAATTTAAAGAAGACCTTTATTCAGTACCAACAACCAGCTGTAGGTTGATTGCAAGCGACACTGTGCCTCCACTATTTAGCAGAAGATGAGTAGAATATAGGTTTAGAACTATTGCCGATTTTAGGGAAGGAGATGAATGGATAACACATCCAAAAATGAAAGAACGACTGCAAAATGCCCCATGCTCAACAAAAAACGACTTTCTACAACACTACAAAAGGATCACACTATTTTTCGATAAATATACGAACAGCGCAAGCAACGGCAGTAAACGCAAAGTGCATCGATATAGGCTCAATGTCGATATAAACCAAACATCATTGGAAGTGACAAAAGACAACCGCAGTAGGCTACAACAGAGTTTGGTACTTCTGTTACTCAACTGCAAGAAACCGTTGAGAAGTAGTTGGACAGATAATGAGGTAAGTTTGGAGTTCCTTCTTCAAACCACCCACACTCGGACACGAATCAATAATCTCTTGGAGGTTTGTAGAGAATAGATTGGCCGATGCAAAGTTCCTAAACCGCATAGGCGTAAAAGACACGTCAGTCTGTCAATGGTGTGAAAGTGAGGGAAATGCCTGGCATATAATGATTACTTGCAAAAAAGCAAAACAATTGTGGCGGTTTGTAACTAACATCGTTCAAATTTTGATGAAAAGGAAGGCACTCCTGATCAAAGAACAATGTTATGGAATCAGCGGCAATACAGCAAAGAGTGACCTAGGATATTACATAATAGACCTAGCTAAAGCTTGCATCTATTGGACAACGATTGATGCGATAAAAAATGTTAATTCTGATATACCGTTGACCCAATATTACAAACAACGTTTAAAATCTAGGAAAATAAAGAGTTTGTTTGGCACCACACCAGACGTTCACTGGACAAGTTTTGCAACATATGGTGCATCGAAAAAACTATATGCTGGGTAGAGAATGATAAGCTACAGTTTAGTGGCAATTTAATGCAGTAACTTACTGGAATTTGCGCACATTACCAAAGTGAACGTTGTGACATGGATTCATGTACACAATAACTAAGTTGGAAACGTTTTGATTTTTAATTTTTTTAATTTATTTTATTCTGTAACATTTATTTCATTTTATTTTGTTAGTTTTTTTCTGTCATTTTATTATGTATTTTTTTGTGTTATTTCGGTAGCGTTGCACTTACCGTTCTTAACTACCTCTTTTCTAGTAAATACTGCATTTTATAGGTAGCGCTACCTTTCTGACATTATAACAAGTGTAGATTTTATAAGATCTAACATATTAATATCTTTTTTATACATTTGAACAATATGTTCTGCAAAAACCTACAGTTTTAATAAATAATAATAATAATAATAATAATAATAATAATAATAATAATAATAATAATAATAATAATAATAATAAACATACACACACACACACACACACACACACACACACACACACACACACACACACACACATACACACACACACACACCATTGAAATGATGATATTATTGTAAATGTAGATATATACAAAGAATTTATTACTACTGTGTATAGATTGTCTAATAAATTTTTATTTCCAGGTATATATTGCCGCTTATTTCTGTTTCTGTGCTCAATCACCGACCCCAGAGAACGGAAACAATTACCCTTTAAAATTTTGATTCCCCATACCTATGTTATGTAATTGTATTAACTTTGATTTGATTTTTAATAAACCCTGGCATATGTTAACTCGATTTGTAATTATTTAAAATTTTTTCTAGACCGAAAAATGCCGAATGGGGCACCCGCAAGGCTAATAAACCTACTGAAGAATTCAAATGAGTCATGAGAATCGTCAAAGGTTACGCCCCTCTCAACAACAGTCAACGTAAGTAGGTATGGTGGGGGGGATCGATCAAGTAAAAATCAAAGGCCCAGAAGGAAGGTACATCCTCTACTCACTGACATTAAGAATAGCGTCCAAATAGCATGGCGATAAGGACTGAGTTTTGCTACACTATTATGAAGTAACTAAATAAAGAAAAATTCTTAAGGAATTTGTGCTTTACAGATGAGCAGATGCTTACGCTTTACAATGAGCTACACACAAAAAAATGACTCAGATTTTAACTACAGGAAATAGATCGTAATCGTTTAGATACGAGAATTCAATGTTCTCAAAAATTAAATGATTGAGCTGGTATCTTTTTGGAGTATGATATTTTATTGGTGGTGGGATAACATTTAAACATTTTTAGAAATATTATCTAAAGATATAGCAAAAGCTATAAAAGAGGTGGTACCGAAAAATGAAGAAACCTGGTTCCAAATGAGTTGATTCCTTGCACATAAATGTGACGTTTGCGGATATTGAAATCAACGCTTTAATGGCAAAGTTATTGCTGAACGATATGAAATTAGTTGGGTTGCAGGTACAATTTTATTTTCTACAAACGGAAACATATTCACTTTTCTTGTAAAATAATTTTGGGGACCAATTGTAACGCTAGAGCATTACGTAGATCGCATTTCAGTAATAGAAAAGAATTGATTAGTTTCAGATAATAGATACGCTACAGGTGTACGGCCTCAACATCGATCACTTTTATATGCATTTTCTTATGAAAAAAATTTCCGGTTCATTCTGGTAGTTTTTGTACTATATATGGGCATCTCCATAAGGAGAAGCCAGATTCATTCTAGTCATATCTTGTGTTCGCGAGAAAATGCGTTCACATTTTCCAACACCAATGCTTAGTGATAACTATAGATCCAACAGAATTCATTAAATAATTTTTACATTTACAATAAACGAACTATTTTTTACATACATAAGCAGCTACACAAAGTAGAGTATATTAACAGTTTTATATACCATACTTCAATATGCTATATATTTTAAAAGCAATCGTAGCGGTCAAATTGGTGTCCATGATTGTGTAATACCAAATAGATAATGTTGAGTATGTACCGGGAATCAAGGAACATTAGTCATCACCTGGACTTAGGCAATCTTCTCTTGTATGATGGTGTGAATTTGAAGCTAACTTGACTGAATTAAGTTCTGCGTAACAAATACTTCCTTAAAATCTTTTATGCATCTGACATAATCATCAAAACTAATTCCATTGCTAAGTACTGATATTTTAACTCCCTTTGGTTTCTTAGTAACGCCAAAGTTTTGGATAGCAAGTGATCGTTTATATGATTCTTCGTCTTCTATTAAGCGTGAGAAATTATCATCTTCTTCCTCGGGTGCCACATATGTCTTAGATCGTAGTCCAATAAAATCAGTCTCAATGCGGATAGTTTAATATGTCAAAATATCTCATGCGGTCCCGTTCCAGATTCCATAAGCATCATGGTCAATAATATTGTATCTGTGTAGAAAATTTGACATTTATCTTCAAATGCCGCATTCATATATCCATACTTAAAATCGTTGATAGTTAACTTGGCTATGTCGAGGATGCACATACCCACATATGTAAGTTTGTTAAAAAATATCTCCGATTTGAGAAGTTCCACTGCGGCAAGGTTTTCGTCGAAGGTTGTGACGTTTTTGATCAGAGGGTTTTCTTATATTTTACACCGTTTTTCATCATTCTGTCTAATTCAGGAAGATATTTGGATTTTCTATGCAGGAAAAATGATTGATATGCTTAGATTTGCAGGTGATATTGCGGTATAAGCATCTAGCAAAGGAAGAGTTAGAAGCTGCTCTTACTGAAATGGGAAAAGTTCTAACAGAGAGATACGGTATAAAAATTCACAAAAATAAAACTAAGGTACTAGTATGCTAATGAGGGAAAAACAAATCAAGAACAAGAGTACAAATAGGTAACGAGAACTTACAAGGATTTTTGCTACCTAGAAAGCTAAACAACGCAAGATGGTAAGAGCGCAAAAGATATTACACAAAGATTAGCACAAAGTCGTGCTACATTTAACAAGGAAAAGCAACTACTGTGTTCAAAGACAACAAACATAGAAACAAGAAAGGGATTGCTTACAACATATGTGTGGAGCACAGCACTGTACGGTTGTGAAACTTGGACAGCAGGAGAAGTGGAGAGGAAAAAGAGGGAAGCATTTGACATGTGGTACTACAGACTTATAATGAAGACATCATGGACAGACAAAGATTAAAAACAAAGAGGTGCTAAAAATGGCAAGGGAAGAAAGAAATATGTGTAAAACAGTAAAAAATAGGAGAGATGGGATGATAGGCCACATACTAAGGTATAAGGGAATAGTGCGCAATATACTAGAAGCAGAGATAGGGAATAAGAGAGGTAGAGGTAGTCCTGGGTTGGATTATTGTACACAGATAGTTAAACATGTAGGCTGAGGGTATTTCAGAGAAAGGCTAGCTCAGAATAGAAATCAATGGAGATAGGCGTCCAACCAGTTGGAAGAGGGAAAATGATGAAAAAAAATAATTGTACTTCAACCTGATAACTATTGTAAGCAACTACAGGTATTGGCTTGCAATATTCTCAACTAATTTTAATTGTGCGAAAGGATTTACTAGAAACGATTAATTCGGCAAATGTCTAAGTGTTGGGGAATCTTTGACAGCCACAAGTGCTGCTGACAAATAATTAGAAAATAACAGAAGAGAACCATGCTGTTTAAATTTCAGGGAACTGTGTAGGCTAGTTCAAAATAGAATAAGTGGAGGTCCGTGTCCAACCTGTTGCAAGACGATAATTTTGTTCGAAGAGATATATTAGAAAACTAATGATTCGGCATACGTTCGAGTGTAGGGGGACCTTGGTAGCCGCAGGTTGCTTAACCCCGCTCGCATACTACTGAGTATTGGGAAAATAGGGTATATATATATATATATATATACATATATATATATATATATATATGTATTTTATTTTTCTTGACCTTTTCACTCTATATTTGTTTGAGGATGATTTTCTTGGGTTATAGGTCAAAACATTAATATATACTTTTACATTTTATTGTGCCATAACCTCACACGACCATACGTACGTTTCGACTGCCTGAGCCTTTTTCAATGGTTCAGTCATTCCTATAAATTAATTTACTAATATACTAACCTACCCTTATATAATTTTGTCACTTACCCTAAACTATTCTATTCGTTATACATTTAACAACTAAATAAACTAAGCCTGTTTGTATGTCATTTACAAGTACGTTACAAGATTCTTAACCTACCTTATTGTTGAATGTGTGTATATAACCGCATGTGTTGTATTAATACAAAATGTTATCCTAAACTATCTATTATCTATTTATACATTGCTATCACTCCAGTAAACCTGATCATCTATTTTAAATTATATATTTATATCCGATATTTCTCAATTTTATGTCCATTAGTTTTATTTTAGTATTTTTATTTTTTTGTTCATTTATTTAATTAAATTATGATAGATTTTACTCAAATTTTTTATATCTATTTTGTCATTAACTGCTGTGGGATTTAATGTTATGAAAATCATTTCATTTAACTCTCTTTTTCTTTGGTTTGATTCAATTTTAAGTATTGTCGTTTTCTCGTAAATAAATTTGTGTTTATTTTGTGTTTCACGTTTAGTTAGGGTGGTCGCATTGTTTTTATCATTTTTGTGTCCATTCAAACGTTTCTCAAGATGCTGCATGCTTTGGCCAATGTATACACTGTCACATCCTTCTTGGCATGGGATCTTATATACGGTGTGGGTTTTGTTATTTGTAGGTATTTTATCTTTTATTTTAGTAAATAAATTTTTATTTAGGTTAATACTTTTATGAGTTGTATCTATATCGTATTTTTTAACAAGTTTTTGGATATTCTCAGATAACCCATTAATATATAGTAAAGTTATATACGTTTTGTAATTTTTTTTATTTTCGCCTATATTTTTTGTTATGTCGTAGTATTTATTTATTTGTTTTTTAAAGATTGCATCTATAAAGTGTTTAGGGTAATTGTTTTCCATAAGAGCATGTTTAGATTTTATAATTGCTTTATGTCTGTATTCAGGATTTGACAATTTTATGGCTCTGTCTACCAAACCTATTACCACGGCCTTTTTGTGGGCAATATGATGTTGCGAGTGGTAGTTGATATACCTTCCCGACCAAGTTTTCTCATTATACCATTCAGTTTTTAGTACCTGTTCTTTTTTGGTGTGTATAGTTATATCTATAAAATTTAGTTTGTGGTTTTTTTCAATTTCTATGGTAAATTGTAGTTTTTCATGAAAACTATTAAATAATTTAAGAGTGTATTCTATTTTATCCATTGGATAAAATAGATAAAATAGAATATACTCCTAAATTATTTAATAGTTTTCATGAAAAACTACAATTTACCATAGAAATTGAAAAAAACAACAAACTAAATTTTCTAGATATGACTATACACACCAAAAAGAACAGGTACTAAAAACTGAATGGTATAATAAGAAAACGTGGTCGGAAGGTATATCAACTACCACTCGCAACATCATATTGCCCACAAAAAGGCCGTGGTAATAGGTTTGGCAGACAGAGCCATAAAATTGTCAAATCCTGAATACAGACATAAAGCAATTATAAAATCTAAACATGCTCTTATGGAAAACAATTACCCTAAACACTTTATAGATGCAATCTTTAAAAACAAATAAATAAATACTACAACATAACAAAAATATAGGCGAAAATAAAAATGACAAAACGTATATAACTTTACCATATATTAATGGGTTATCTGAGAATATCAAAACTAGTTAAAAAATACGATATGGATACAACTCATAAAAGTATTAACCTAAGTAAAAATTTATTGACTAAAATAAAAGATAAAATACTTAAAATAAAAAACCCACACGTAATAAGATCCCATGCCCAGAAGGATGCGACAGTGTAACATTGGCAGAGCATGCGGCATCTTGAGAACGTTTGAATGAACACAAATATGATAAAACAATCGACCCTAATAAACATGAAACAAAAATAAACACAAATTTAATTACGAGAAGAAATACTTAAAATTAATAAACCAAAGAAAAGAAGTTAAATGACAATGATTTTATACATAAATCACAGCAGTTGAATGACAAAATAGATAAAAAATTTGAGTATAAAATCGATCAAATTTAATTAATAAATGAACAAATAAAATACTTAAAATAACTAATGACATAAATTAGAAATATGGATATAAATGAATATTTAAAATAGAATCAGGTTTAGGAGTGAAACAATGATATAATAGATAATGAGTATATTTAGATACATGATTAATCACATGTAATATAACACATTAAAATATAGTAAAATTGAAGACTTAATGACATAAAATAGGATAGGTTAAATATATTGTTAAAGATAGATGATAGGTTTAGAGTGACAAATATAATGTATAATAGTAAATTAATTTATAGAATGACAACATTAAAATACTGAAAACTATGGTAATTAGACAAATGAATATATAATTTTTGACTATAACAGAAAATCATCTAAACACAACACACACACACACATATATATATATATATATATATATATATATTATACTTTAGATAGTTAATTACACAAGGTAATAAGTTGATAAATACTATAGTATACTATACTATACTATACTATACTATACTATACTATACTATACTATACTATACTATACTATACTATACTATATATATATATATATATATATATATATATATATATATATATTGCTGTGATAAGGGGTTGTTTAAGGGTACTTTATAGTAAAGGTCGTTAGGAATCAGAAATTATAATAGGAAGCAGAAAACTGCATTTATTTAATAGAAAATTGAGAAATGGAGATAGAATTGATAGAATTGCATTAGTTGTTTATGTACAACATGGAAAAACGATTAGATTCGTCAAAACACCGCATGTCTGATAACAAGGCAGCTGCGAGCAAGCCACAATTACTTGAAGGCAGAGAAAGTTACATCAGAAACTACTTTAAATGCAAAAACTTGATTGGTTTAAATTAGCGACGGGTTTCAAAGCCATGCCTACTGCCGGAGTAGGAGATCAATCATATATTAACAGCGACAGTGATAACAAACTCATTTTTCAACTCAACAAAGGCCAAGGTGCGTCACTTTAAAACATTAGTGCAACACGTAAAAATTATTTTAAAGTGAAATTATTGTTTAAGTGCGACGAAGATGAAAATTATGATTGCCAATTAAACGTAAGTAGATTTTGGGGAATTTATTTAAACTAAAACATAATAATAGTAGGGCTTCGAGCCCGGGGAGTATAAACTACAAATTCAAGTCTGGGAGAATGATAATACAAGTTTGAGTCCGGGGAGTATAAACTACGATTTCAAGTCAGGGGAATAAATAATAAAAATTCCAAGTCTGAGTCCGTGGAGAATAATAGCCTAAGTGTAATAATAAGAATTTCAAGTCTGGGGAGGATGATAATCCAATTCTAAGTTTTGGGAAATTGATGAGAATAAATTCTGAGTCTGGTGAGAATAAGTCTAAATGAGACGACAATAATTTGGGGTGCATAAGTCTAATTTTAATAATAGTAGTCTAGAGGGTGATGACAATAATTTAAATGCAATGGTTCATATTTCGAACGGGTATATAATAATTCTGAATTGGGGGAAAATAATTTTGATCCAAATGGATGGCATAATGCATGGAAAATATTAACTGATAATGGATGTGTCGATTGCAGGAAGGAAATAGCGAAGAAAATAGACCAGGTTAGATTTTTAGTTATAAGACATTATTTTTCCATTTGAATTTAAATATTGAATATTGAATTTGCTTAATATAAATTAATGTGACGAAGTCAACAAAACAAAGGACTTGCATACGTATAAAGTGCGTTATATGATAAAAGGGATTTTAACGTTCCAAGCTTTTTTTTATAAAAACAATAGATTTTTTGGTGACTTTAGATTGATTGAATAGTATATGATTTTTGATAAATGAGATTCACAACATTAATTAATTGAAAAGTGTATTTAAATAATTTACAAAAACTGTATATAATATTTGTTTTCATTATATGGAATTGAATTAACTTCATTTTATAATTCTAAATAAACATTAGTCGAGGTCAAAAGATAAAGTTAATGGGAGTGTGATTTGATAATTTAAACAATAAAGGAGGAGCTATAAGTTGAATACGCCATTGATAACGAGTAAGGCGGTAACATATCAAGTTTTGTTATTGGTCGACAAGGTCGATTCAAGATAAAATCCAGTTAATTTCCTGGAGGGAGTTCATAGCATATTTATATGAAAGCCCAACGTCGGGGCTCGATAAATCCAGTTAATACATAGCAATATTTATATGTCGCCCAAACGATGGGGCGCAAATAATTGAAGGAGATCATAGCAATATATATATATATATATATATATATATATATATATATGTAAATCAATAGAAGCGGAACCGATCTGCATCTAACAAGAAAGAGCAACCGATACGTTCGAAGACAACAAACATAGAAACAAGGAGAAAATTGTTGAAAGCATATAGGGAAAAGAAAAAAAATAGGAGAAATAGAAGGGCAAGATATGTTCTAATGCATTTTAGGAGAATAGTGCGGGATACATTACAAGCAGAGATAGGAAGATAAGAGGTAGAGGTAGGCCTAGATCAGACTAATGCACGCAGATAGTGAAAAATGTAAACTGTTGAAATTTCAGGGAAATGAATAGGTTAGCTCAGAGTAAGAAACAATGTGGATACGCGTCTAACCTGTTCCAGGAATGAAGACCTAATGATGATGATGATGTAAGGAAAAGGTGAAGTATGATACGAAGACATTTAGAGAACTAAAAGCAAAGAAGACCTATTCGGAATAACCGTTTTCTCTGTAGGGTAAACATCTAAGGGTTGCTGAGATAAGACGTGTTGGCGCACTTTAGTTAGGATAGTAGGTATAGCCTTTCAAGGCAAATGGTATTTGTAACCCAGTTCGTTTAGTTTAACTATAACAATGTTCACTTTTATTATTTTTCAGTAGGAACACGCTTCCACACCATCGTAGTTGAGCGGTGCACCCTTGTATTGTTACGGGGCTACCGCCTCTTCTGGGCAAATCTAAATTTGTATAGTAACGTCACTTTTACCCTTATCAGCCATTTTATATAATGGGTGTTTTGAGAAATATTTCTACAACATCGTGTGAATCAATCTTTAGCAGAGTTCTGTTATTTTGGAAATCAGTTTGTATGCTATGAATTTCTTTTATCTGCTACTACTTAATTAATTAATAATGGTTTTCGAAGAAGTAGATTGATGGCAGTAACACAGTAGTTAATTATAGACTGTCTCTATCCAAGTTTAAATAGCGTCATAGTTGCTACATTAGAAGTGCTGTTCCAAGGTTATTATATATGAAAATCTCTTTGTGCTGTGCTTACTGAAATACCCGTTCAGAACAATATGCACAGTTCATAAGTAAGCTCTAATGCATACTGAACAGGTCAAAAACTCATTAACAACAAAACTAACGTACCCTTCCATATCAGTTGCTATAATAACTGCCTTGACATTAAAGCCTTTGTATACCTTAATCTAGTTTTTAATTGTAGTACGTCTAGTTAATTAACCATTTTCTATGTGACAAAACCAGGCATTCTTACAAAGGGGAACCGGTTTGTGATCAGTTAGAGCGGATATTTAATACACTTCCACGTTCACAATCAATAGCAACGAAAGCCAATTTCCATTTCAAGTTCAACGGGATTGAATTCGTTTCAAAAGCAACGGCGTCGAAGAGTTTGGAATATGAGGTTTTATAGAACGAAGTTAATCTTTCCAATTCCTTTGGGGATACGCTATAAAGGACACAGGTGCATCCAAAAAAGATTAATCCAATTTTTTTTTGTATTACTCCTTATTTGATTGTTTCTGTTGGCAATAACGGTTTCAAAATAAAACACTTTTCCAACTTCAAGCTGCATTAGCTGGACTAATATTTTTACTATGATCCTTACTGTAAGTGTATGTATTAAATAAAGCACTGAGTTTGTTATCAATTTTTAAGCACAGTATGGGATGACGCTAAATGACTACTATAAACAGTGCAATGTCTTCTTATTAATTGTGTTAGCTTGCTTAAAGTCGCAATAATTGGTAATGACGTGCTGTAGTTGATTGCATAATTCGAACTTCAACTAATTACAGTTTACACATTCACTCAGTATTTGGTACAGAAGATATATAATTAGATATAGTCTGTTTCACAAAACAGTGTAGTAATGTCATATAGACCAGCAGCTGCTATATTACCATACGTTTCATATAATACCATTTCTTAAGATGGTTTGTCTAAACACTTCGGCGTATTTTAACCGTTGATCCGGAATAGCATTACAAAAAGCAACTTTTGTTCTGAAGAGAACAGTTTTAAAACAGAACAAATAAGAAAAATTCGTAAAATGCTAAAGACAAATCTCAAATGACAGCCGACAGATGTTAGATGTAATAAATTTTAGGAAAGCGCTAATGACAACAGCGCGAAGTGGTGCCATTTCAGTAGTTACATATTTACGTATTTAAATGTCTACATTATATGTGTTTACTTGGTTACGTGTTTATGTATTTAAGTGTATACGTTTTTACTTTTTGCATTTTTAAACATTTTCGTATTTACGCGTTTATGTGTTTACGTGTTTATATATTTATGTGTTGCTACGTGGCTACAGGTTTTCGTATTTACACGTTTGTGCGTGAACGGACTGACGTGTTTGCTTGTATACGTATTTACGTTTCTACGAGTTTTGCATGTTAACGTGCTCTTGCGTTTACAAATTTAAACATTTACAAGTTTTTGTGTATATGTGTTTACAGATTTACGTGTTGAAGTGTTTATGGGCATAAGTGTTATCGTGTTTACATGTTTACATGATACGTATTTATGTGTTTACGTGTTTATGCGTTTACGGATATACGTGTATACGTATACACGAGTTTAGGTATCTACGTATTTGCGTGCTTACGTTTTTAAAAAGTTTACGTGTTTATGCGAGTATGCGTTTACGTGTTTACGTTGTTTTGTTTATTTTCGACGATAGATTCAAATACGTCCTTTTTAGTGGTAATTTGTTTTTCATTCACCTAGCTTCTGTTTCTATTCAAAACCTCATTCTGCATTTTTACCTCGTTACAATAGTACGTGCAATCATAGAATTTCTTTCAAATCTATTCATTCTAAAACGAAAATTTATTTGACAAATTAAATAGTCAAACCTTGTTTTAGGTATTCGTTAATTTGTTAAACATTTCGATAACGGATAATTGCTTTCTATTGTGTTTCCCATTTAAAGACTTGTCGAAATAATAGATTCTACCATTATTTGATAACGTGTCTTCTAGTTTGCTAATCGCGCTTTGATAACGCGAGGCTTGCAGTTTGAACTCGTAGAATTTAAACGAATTTTTAAATTGATTCTTCAGCTTGGATTTTGAAATATTTTCTAGATTACTCGTCCCAGTACTTCAAAAACGATGCACGTGTTTTTGTTCGACAAGTAGGGGGTATCTTGCGTGTATTGGCAAGTTTCTCCGCGCTTACCCATCCTAATCAGATCCTCTTTTTAGCTCTTAGTTGGCGGCCAAATGGGTTATTTCTTTATGTAGGCCAAACTGTTCGTTGGCGTAGAGCAACTGCTTTTGTCTGTAGACAGCTGCTACAGTTACGGTAGCTAGGCGTGTTTACGTGTATACGTTTTTACGTGTATGTGTGGTTTGGTTACGTGTTTACGTTATTACGTGTTTACGCGTTTGCGTATTTGCGTGATTACCAATTTGCGAGTCTACATGTTTAGGTATCTATGCGTTAACTGATTTGCGTGTTTACGTGTTCGCAAGTATCCGTGTATATGTATCTTTTTGTCCCTACAAACTTATGTGTATACGTACGTACTTTTTACGTAGTTGCGTGTTGTGTAAAATGTACGGTCATTTTCATTATTCCTATCTTTATTTTATACTTTTTATTGCATTGAAGGATATCTTTTTGCTTCAGTTCCAGGCACCGGATTTCAATTTCAAAGGACGTTACCACATCATCCTCTAATTTTTATCATTTCCATTTTCTCCCTCTTTTTTATTTATTATTTCATTTTGTTTTAAACATGATTTTAACCAATAACTTTTCCTCAGTTTGTTGAAGTTATCTTATTGTATTTTTGAATGTATCAACCTTTTTTTAACTCGTAGAAGAAATTTTCACCGGCTCATTTCTATTAGCTGCTGCTTCATCATTACCCTCTTTAATAGTTTTGCATATATCCTAGAAGCAACAGATCTTTGCGATTGAAATTCCTCGTAACTGATAACACATTAATCATATACTTCGAGACAAATCGCTCAACCCTTTAAAGTAATCCATTTCTCAATTTTTAGTTCTAGTTGAATATTAAACATTTTTACGATATAACAACTGCTTCACTTTACAAGCACTTTCTAAAGTCTGCAGCTGTAGTACACACCTTACGAGAAATATACAATATTTGTCGAGCTACACGCGCTCCATGACTTCTATGACAAGAGGCACTTTATTAGTTTACTATTTTTGAGCCGTGAACGTGTTTTCATCAGTGAGTACAATGAACGATCTAGTCTAGAACTGCAGGTGCTTATTTATATGCCTTTCGCTTTGCTGCAGCCAGTATATTTATGTGAAGTGAAAGACAACGTGCGATAAAATAAAATTGAAGCTTCGTTTACCTAACTCGTAATACATCTGTGATTAAACTATTAGAGTTAAACAATAGAGTTTGGTGTAATACTTGTGGCTTAGTATTCAACATGCCATAGAGTTCATCAGTATGTATGTATCGGGTGGCCCATAAAGGAATGCACATTTTAACAATCTCTAGAGAATTAACGATAACAGCTCTCAAATATTTATTTAGTACAAAATAAAAACTAAAAATGGGAATTTAAATTTTAAAAATCAAATCGTCAAAGTGATTGCCTATGTGGTGCGCACGCATTTTTCCAAACGGTCTCGTGCATTCTGTAAAACACGAGCACAAGTATTCTGCAAAATTGCTACATTTTCTTATCGAAGATTCAACTTCAGGTTTGATTTACAAATTGTTCACATATTCCCCCACTACCACTTGACGTTTTGTTATATGAAACACCGATCACGTATTATAATTTAGTAACTTAGTTTGTTCCAATAAAACTTATTCTAATACGATCCCTGCATGTAATGTTTTGTTAAACGTTCTTTCTGGCGATTCTAACAATTTCACATTTTACTACTGTACTTTTATAGCACTAGCCATTCCAAATTCAGTATTATTCTATATTATTGTTAGGGTGCAATTGTTTCTGTATTTAACTCATTACTACCTCCTTTGCATTTAAAACCGCTATTCTAGTATTGTTCAATTTTCTGAATTTACAAGGTATCCAAATATTTTAACGATTATCATATCGTTCTAAACTGCGTTCAATTTTATTCTGTATTTCGTCCTAGCATGTACTTTTTAAGTTACTGTTTATTTTATTTCAAGAGCGATGCGCGCCTTCTCTAGAAATTTACATTCTTTGTGCACCTGCGGGGTTCTTACTTGGTTTCTTTTTAGCTCTTTTGCGTAGCCCCACTGGATCAGCTATGTTTACAACATTAACGAGTCTTGCTAGTTTTGTAATAATTCATTATTGAGCGAGATCAAGCATATTTAGATGTTTCAGCTCATATAAGTTAGGTGAAAGATAAGTATTTCGACACACGACGGTATGTTACGCTTTTTTTGCATATCAAGAGAATATGGATTATCGACATTTGAAGTTTGTGCATAACAAATAAACCACAATAAACTCAAACCACATTACTCTCGCGAACGAAGCAAGTTCACAAAACCCCTTTCGGCATTAGTTTCTACAGTATTTTTTTATTTTTTCTAAATTCCAACTAGAAATTGTTATAAATTTAATATTTTTAACTTAAAACGCTTGTTTCTAAGAAAGTATAAGCATTATCTTATTTTTATTACTGATCGGTTTTACATGTTGCAGAATGAGATGCGCACTTTATATATATTTTCCCCCAATATATAATATAATTTTTCTTTAAATAGACATTTTTTCGTTTATTATAAATAAAAATTCTATGGAAATGTCATTTCTTTGTGTTTGGCCACCCCTCCTCTACACCTTTGTAGTTAGCATGTCACCTCTAGGTGTTTTTACCACCTTATACGTTGTTGTAATTCATGCGGATCTTTGCTTTACTTACCTTTCGTTTTCTGCTTGACCCGTGCGTTCCACAGTAACAAGTGGCGTAAGTAAGATTTGATGGGCCTCCTGCAAGAAATGTTAAATGGGTCCCTTTGAAAATATTCCCTTATGTTTGTTGTGGTTTGTTTAGCATTTTTCTTAATCTTCTTTGGGAATTAAACCACTCATAGTTGTTAAAATAATCTTTACTTGCGGTTTGAACCATGACCTAGGATCGTTGTCAAAATAATAAAAATTTTTACTTGCGATATTAACATGAAATACGGCCTACATACATGATTTCTATTTATACATACAATAATCAATTACATAAAAATAAGCATATTAGCAACCCCCGTAAAGCAGGATTGGTATCTGACAAGCGTGCACCCGCCATAGGGCTACCTCAAACTTATATATCATTTTTGTTGAGCAGTATTGGTATCTGACAAGTGTAAACTCGGCTTAGGGTCACCTCAAAACCATATAAAATATTTGTAGAACAACATTTGTATCTGACAAATATAAACCCGCCATAAGGTCGCCTCAGAACTATGTTAAAATCTACCAAAGATGTAGCCTAAAGCATATTGAAGTTATTCCCCCCTCAAGATAAATATAAAAAAACGAGTGCTTAAGCCTTACGGTAACGTAATCGCACATTTTTTT
Organism: Platerodrilus igneus; assembly: GCA_036346225.1. Lineage (NCBI taxonomy): Eukaryota > Metazoa > Arthropoda > Insecta > Coleoptera > Lycidae > Platerodrilus > Platerodrilus igneus. The sequence goes on along the minus strand of JARFIW010001227.1, from coordinate 186,998 downwards.
AGTAACCACCCTCTCAATTGTATAAATAAAAACATATTAAAAAATGTTTTCCAATCCTCAAGTTAATGAATTTATATAAAATTTAACAATAATAATTAATCACCTGATTTTTCCTTATGCGTACTGGCTATCTCAAACTCACTCCCAGGGCGCATCACAAATTGAAGGCACTCATTCTTATAAACTTAAATTTCACCTAATGTACTCAAACCAAATATATCAAACATTATTAAATCAAAGTCACTTACAATTTATGTCATAAATGTCAAACTTGAAATTTTTATTATTTTGACAACTAACCTAAGTCATGGGTCGAAACTAGGGATGGATTCGGGTCGGGCCGGGCCGGGCTTTTAGACGCGGCCCGGCTCGGCCCGAAATAATTTGCTCCGGCCCGGTCCGGTGGCCCGGCCCGAACCAAAACTCATCGGCCCGGCTTGAGGCCCGGCTTGAATTTCGGGCCGGGCTTCGGGCCGGGCCGGGTCGATTCGGGCCGGAATGTAACTAAAACCTTAAGTGAAATGATAAATCCAAATTTACACGGCTTTTGTTGAAGCACGCTGGAATCAGGTACATTCCTTGCTAGTTCGCAAAATTTGATGAAAATAAGTCCTAATAGGATTAAGTTCGATGGAACAAAAACCTCTAAAATTGAACTAAAACCGCATGTACCAACTACTACAGCTGTTTAAAATATGCGACCTAAAAAGCAAATTATAAATTTTCTGGATATCCATTATTGGCCTAAGCTCTGCAGATAGCAGCAGCTAGAGACGCCTCTGTTAAAATAATATTTACTCTATTCCGTTATTTTTGTATATACCATTTATAATATCACGATTTTTCTTTATACTTTTTTAGGAGCCGCAACATAGAATATTATTTAGTATTTACATTTTAATTTTCTATATCCATATTATTTAAAGCTATAAAAACCTAATCACATTGTATGCGGTATATTTTTCAACAAAAGATACATTCAAATAATTAAATATAATTGAGCTGGTTTATTGTAATCGTGAGTTTTTAATATTTTTTCATATACAGAGTGGTTTCGATTTATTCATAAATAATCTTCAGTGCGGGACCACAATATTAAGTTAATTAATAAGTATAATTAAATAAACCAGCTCAATTAACAATACGTTGCAATACTCCTTCAAATAATTAAATATAACACGGACAATTTCTATTTCAAATTTCTTGAAAAGTGGAAAGAAGTGAATATTACTTATCGAAAAAAAATCGAAATTCACAAATCGGTATAAATGAAATCATTTTCGTTTTCGATTTACTTCCATTATCACACACTTACCAATATGTGTGTAACTGTACCTGGGTGATATATTAAGAGGAGCGTTAATTATAATTTTGCTTAAGAGGCAACTAAAGAAATCATTAAATGGAATCTTTTACTAAATCAATAAATTTTATACATAAACTTCGGGCCGGCCCGAAATAGCCCGAAAAGCCCGAAAAGCTTGAGGAGTCTGGCCCGGCCCGGCCCGGGCCCGAGACGTGCTTGGCCCGGCAGGCCCGAAAATTTGTCGGCCCGGCCCGAAGCCCGGCCCGAATATCAAGCCGGGCTTCGCGCCGGGCCGGGCCAAAGCCCGGGCCCGTGGCCATCCCTAGTCGAAACGTAAAGAAAGATAATTTTAAAAACTATGAGTGGTTTAATTTCCAAAGAAGATAAAAAACATTTGAGCAATACTTGATATACTATAGCGTTTTATACCTTCCATATGCTTAGGTTCTAATTATAATATGATATAGTAAACATTTAACTAAACAAAAATTTCAGTTATGTAAAGCTATTCACAATAACTTTCTAAAACCATCCGTTTTTCGTTGATAAAACCTCATGAACTACACTTTCTTTCCACAACAATGTTTTTAGCTTGCTCAAATTCAATCGAAAGGAGTGCCAATGAACTAAGTCTCATTTGGGACATGTTGCTACATAAGTAGGTCTTAATGAGCGGTGGTAACAGGTAAAGTTAAATACAACTGTAATGCTGTACACAAATCCGACACATTACTCGCGATAAAACAGTTTTATACCGTCACTAATTCTCATCACAAAAACTACAAAAATTTTCAAAAATACCTGAAAATTCTGGCTTTGCCTCAATACCTCTATAGCCATCCAGCTGTCCTAGGAGCTAGTTACCTCTATTAGGTCCTTATTATCACCTTCTTCAAAACTAGCTCTTTCACACACCCACACATTCATCCCTATTACACATACATACTTTTCTTTTTTAAAAAATACCACAAATTTAGACGATATGAGCCTTTTTATACTTCTTACAGGTTCTTCATGGCTACACTAACAGGTAGTTCCACAAGCCTATGCACAGTAATTACTTAAAAACCGTAATTAGTAAACAACAGAATACACACCTCATAAACAAAGGTTTATTTGAATGTGTCTAATTGTAGTTTACGCAATAATTAGATAATTACAAATATATGATTTACGGTTCAAAACGATTTTTATAAATTCAGATAGTTGTATTTCGCGCTATATGTAACAAATCAAGAATCGAAGGTGCAAAATAAATAGTATTACGTCTGCTGTTGTCTATCCAATGGCATGCTAACAATGTATCGTTGTCTTTCGAACGATAATAAAGTTCTAAGCATTTTTATATATTACATACATATGAATACTGCTGAAGGTGCTACATTTCCAACACATTCAGTAAAACATTAGAATTCTTTAGTCAGTAGATCGGAAGAAGATTTCTTATTAGTACATTTAGAAAATGATATCTGGGAGACTATAAAGAAACAGTATCAGAAAAAAAAGAACCTGTTGTTTTATTTCTTGCTCAAATGCAAAGTTTGTTTAGTAGATTGTAGAATACTTCGGCTGAAACTACAAATGTTAAAATTATTAGAAAAATTCTTCTCCCCGATTCTATTTCGCATTTAGATTTAGTAGAGATAAAAATATTCCTACATTAATTAACTTATAAAATATTAGAGGCAGCTGCTCAGTTGTAGTAAAACACAGTGTGTGGTTCCTCTGTCCGTACCAGCAAACATTGTGGTAGTTACAGGGCGCAAGTTGGTCTTAGGCGTTCCGTTTTGTTTGAAAATATGTCCGCTCCTAGAAGTAGTGTTGAAAATAGTAAACAATAATACTGCGTCCTCTGTTGTTAAAACCCTTAGGTCCGTTGAATTTAATAAATCGTATGTTGGAATTACTCTTCTCTTGATCATACGTTTAAGTTTTGTAGATCCCTAAGAGATTGTTTTGTTATAGGCGAGGAAATAAAATGGTTACGTCCTTTTCGTATTGCGATTGTATAAAGAAGCGAGTATAAGGGCAGGTGTATAGTGGTTGACACGCTGTTACAACTCGGACGTCTACAATTATGTTGTGTATACATGAGAGGATATGATTACCCATAGTAGGTGATTGGTACTAAAAATTTGCGATACTTCATCCTCCTCGTAGTGCAAATGCCCAAATTGTTGAGAAATGTTTGGAGAAAAAAGTTTTCTTAGTGTTGGCAAAGTTTGTATTGAATATTCTTCGGATTTACAATAAACTGGTCAATGCACAGGAACATGTGTGTGTGTGTGTGCGTGTGTGTGTGTGTGTGTGTGTGTGTGCCCAAGGGCACAGCTAATTTGTTAAATACTATCCTGTAGATTGTTTATAACCAATATCAATAATGCTGTTTTTGTTTTAGAGAAGATCTGAATTGTACTTTGTTGTGAAGGTAGTGAGTCATATAATATGTTACTATCGTCAAATATGCCCGTATACCGTCTACTTATAATCTTGCAGTGTTCTAGTTGTTTAGGGTGGCCTTGTAATGCTTCGTAGTAGCAGAGGTTGCATTTATTTACAAGTTAAAGTATTGATATAAACTTATTACACAATGTCATTAAAGAGATGTTGTGCGCAAGAAATATTCACAAGTCTTTGTTAGCATAATTAAATTGCAAATGTCTTTTACACTAGCAACGAAAGCACTTTAGTAAGTAAGTTGCGGAAAGAGCTATCGTATTGAAAAACTAAATGTTGCGGCTTCGTGAAGAAGACATGGCTCTGGTGTCGTGTAGATGATGATGTCCATAATTGTAAATAACCCTGTCCTGGGTTACGCTGAAAATAATGCGGCACCTCGTGGCGGTAGTTGAAGTTTGGATTTCATAACTTCGGTACCTAGCGGCTGTTAAACTGACGCTAATGTACATTGGCTTCCTTGGTAATAGAAATTGAAACATTTTGAAGACTGAATGTTTCCAATTCTGGCGTACTTAGTGGCGTCACGTTCTGTAGGAAGAGGTCCCGATGGTTGTGATTTCAAAAATAAAGCGAGACCAAGCTGTGGCCGAATCCTGTGCGTAGTTTTGTCAGAGTTTGCTTCATTTTAACCCATTAGATTTGGTGTTCACAATGAGATAATCTAAAGGAAAACCCTTAGTGCACGAGGAGCTTCATGACTTCCTTCATGCATTATTTTTAAGTTTCTTCCAAGAATTTTGATGGCTTTCTTAAAGAGAGAAAAATACCTAGCGACATTATTGTTCGAAAGTTGTTTTATGCGTGTAAGCTATTTATTTGCATATTGACTGCTTGTTGGTCGAATAGTTAGAAATACGGTTGGTTGCATACTCTTACAGTATGAATCTTTATTGGTTCTGAATCTACATCGTAGTATTTATTGAGGAAATGTAGTATTAGTGGTTTAAATAAAAATGAATGATTACAACAGCTATCGGATTTCTTTAAACTTTAATGAAGTCTCATCAACCTATTTTATGGAAAATTTACAGAAGTGTGTACAATAATCATCAAGTACTGCAGATTTTACTTACACTTGCATTTGTTTGACTCTGAACTCGCTATAAAAGAAATATTAATAGAAAATATAATTATACTAATTATTAAGAACATATGACTTAAGAGCAACACCATAACACAACAGCTAACCAACCGGGAATACTGCGTAGATTAAAACAACTACCTCTGTGCTTCTTCCGAAAATAAAGATGTTTGAAAGAAATTACTCTGGAAGCCAAAATTGTTTAAACTAGAGAAATATTTCCACCAGGGTACTTTTTACAAATTGTAAGTAAAAAGAGCTAGGTCTATTATAACCGACATTTCACACAAACATTAATCTATCCATTAATAAAATGAACACGGTTTTGGCCAAAGAAAATTTTTAAAATGCTGAAGGGAAAGTCTTAATCTTCATGTTATTAAAGTAAGGCGTCGTTAAATAGTTTCCGGGGTTAAAAATCCGCACGCTGATGTTTCTGTTAAATAAGGCAATTTGTATCCCTCGAGAGTTCTTTACTAGTACAGCATTTCTGATACTGTAAGAAATATTTCCCTTCATTTCTTTAAAATACGTTTTATATATTTTTGTTTTCAGTAATCGATTGTCACTATCAAATTAAGAGAACTGTGCAATAATTTGTTTTGAAGAGCTCCGCAGTACATTTTCAAATGGTATTTTTAATTTACTGAAATCGTATGTTCATTAAACGGTTTGCTTTTTTCAGTATTCGAATTTTCCTGAATAATGTATTTCAATAAGGTCCGAGCATGTTGAATTGAGCTGTACAGCAACCTATATTTATGCAAATCGAACGGTGATACAGATATGATAAATCACATGTATTTTCGCGGTTTCCCTTCCATTACCACGGCGGCACTGATTTATACTACCCTTTTACCCAATCTGACCATGTCAGTCAGGCTTTCGAAATTTCCTTGCATATGTGAGTAGCTTACACTACGAAAGTTTAAGCATATTTTACGTTTCAGGATACGTCATCCAAAACGAGAGAGTGAAGATAAAGCATTTGTTACAAGCTGTGTTTTGAAACTAATTTAAAATCGTCTGAATTTGTAGCAGCTGGACTGACCCTTGCCCTACTCCAATTAGCAGCAGGTAACGACTACATTATAGAAGAGTTTTGATACAGGCGACCTTTTATATCATCATTTATGCAAATACTATAAATATTTATGTCAAGCTGCCTTATAAAAAACTTTGGTTAATTGAAAACGGGGAGACGTTCGCATAGAAACTGGTCTGGTGTACCTATATTGATTTTCCTCGAACTAACTGTGACTACCGAGCATGTCAGATTCATACGGATACTTCAAAGCAAGTTTTCGGGCAGAGTAGTAATTAACTCCGTGGTATAAAAGAAAACACTATCAATTATGTTGTAGCAGATAATATTCATCCACATTTATAATACTTATAGTACCATTTATTTCTTGGAAGTGCAAAAGCTCCGATTATTGGCGAAAATATCACAAAGGTTTGTTGAACTACAGCAGCAGGAACACAAAACTCTATCTTGATGTTAGAAAAACATAAAGTAAGTTATCATTGGCATATATTATCTATTAGGGATGATCAATTTGCATTTAAAACTTGAGAAGTAAGTGTTATATTTGCACAGTTATGCTGCTTGGAAATCATAATTGAGTTCCTACAGATTTTCTGAGGAACTATAGATAATATGTAAAATACAAGTCAAGACCGAGTTATGAAAAGAAATTTTACAAATCATGAGAAAAGGGGAATATTACTTTAATTTACGTATGAAAAGGAACTGGGTTTAATAAACAATCCATCATTATCTGGAAACTAAAATGATTGTTAAAATTCTTTGAAAACAAGGAACTCAAATAAGGCTGTATCTCTTTTTAGTTACCCATAATTCTAAACCTGCATAATTATTATGAAAATCATATTTGGAAATGATTCACCCCGTATTTTTAGTTATATTATTTTGTATTCCTTATTTTATAACTATCGTTCAATGTGGTATTATTATAGATCACCGGTATAAATTACTTTACTACAGGTATTAAAATCTTTGTTGTAGAATTTCTTTTTTTGCATTATTAATAAGGTTTTTTAAAACACGCTTCACACTATGTTATTATATGATATGCTTTTCAAAACAATCCAAGGACGTGCATCTATGATGTGTTTGTCTTGTTTGAAACTGAGATAGAAGTGTTGAAAGAACACAAGGCAGTCGCTTTTTAGTCCTTACTCAAAGAAGATGTGGTCAAAGACACTGAAGAGCGACAGGCGCGTTGCCATTTAATCTTTATGAAATAGAGTTCCAACATGTAGATCTAGTGGTCGATCGACAATGCTCAATAAAATTACGACTAAATTTAAGTTTAATGCAACTAATTTGTGAACATTTACTGTCTTTAATTTTTAAAATGTAGAAAGTTGTAAGAAATACATAAGTGAAAACATATTCTTAGCGATAAAGCGACTTTCAACTAGTCGATAAGTCAACAGACACAATGTTCGCATATGGGGTTTTCAAAATCTACATTGAACATTGTAACACGAAAGAAATTCATCGAAAATAAACGTGTTCTGTGCCTTATCTCGTACAAAGGTTTATGGATCTTTTTTCTTTGTGAAAAGAACTGTAACTGGAATAACGTACCTGGACATGTTGGACCAATGGCTGATCCCTCAAGTTATGGAAGATTCACAAGACTATATTCTCCAAGAGGATACAGCTCCGGCCCATTGGCACCTCAAAGTACGAGGATTTTTGAATGGATCCTTTCCTCAGTGCTGGATAGGTCGCAGGAAAAATGACGATCTGGTTCTACACATCTGGCCACCGAAATCTTCTAATCTTACCCCATGTGACTACTTCTTATGGAGTTATTTATGTTAAGGATGCTGTTTACGACCCGCCTCTACCAACAAATCTGAACGATCTGCAGAACCGTATCACTGCTATCGTGTACTCAGTAACAGCAGATAGGCTTTTTTGTGTGTGGGATGAGTTTACCTACCGCATAGATGTTTGCCGTGCAACAAACGGTAGACATATTGAACATTTATAATATTTAAAAAAAAAACTTGGAAACTTCCTCTTTCATTGGTATAACGATTGTTCATTTTGGATTTGTACTTTAATAAATGCTAATTTTTAGAAATGGGTCCATCATTTAGAATAACCCTGTATAATATTTCTGCAGTGACCTGAGGAATCGTTGCATGCATGCCATAACATGGAATTGTCCATAAGAATTTAAAAACAGAGAAACATGTTAAAATTATACTAAAATGAAGATGTAGTAATATATGTATACACTTATCCACATCATTCATGAGGTAGTGTACCAGACGCGTTTTATGTTAACATAGTATCCACTAGAGGTATGTACCAGTGACGTTGCAAGAGATGGTATTTAAACACCCATTTATTTACAAAAATATATAGTATATCTCTTGTATATACTAAAGTCGCTAAGTTCACTACAAAAATGAAAAAATATATTCTTTTTATTAGTGGTGAATAGTTTGTTAGCTGTCTTGCAGATGTTAAATGTTGCCAAGTATACCATGTAAATATGGAGAATGTATACAAATATAGCCAGCACGTCGAACATATGTGGTGTACGTTTAGGTACATTAACAATGAGCAATATGTTTTTTACTGTATTTAACGAGTGTGATATTAATGTGTTAAATGAAATTCCCCGATTTTAGTATGAAAGATTTTCAAACTTTTAAACATGCCTAGCGAAGGGGTTTGCAAATTGTGTGACATCTCCTGTAAATTGCTAAATATACTGAACCCATTTCTATAAAAATTAAATGTTGGCATGTTGTGTACAAAAAGTGACAAACACCAACTCTAAACCTAGCAAGTGAAGAAAATCAGTCTTTCTGGAGAAGAAAACAAACGATTCGTGATCCGCAGCAGTACGCGAGCGTATACATGGGGACATAAAGAGATAGACAAGTTATATTTTACTTAGTTATTACGTAGAATAAGTATATATACATTTGTACAAAATTTAAGGATTCTGGTTATCAGAGTAAGTCTGCAAATTTGTTGGCACACTATTAATTGTCTTTTTAACTTTTAGAAAAGTGTGGCACATCCAGGATGGATGTATAAACGTTTTGCAAAAGAACCAACTCGAACATAAACTTAGCGAGTACAATAAAAAGGATGTATTTTCTCATTGCTGTAATGGATAAGCGCTTTGAGTATATACTAGAGACCTGCAATATAATTTTGCAAATAAATGGTGTCTATAAACTATCTCTTGCAACATTACTGGTACATATCTCAAGTGGATTTCACGTTCAGATAAAATGTGTCTATTACATTTTCTCATGGGTGACGTGTAAAAGGGTATACATATATAACCACATCTTTGTTCTAGTAGAATTCCAATATTTTTTTCTGTTTTAATATTCCCATGGACAATTCCATTTGATGGTACGCATGTAACGATATTCCAAGTGTCTGCGAAATATATTATATTAATTTTTATCGCAATGTATAATTTTTTTATTAATGTTGTTACGTTCATTTTGAACATCCCGTACATTTTTTTCTGTTAATAAGAAATACGCGGACTAATAATTTTCAACTAAAATCCCTTTGGCGTTAAAAACGAAAATTAATTCAGTAAATTAAAATAACCCTTTCACGTGTTAATTCATTTATCTATTTGTCTAAATTCGTTTCGTATTGTTACATCCTAGAGCCTAATTAATAATAAATACTCCTAAGAATTCCTCAACCTAAAGTTTATGCTAAAATTAAACAGGCGATAACTGGTTCTAGGAATCTGATAATTGGTTCTTGTGTTTTTCATTGAAAGCTTTGTCGAACTAAAGCCGCGTATTATCCCACTAAACCGTGTTTTTCTAGTTTTATTTTCTTAACAACAATATTTCTTTGAGCTCTGGTCATTAGTGAAACGAAATTATTCACTTGCTCTTCAATCTACACAACAAAAACACGAGTAGAATGGTTGGTTGTTTCCGTTTTTCCGTATGAAAAGTTCGCGCACGCCTTACAGCGAACTCCTTCCGGTAGCCCTTAAAGCCTCAATGAATGGTCGTTCCGTGTTGTGATGGGAGTACCACCACAACGCGGGATCACGCGTACCTCGGTTTCGCACCGTTTTTACAGACGGTAGGAGCCAATTCAACGGTGGTGACTCGAGGGTCGTCGTTACCCGCTAGTTGTTGGAAACAACATATGTACAAGGGTCTACGGATACATCACCTTGTTGGTGGTAAAATGACTGGTTGTTTGTGTGTGCGAGGATATTATATTAATGTTTTCCAATTACTTTATTAGGATAATTTTATATATAGAATTCCGTACTTACAATGCTGATTTCAATCTGCGATTTTCAGTGGGGTAATTTTGTTCCTCTTTCTTGTTTGAAGATTAATATAATATAAACTGCAGCTTGCCATGTTAAAAATTATGCTTTTTTTTATTTGTAAATATGTATATTGTGTACCTACGAATTGTTCATTTTTGGTACTATTGTGTTTTGTATATAATTTTGGTTTTTTATAAATTAGAGGTTTTTAGTTTGCCAATTGAGCACGGTCAATTTCTTCCTTTTCTTCCTCGTTTTTATTTTCTTTTTTTAGACTACGTCGCCGAATGTAGCAATGTATTTTTTAGTGTAAATAACAAATTATACATAAACTGTGCAAAATAAACAGCATCATTACGTATCGTCACTTTTCTATATTACATAAGTGATCGGGTAACTCAGGGAAGGTGGAGCGAAGTAGGCACCCCTGAAATTCCACCTCCCGGAACAGTGAACTGTAATCGTTGAGGAGAAGACACTAGGGGAAGAAATGCAAAGATACGAAGGACCGAATAGTAGGATATGAAAACTATTGACAATATAACAACTCACAACGACAGTATGGTGAACTTTATAAAGTGAGTAAATTAAACAATTAATGGTACACCGTGTAGTAAGAGGATCATATATTATAACGTCAATAAGAAGTAGAAATACAGCGAAAAGCACAATTTACAGTATATTAAATTTCTGAATTATTCGAGTTTGTATAAAAACTACTTTTATCACAGTATTATGAATTCATAGTACGTATGCCGTGTATCAAGTTCACTAACGTATTTATTATGATACGCCAATGGAAAATGCGATTGTATTAATACCACACGAGCACGAGATAACTTGTTGTGATACCAGATTAAGAAAATGGTTATTAATTACTATTATAACCGGAAAGATCAATAACGTTTGGACGATTTGTAGGAAATTTACATACATCCGGAAAAACACGCACCTGCGTTGAGAGAATACAAATTACTACAAATAATGAACGCCTCGTATTTAAGTTAATAAGTAACTATTACGATAGAAACGAATTCATTACAATTTTGTACACTAGAAATAATTTATAGAACAGCTTTTTGGTATATAGGTAATTGCAACCCGCGCGAATACGTCTATAACTTAGAAAGGCTAGAAGCAAACTCTGTTGTTTGTTTATTAGAACGAAGGCAGGTGAGTGGTAGATAGCGCAGCACGTGCCTCAAGGTTATCTTTCTGTCTGTTGGACAGGCAATTAAATGGAATTGAATATTGATATGAACTTATTAAATAAGAATAGAGCATTCTTGAACGTAATTAATCTTATTGAAAATAAAACAAGTTTTATGAATAGGAAATAATTTACGAAACTCCAACAATAAGAGTAGCTCTAAAAGAATAAGCCTGCATTTACAATTATGTACAAAAATTTTGCATTAAACAACAGGAACCCACTTCTAAACAAATTTTGTGCAGTTAAGTTTACCGTATAAAGATAGAGAATATTGGTACCTATAGGCAACACATTGTACGTCTAATTTGCGAAATTATGCATAGTGGTATGAGTTATTTGAACAACATAAAAAGATTGATTGTGCAAATATTGTGTAAGGTGGATTACTCTGGGTTTAATTAAAATATATGTGTAAGTATTGTAAAATGAGTTGTCCGTGCATTTGATACGAGAGGAAGAAAAAATATGTACTTGCATGTTCAAAATATATGTGCTAGCATTGCCAAAAATTGGCCGTGTATGCAGTTATGTACAAATAAATTTGTCAGTAACCTAATGTGGTAAATGTGGTCTAGCGAAAGGGTTAATAACTTTAACGGTCGCGTGATTAAGTGACAAACGAAGACAAAGAACAACGTGTAATTAGCAATGTGACTAGGTTAATGTATATCTGTCTCTCTTACACTCATGTAAACTCCATGTACAGAAAATTACATTGAAAATTTTATCTACAGCTTGTCTTTGTCTGATACTTGTAAAACCTCATCTGCAGCTGTTTGGTACTGTCCTATCCCTGAATTTATTCTACCATCAATAAGAATCTTTTTGAAATAGCATCATACATGATTTTCTATTTAAAATCAAGTTGGTCTTTACTACAATTAAACGATATATAGCACAAGCATGTTCAGTATTTGTTTTTGTTAGAAAGCTCGGGAAACCATTAAAACACCTACTATAGCATCCTCGTCCTTTTACTGATTACAAACAACCAAGTCTAAAAATCTTTGCTTAATTTATAGAAAAAAAGACTAATGCAGATATTAAAAAAAATCATTTTGTTCTAGAGACAGCTGAGCTCGTTTTCATCTATTATGATTAGAGCATTGAATGGTGCATCGTGGAATTTGATTAAATATATTCAAGATAGTTTCTTGAAATTGGTCCACATTGTCTGCATGGGCTGTACTGTTAACTAAGCGGTTAATTAGAAACCACCAGCAGTTTTGCTGACCTACCTTGAGTTTAAAGAAAACTGATATTAGGCGCCTGTACTGCTAAATAGGCGGTCAGCAAAATTATGCACCATGCAAGGTAAAGTTGTTTATCTGTTTTGCGTAAAAGAAAATCTCCTATAAAGGAATTTCTAGAAAACAATAGCGATTCCAAGGCAATATTTTTAGAGACTTTAAAAATATTCAAAACGAGTTGATCACATAGCTTCATCATGTCCTAAACAAAACATATTAGGTCTTAAATCAAGCGACTTTTTCTCTAGAAAAATCGACGGTACGACCGACATAACGACTTTATCTCAGTTATCAGTTTGCTTTAATATATTAGAAATAATACCGTAGTAGGACGTTTTATGGGTTTTATTGACATCGGTACCCAAATAATCGCAGACTGTCTGTTTCAATTTCTAAATTCTACTTTTGATAGGTTGAACTTTAAAAGCAAGTTCATACCTCAGACATATGATTATTCGGCAAGTATGGCTGTTGGCTTATAGATTTTAATTAAATCAGTCGCTCCACAAGCTTTATTTGAACATTGTTTTGCACGCGTATTAAACTTAATGCTAAGTAAAGGTTGTGGTTTAAATAAAAAAGTGAGAGTATATTTTCAAACGCTATCGGGGTTTTCTGCGTTTTTTACAAAGTCTTTAAAGCGTACCACTTAAATAAATCAATGTTGCCAAGGTAAGACTTCCAACTATCGCTTCAACGCAATAGATTCTACGTTAAAGGATATTCAATCCGTTTCTGCTGGTAGAACCAATCTAATAAAGGTTTTTAACAATAGCATTGAAAGTATGTTACGGGCGAATAAAGTGTTAAATTATTAAACTTGGAATGATCAAAACAATCTGGAAATCCCGTAACAAATTGAAAACGCTACGGTTAACTACGGCGGTGCGGGGGTGTGCCTCTATAGAAAAACATAAAAAGAACAATTTACAAAGTGTAATATCAAGCTACGTTCTTAATAACTTTTACCTTAAAACACTATTAAATTTATGGTCGCCAAATAATCTAGTCTAGTATAGCGAAAATTCTTTAAACGACGAACATTCCTGTAGAGTTTAATTACGTTAGACTACTGGTAAAATAAAGTTGCTCTTAGAAAATTCTACCTAATATGTTTCAATATACAAAACAACAAATTTCTACTTACTACTTCACCTAAATCTATTTTAATACATTATTCCATGATTGGGAATATATGCGGAATATGCAGAATATATTAGAAGCAGAGAAAGGACAAATGAGAGGTAGATATAGAACTAGGTTAGACTATTACACACAGATAGTGAAAGATGTAGGCCGCGTGAATTTTAGTGAATTGGGTAAGCTAGCTCAGAATAGAAATCAATGGAGGTACACATCCAACCAATCCGAAGATGAAAAACCTATTGACGAAAAAAATAACTGTAATTAAACCTGATGATTATTTTAAGCAACTAGAGGTATTGGTTTTACAATACTCTCAACTAATGTTAATTGTGCGAAAGGATTTGCTGAAAAACTATTAATTTAGAAAATGACAGGCTGCTTAACCCCCTTCATATACCACTGGATCTTGGTGAAATAGGGCATATAATTAGAAAACAACAGAAGGGGAATCGAGCTGTATCAAGGCTGCCGGAATTTCAAGGAACAGTGTATGCTAGCTTAGAATAGAAATAAATTTAAGTACGCGTCCAACCAGTTTCAGTACGGAAAACTTAAAGCAAAAAAAAATAATTGCACTTAAATCTGTGGATTATTATAAACAACTATAGGTGTTGGTTTTGATATATTTTCAACTAATGTTGATTGTGGGAAAGGATATATTGGAAAACTATTAGTTCGGCAAATATTCAAGTGTTGGGGGATCTTAATAGCCGCAGGCTGCTTAACCCCCTTCGCATACTACTGAATATGTAGAAACAAGGCATATATTTATAACCTATAGAAGGGGGAACTGAACTACAATTAACAAGAAAGAGCAACTGCTATGTTCGAAGGCAACAAACATAGAAACAAGAAGAAAATTGTTGAAAGCATGTGTGTGGAGCACAGCACAGTATGTCTGTGAAATAAGGGTAGTAAGAGAAGCAGACAAAAAAACGGTAGGGCCTTTTGGAATGTTGTGCTTCAGATGTATGAGAATGAAAACATGAACGGACAAAGTTAATAACAAAGAAGTTATAGAAACAGTAGGGGAATAAAAATATCTGTGAAAAAAAGAGGAGAAATATAAGGGCAGGGTGCGTTCTAGGGCACTTTTGGAGAATAATGTAGGATATATTACAAACAGAGGTATGAAAAAGGAGGTAGAGGTTGGCCTAAATCAGATAGTGAAAGATGCCGAATGTGGAAATTCCAAGGGAATCTGTTGTAGGCTAGCACAAAATAAGGAACAATAAACGTACGCGTCTAACCAGTTCCAGGACTGAAGACCTAAAAATGATTTTATTATTCCTACAAACAGGTATGCATCGAACATTTTGAAGTTTCTTACACTAATATAAATATCAGCTACATAACGGTATTCATGTAAACAGATAAACCCATAGAATTGTAAAATTTTATAATCAGTTCGCCTAAAATTAATCATAACCTTGATTGTTCAATTACGATAATTTACAACACGTCTCTAGTTTTAATTATAATTTGCAATGTCTAGGTTTTATACATCTAATGATTTAATGCTGTATTTTAACTAAAAGAGTACGTTGTACAAGTTTATCAATATTTTATTAAACAAAACAGCATGCATAAACGACAAAATACAAAACAAAACAAAATAACAATTTATGATGAGGTTATAACTTACAGTTTACGCTTTCGGGTGCATAAGGAATTCTATTTGAGCTAAGAGTAAACTTGTTTCCCGTTGTGTGATAATTTCTAATTTTTTGCTCGGAACCAATTCAACCTGATCTGTTAATGTTTATGTTCCATTGAAAGTCCGCGTGACCTCTTTACGATAACGCCCGACTGCTACCTCATAACTAATGGAGTATACTCGACTACCCTTTCACGTATATCCGCACACGTATGCTTCTATATGGCGTACGAATAGTTAATTAATTGTCCTCCCTCAACCTCTTAGTGTTCGTCCTCCTATCACAACCCTTTCTTACGTTTAGGGAGTAATGTCATTGTAAAATATTTCTATCGCGTAAATCTAATCATGCAAAACCCACGAGCCTACGGCTATTTTATTAAATAGAACCATTGAAAACGTTTTTACTTGTACCGAATGATATAATTAATTCTCCGGTACTTGCTACTGGTTGTCGTTTGTGTTGTTAAATAATTACTGTGCTATGCTTATGAGGCTATCTGGGCTTACTTTATATTATAAATACACGCGTATCCCTATAAAATTGATTTTACTTAGTTTAACTAAAATTTGTAAAAAGCACTTCCTAATTTAAAACAATTACGATATGTAACATGCGTATTATTTACTTCTTTTTTAGGTACTTCATAAGTCTAAAGCTCTCTTAAAATGACATGATCATCCTAGGAAAATGTACTGTTATAAGTATTATGTTTATTCACTCTGTGGTTACGTTCAAATTTGTACTGAACAGAAATAAAACAAGACTTTTGTGGTTTCAAGTTTATTACCCTTAATAAAAATTAATTTTTTTTAATCACAATAGAGTATATCAATATTAATTTGTCTGTTTTAGATTAATCTTCCACTTTTTGCATTCCGGTGTCTATTTAACGTAATGCCACCGCGTTGCAGTTAGTAAACTTCAAAATACTACCGTGCGGGAAGTGTCAGGTCTGAAAAAATGTTTAGCAGATAATAATTTTATATTTTATTTGGAAGTAAATAAATTAGTTGTTGAGCAAACTTAGTTTTCTATTTTGCAACATTGATGCGACATACGCAAAAACCATACCACTATTTTTTTTGATAAAATTAAGGGAATTTAGATCAAAATTAAGTTTTTCGATCAAATTTATGATTTGCCAGAAACATTGGTTAGCGATGACGTGGCCACAGCTTCTACAAGGCAAGATCAACGAATATTCCAGATAGGCGCCAACTTATAGTTTTTTTTTTGGAAATTGTGGTTTTATAATCAGATTGAAGTCGATAAATACTCTCTGTATGTTTGTTGTGGTTTGTTTAGCATTCTTCTTAATCTTCTTTGGGAATTAAACCACTTATACTTTTTAAAATCATCTTTATTTACGTTTCGATCCATGACCTAGGATGGTTGTCAAAATAATAAAAACTTCAAACTTGAAGTTTTTATTATTATTTTATTTTATTATTATGAGTGGTTTAATTCCCAAAGAAGATTAAGAAGATTGAAGTCGGATTTGGTGATCTAAGTAGACTGAGTCTTTTTGAATTGGTAATTGTAGCCAAATTTTAGCAGTACATGAATCCACATAAGTTTCCTCGGGAGTTACTTGATGAATTGAGAAATCATTATTCACATTTTGATAAAGTCAACTTGAAAATGAATAGCTGTATGGAGACAAAAAACAAGTGATTCAACTTCTTTATAGAAATACTTAATTTTATATACTGAAATGAATTACGCAAATGTATGCCACAATTGTATAAACTTACTAGTGTTTATTTCACTATACCTAGACGTCTGCTTCGCTAGGAGGAAAGTTTTCTGCCCTAAAGTGAATAAGAACGTATTCGAGAAAACAGACGAACGCCGTTAATGTTTATTAAGCTTTAAAAATAATGTAAATTAAACCAGTACCAAGTTAAAGGTGCAATATTCAACATATTCATATTTTATTTTGTTTATTAATTATATTTATGTTTAATTCTTTGCGTTCTATTGGTATTATTACAAAAATATTTCGTACATGGATTTATTTATGTAAAGTTAAAAATTGTCTAGGTACTTTGTATTCTGTCAACAAAAATTCGAACTTCTAATTTACTACTTATCTTAAACGATAAACCTTAAACTATGCGCAACTGGCTTTTAGACTTCGTTCATAGTGTTTTGATTGGTCTGAATAATTTAATTATCTGTATTGACAGTTACATTATACTTTTAAATAATAATACTTGCTCATTTTAATGTAATCTATGGTATCCTTAAAGGCGTTAGTACATACCGGCAAAACATTGTGTTTTAAGTTCTGTAGAATTGTTTTAAAGTACCTGTTTAAATTTTTATATATTAGATACGATGTAGCTTTATTATTGTTATTTCTTTTGTAGGTGCAAGATTCATTTTTGCAATAATCTTTTATAGTACGGTTTATTACATTGGTGCTTATCCTTTATAAGATAGTATCTTAATGAAGTAAAACAAATTTGCCATATTTCAAAAGTAGCATGTGTACGTTTTGCATAATTGCTTAGCAAAGTTAGCGGAATGAAAGCAAAATAATGCCAACTGCATCAGTCAAACGTAAAGTGTACTTTAATTAAGAAATCTGAATCGCACTAACTGTTTTAAAGTGATGAAAATGTTCATCGTATCCACTTATCCCACAAAGGCGAGCTTTGGTTCTCCTTAATGCTAAAATGCTGTAAAATCTAAGGCGTGTACCTAATTCAAGCTTACCTGACAAGGGCTCATAGATCCTGACCTAGTTTCGCTCAACGCAAAATACGTGATGTCATAAAAACTTTCGAGGAAGCAAATTGCTGCTAGCACACAGTTCCAACTAAAAACTGCGTAGCTCATTAGCTCTTTTTCTGGCTATCACTTAGGTTGTTGAAGCAATTCATTTCGGTTAGCCAGTGAACAGCAACATTAATGTGCAGCTACGGAGCTTGTTGAAAGCTTTAAAAGAATTATTAGAATTGAAAAAATAAACGCTCTCTTTGCTCTTACACTGTACAGCAACACAACAGTAACTATTTTTATACCCGACCCTCGAGCGAAGTTAAATAATGTCCTGTATTTCAACCAGGACATGTGAGATTTGTGCCATTCGTCTTGTGATTATCGAGCGAACTTTATTTCCTAAAATAAATGAGCCGTATATACAAACCAAAACGTGCGTTGATTAAAATCTCCCTTAAACTTCTGTAGAGTCTATTGTTGCAGCACCAAGCGGCTTAACAACAAGCATACTCTAAATTTATGTCAGGAATTATATTTGTCCCAAGATTACATTACCATTATCTTGGAAACGAGAGGAATAGGTCGACTAGGGAGCGAAAGTCGAAATATATCGCTCCTTGGAGCTTCTGCGAGCTTTAAACTGTCTTATCTACCACAACCTAGATTCATTTCCACACCACATTGCTTTTTTATGTATATGTACCTTGAGGTTATATCGATATTTTATTAAAAAAAATCTCAGTCTAGAATAACATTATAAAATTACATTTTTCCTACTTAAATACTTACGGATGTTACATAATGTTTCTAAAATATGAAAAACGTAACAAAGTAATATACTTATCTATTCTATATGATCTACACATTAACAGGAAAACTACGTTGAATAATAGAACAAGCAATATTAGAGACGAAACAGCACTAAGCATACTCACGCTTTTTTATGAAATGCATTGCAAGTTCTTTTATTCCCACTAGCATTACAATAAAGTTCCACTATTTATTGCATTTATCCTTCATCGTGTACAATATCAATTCCTTTACTAAATCTTTTATAAAAATTGCCATATTAAAACGTCAACATATGAGAGAACACCTCGCAACCTAGTACACAATCAAGTAGTTTAAACACATGTTGAAAGGAGGCATTTCATAATCTTCATACCTCACAAGTCGCTAACCTCCCGCTATACATATAGATAAATGTACTTCAAGACAATTCAGTCATCTCAATCAACTACATAAACAAATTACTCAACGTATATCAAACACACTGTTAATAAGAAAAACACTGTCACTGAAATCCCCTCCAGTTTGTGAAGTACCAGTTTTGAGTAACTAACCTCCTGTATGTTTGTTGTGGTTTGTTTAGTATTCTTCTTAATCTTCTTTGGGTATTAAACCACTCATAGTTTTTAAAATTATCTTTATTAACGTTTCGATCCATAACCTAGGATCGTTTTCAAAATAATAAAAACTTCAAGTTTGACATTTATGACACAAATTGAAGGTGACTTTGATTTATTGATGTTTGAAATATTTGGTTTGAGTACACTAAGCAAAATTTTAAAGTTTAAATGAATAATTGCCTTCAATTTGTGTTACGGCCTGGGACCGACTTTTTTAGGTAGCCAATACGCTTAACGTGAAATCAGCTGATTAATCTTTATTGTAAAAATTCAATAACTTGGGAATTGGAAAACATTTTTTAACATGTTTCTATTTATACAATTTAGAGGATGGTTATTAAAGAAGTGTGCAATTGCATTATTAAAAGGCTTAAGTAGTCGTTTTTATATTTATTTTGAAGGAAATCATTATGATTTAGGCTACCTCTTTGGTAGATTTTAACATTGTTCTGAGGTAACCTTATGGTGGGTTTACACTTGTCAGATACCAATGTTGTTCTATGAAGGTTGTATATGGATCTGAGGCGACCCTATGGCGGGTTTACACTTGTCAGATACCAATACTGTTTAACGGAGATTGTATATGGTTGTGAGGTAACCTTATTGCGGGTTTACACTTGTCAGATACCAATGCTGTTTTACAGGGGTTGTTAATATGCTTCATCATCATCTTCATTGGATCTTCATCTCAAAACTGGTTGGACACGTACCTGCACTTATTTATATTCTGAGTTAGCTTCCCTTCTATTGTTTTCTAATTTTATGTTTTATTTCACCGAGATTCAGTGAAGGGGGTTAAGCAACCTGTGGCTACCAAGATCCCCCAACACTTAGATATTTGCCGAAATAATGGTTTTCTAGTTAATATGCTTATTGTTATATAATTAGTTATAGTATGTATAAATAGAAATTATGTATGTAGGCTGTATTTCATGTTAATATCGCAAGGAAAACCCAGGAAAAACTTGCAATGCTACCTAGATATTGGCGGCATTTGATTTTCATTTGTTATTTCTTTTGTTATTTCTTTTAGTAATGGAATCCATTGTTTACTGAAAGTTACGGATTCGTTTGCAACGCAGTTATTTTTATGTAAGGTTATATAAGCAGCTTCTTTGATTTTGCGTTTTTGGTGGTTTTCTTCTTTGTCGATAATTTTTGCGTCCTCCCATTTTATTTTATGACTGGAGTCCCATGCATGTTGGCAAATCATGGATTTTTCAAATTTTCTATTTTTTATATATGATTTATGTTCTTTTAAGAATAACTAACCTCCTCATAATAAAATTACAAAGAATTAGAATACCTCCAGGTAAATGGACAGACAGCGAAAATGAACGGCGAAAATTTTAGAACCACTAGTTTGCTACATAGTTATTCTAAAGAATAACAGAAAAACATATAACACGATATAAAATTAAATAGAAAACTATGCAAGGGCACGAATTAGATGTCAAAATAACGGTGGTAATAGTGAAACGTTTCTAATACTAAGACTAATAATAAAGGAAAGTATTAGTGCAAGTAACAACTATCGCAATAGTCTTTATAAATGCGGGACTGGTAGGATAATTTACAAATCACATAATATTTTAACGGTAATAATTGGATTTAACAACGCCTTAACAGTATCACAAATGGGTAAGGATATAGCAAGGGGATGTGCTTTGTAACCAGCTTTTTGTAACGTGTATATGCAGCACGAAATAAATAAAAAAAAATCTGCAGATAACATGGGTTTTGCAACTTAACGAGAGAAATTACAAACACCGTGGTATATGAATTATATAGAAGTATCAGTAGAAATAGATAAAAAATTAAAAACGAAATTAAATAATATAAAGCAATTACCAGAGAGAGATTTAGGAATGAAACAAAGGTAGTGTAATGTGGTACATATGATGATAGAAGGTGATAGTAAACCCAGAATGGGAAGACTAGAAAAGACATTGGGCTTTGCTACAACTCTGACTCGACCTTTCGCTCCGCGATCGCCTATACACAAGGGTTGTTTTTATATTTTGGGATTGCATTAAACTAGTACTGTAATCTGGTAGCTGACGATCCTATCGTAAGGTTTGACATTGTTGATGGTAAAGGTGCTTAAAACGTATTGATGTACGACCGCTATTTGTGCTGTCTATAGTAACTTGAAAAAATTCATCCAGGCTAGAACTGGAATTACACTGGAACATTTTCAAGCGATTATTTTATACAATTTTCGATGTGGATTAACCCAACAACAGAGCATTGATGAACTTAATTCGACATTTGGCGATTACGTACCATCAAAGACTACCGTTTATCTATGGTCTTAATCGCGATCGTAGCTCTGTTACGTACGAATTCCCTGAAGGTTGTCTAAATCGGATGGTGTTCCGAAAATAATGATGTTATGCGTGAACTAATATCGCGAGATAGTCGTGTGACCTATTGTGAGATTAAGGTATTCTTGGGGATTAGTGGCACCGCATACATTCAATATTTCATATTTGGGTTCCAAAAAATTTGCTGTTGTTGGATTGCACATAACTTGGCAATTGCACAAAAATAGAGTCGGGTGTGAAGAATTGATAAAAAAATAGTATCACGGTCCTTGCAATTACGTCTACGACATTATGATAGATGACGAACCGTGGATCAATAACGCGTAGAACCCAAAATTAATAGCAGTAGAACGTATGGAACATTCAAAATGCAAAAATCCAAAAAAGTTGCTCAAGCACACAGCTCTGCGAAGCAAACGGTCGCCTGTTTTTTTGGATAAACCCGCTATATCGCAACTGTTCCTATAGCAACACGTAGAACGGTCAAATTGTAAATAGTACACAACCATTTGTTTGCCAGTAGTTTTCGAAGGAACAAGGAAAACAAGCCGCTTAACGCGGAAAGATGAATCGTTTTCCACAACAAATCTAATGAAACAAGTGACTTTTTGAGCACACAAAATGTTGATGAGATGGGTTATTCGCCGTATAGCCATAATTTGAGATCCAACAAATTTTCTTATTTTCGCATATTAAGAATAGGTTGCAAAGGAAACGTTGCTTGACGTTCAAAATAGCAGTTAGTTCGAAAATAGATGTTTTAAAGTGACTCAATCGGAGTGCAGTACATATGCATGTA
Source organism: Platerodrilus igneus (assembly GCA_036346225.1). Classification (NCBI taxonomy): domain Eukaryota; kingdom Metazoa; phylum Arthropoda; class Insecta; order Coleoptera; family Lycidae; genus Platerodrilus; species Platerodrilus igneus. The sequence continues at coordinate 164,295 of JARFIW010001227.1, read as the reverse complement.
ATAGTCTATTATTAATGTGCATAGAGAATACTTTGAAAAGCAATAAAATCACTTTTGTTGATCAATAATAATTGAAATTGGAGAATTCTCTAAAATGATATAATTTATAAATACCTCCATTGCTTAATGAAAATTGCAATTCGAATATTTTCCGCGCTTTCAAATAAATGGTTGAATTGCGGGATAAAATACTTTACCGTTACCAGGTAAAGGTGTTTAGAAGTCAATGTCTTCAGTTGAATTACTCCTACTAAAGATTGTCTTGGTTTGAACAAGATGGTTGAACCTTGTACTCAGGAAAAGGCTGTAAGTATAAAACTTTAACTTTCCACCATTGCATGCTTGGTAGATGTGTATTCTGTTGTTGGCATAAAAATTTTATTTGTAACCGATATTTAGGTTGATAGTCGCTTAATAAAAAGCGTACTGTAACCAAAAACTTGCACCACAATTGTATTCATAGCAATTTGCATATACATTCAATTTGTCGGATGCTTGAACTGAAATAAGTTTAAGATCTACTTTCTTTTTTGATATACGCAAGTTAGCCACTTAGCGTAGAACTTAATATGTTTGTGTTGGTTGTACGATATCCCTGCTTTAATATAGATTAAATAACTAGCGTGTAGTATTTTTTATTATTTGTGCTTAGGTTAAAGTAGTAAAAGAAATTAAGTGTAAATAGGGTTCCATCAGCCTGTCGAGATATGCAATAATCCTTCAATCATCTTGTAGATTATTTACCATCTATTCAAAGCCATAAAATTAGTTACAGGGAAGTTGAGGCTCAGCAATTATTATTGGACCGATAGTTTAACATTCTTTCCAGGCAGACGCAAATGTTAGAATTGTCTATGCCAAAAAGAATTCCTGTTGTTTCCATAGAATTTACCTCTCGCCACTGTAGCTAGCAGGTCTAATTTTTCTGTTCCGTTTCTGTGGTAAAGTAACTTAAGGAGGTTATTAAGGCCAATGTGACACGTAACAGAGGGCCGTGGTCCCCACTATAGCACCCTCCCATCTCCATCTAAGTATAACAGTATTAGAATTAATTAAACTTCGCACAAACACGTTTCAACTTTAATATAGGAATGGGGTGATACGAACAATTGTGTTTTTACTCGTAAGTTAAATGCTGTACTGCTATAGTATTAATAATGTCTTCAAGCGTTCCATCCTTCATTACAACAAAATTACAGCGTATCCGTTGCGCGCCGGGACTGTGTTATAGTGCATACTGCAAATATGCCGCCAGGTCTCCAAACGGAGAGTCAGAGTCGCGACAGAGTTGTCCATGATTGTTACTTTTCTTAGGTTTATTCTAAAGCTGGTCCACGAAAAGGTTATGTTCTTGCGACTTGTGTGATCAAAACCGGTTAAGTACGATTGTTATCTGTCAGAAGGGGAAGTGTTAGATATTTTTACTTTAAAATCTAACCATAAAAGCCAACAACAACACACGCTGCTTAAATTTTTTAACAAAAAATAGTGGACCGCAGCTGCACCACTTTCACGCATTCGCAGCGCAGGTAACAAACAAGTCACTGGAAAGAAAATGAAGTCATGTTTTTGCATTCAACTTCACATACTAATCTGCGTGATAAAATATGAAATTCTTATCTGAATAGCGACAAATCTGTGTTGGCTACAGATACAGGTATTTTCGCAAACATGCATTGTTTAAGCGACCATAAAATACTTACTACCTTAAAAACTGTTGATGGCAGGATAATATTTTTAAGTTTTCGATCTCTAATGCCAGAGAAAGGCAAAGTCACAGCAGACGTATTTACTACCCACGGTTGGTTAAATATAAGTGGCCAGCTTATTGTAAAACACAAAATCGGTCTATTGTAAGATGCTTGTACCATTTTCTCCTCGAGAAGTTGGAATGTGGTCATCTCAAGCAGTAGGAAACTTTGTTACTACTGAAGGTTCTACTAATTGGAAAAAAGCCACAGAAAAAGTGCAACAACATGCAAGCTACTAATATCATAAGAATTACTTTGAAAAGAGTAACGTGTTTGTTAATGTCATGAAAGACAAGGTTATCTATTCATATTGCGGTAGGTCATGATAAACAGCCCAAGTATTGCAAAATATTGCAATTTTACATTCAATAAAAAAAGCGTGGTACTGTGTGGTAAACAAAACGTTCCCTTGCGTGAACACAAAGGTCATGGTCAGGCTGATCTATTATCAGAATCTTTAAGCGATAAGGGTAGCTTTATAAAGCACTACTAAGATATAAAGTTCAAGAAAGTGTTTTAAAACAGCTCTTAAATTCACTAGCCAAAAATGCTACTATTGAAGTTGAAATGTACAAAACCAAGTCCTAGGATCCCGCAAGCAAATCTTTTTAAAGATAGTTAATGAAGTAAATACGGCCAAATGTTATTCGGTATTAGCTGATGAAACACGAACGTGTCTAATATAGAACAGCTCACGATATGAGTAGATACCTAAAGAAATTAAAATAAAATAATTTCAAAATTTGCGAATAGCTATACAATTTTTTTTTCATTACAGCAAACAACGGAAAAGGCAATAAGTGATGCAACCTGACAGGGACAGGCCAATTACAGCATCAATATAAATCATTGATGTGAAGGTGATGATGATGCTTGTACGATGAGCGGTATCTAAATGGTGCAAAATCTCGTATAGTGAGCCATTACCAAAGAGCACTGTATGTTTACTGAGCATCACACAATTTAGGTCTAACTATGTCAAGCGCGTGTAAAGTTTGCGCGATCAGAACCTGTTTTGGTATAGTTATTGACAAATCTAAGCTTGAGAACAATAAGAAAGCAAATCTGAACAACTTATGTCTAACTTACTGGATTGTTCGTCACATTGGTGTTTTTGTTATGGTACTGTTTTTTTGATCCTGTTGTGCAGTCTCTCATAGAAATTTAACAGTGGAGAAATGTTGAAACTTCATCAAACGCTAAAATCTTGATCCATGCAAGGTTGAAACCAAATTATCAAATTATCCGCGTAAGATACACTTAGTTACAGCTTGCTTTTATGCAACAGATTACAAAAGAACAAATGTACCTTTCTTCAGCACTTGGTTCTGGTAACATGGTAACTACTGTGGTTGAAAGTATTAGCAGAATGCCGAAGAAGAATTTAGTCAAATATTTAAAGGGAGTGTATAGATACTGGATAAATATGGAAACACTGTAAAAATTCCTAGAATAAGTTCACAAAGTAAACGTCTTTATAAAAACAATGTCTGCTAATGATTATTACGGAGTTTCAGTGCCATTGCTTGGTTAGACCCTTTTCTTAGTTCTTTGCAAAAGAAGTGTTTAAAACACAAGTATACTTACAAAAGCTTTGACTGTTAGTTGCCGAAGAAACCGCCAGACAAACGGAATAAGATAGATATTTTGGCTTTATCAAGCGCCTATTTAGAAAAAGCTCTAAATAAAAAGTGGTAAGTCAGTGAAACAAGAATTGTGGTATGTACACATCCACATTTTTAACTTTTGTCACAGTAACAAACTATAAGCCTATTCTTAATTAGCATGCATTGCTTTTGAGACCAGAACGTGTAATGTGAACTGGATATTTAGGCTTTTCACAACATCGATACCTTTGACACACACCGCGCATTAATTAATTATAGGAAAAACGGAATAGTAGAGCACTTATAATTTTATATAATTAATATATATGCCAGAGTTCGTGAGACAGTTACTAGGAGGTTCAAGCCGCTCGTTCCGTCGAGAACTATATCAAAGCATTCTTTATTTGTATTCATGCTTCTGGTTTCTTTGAATGTAACTTAAGACAAAGAAAAAGGAGGAAGTGTTACAATTGGCGCGGACAACGTGGAGCTCGATAGGCTGTTACTTTAAAGTTCTAATTTTGCAAGCGATCATGTTTAATAATAAAATCGGAGCTATTAACTAGTATTTTTAAATTTTATTCAAAATGACTGAATCAGATAGTAATATTAGTGTACCATTAAAGCAGTGGGAAATACAAGAAAGAATTATATTAGCATCATGCATTAGTAAAGTAGATGATTTATTGAGAGTGGTTGAGAGTTTAGATAGGCAGGGTATAAGAGGTAATAGGGGGTGAACCATAATAGAAGTGAAGGAAACGGTAATTATAGAGACAACCAACCATGGGCAAGAGGAGATTATCAGCAGCATAGAGTAGAAAGGAGTAATTTTGTAGCTTGTGGGAATTGGCTTAGAGGTAGACCGAGTATAGGAAGCAGGTGGGATAATACTAGAACGAGTGAGTCTGAAAATAGGCAGGCGGAAGTAACACACTCGGCACCAACTGGGAGTAACTCAAACTAGAAGTTACCGGATTACGAGCCCCAGTAGTTCGGTTTAGTAATAAGTCAGTGGAGCAAGTAAATTATTTGAATATTTTTCTAAGTTTTGGGAAGAGGTATAGGGTTCAAGCAAAAACAGTTGCCACATTAAGGGTATACGAACAGATAGTGGGGAAGGAGATCAAGGTTATATTCCAAAAATTAAATGTTTAGTAGGTGATAGTTATTTTGAAGCAATAATTGATACCGGTAGCATGGTCAGTATTATATCGGAGGACGTATTGCAAAATTTTCGAGCGGACTAGGAAAATGTACTCATACTACCGGCAGTAGGGATTTCTATACAGGGTGTAACTGGGAAATTAACGAAGGTAAATAAGCAAACTTTATTAAATGTGGTCATAGCTGATCAAGTTATGCCTATAATTTTCTTAGTAGTAAAAGGGGTAAATATGCCGGCTATTTTAGGGACAGACTGGATAGTGAAGTATCAAGTGGTATTAGATTTTAAAAGCAGGTTATTTCGTTACATAGCTGTTGATATTTTAAGGAAGTAAAATTTCAAGGAACTACAACAAACGAAAATAGTAGATTGGTTAGGTTTAATGTTTGTGGGAATTCATCGAAATGAGATCTGCAAGATGTAGAAACGTTTTTAACAATTAGGGACAACCAGTTTGCAGTAGAGTTAGCAGACGACAGGGACGTACAAAAGGGGATAGAAGTTTTGAGGGAATTATTAGCTAGTGTGGATGAGGATATCAAAAGTAATAGTGACACGTTGGAACAGTTCCAATGTGAATTGCGTCTAGCTCGACTACCAATTTGGGAAACATAATAGATACGCTAATGCATATCCATAATGATGCTTTAACTTGTTGAAATGTAAGGTCAGACGATTTAAGAAAAATTAAAAATTAAACCTAGTGCAGTTTTTTCCGATACATCGGGCCTGTGTAATCGATATGAGTGCACCTTACAGACAAAGGTTGACGAAAAAAATAATTTAAGACAAATGCTAAAAGGACTTGATAAGCAACAGGCGGAGGATGAACACATAGTGTGGCTGAAGGAGGAGTTTGTAAATAATCGTCAGGATTAACAAGCGGAACTACAGAAAAGATTTAGAATGCATGAAAATATGCTGTTCAGAGGGAGTGAAAAACGTGACAAATGGTGGCTTTCCTATATTCCTCGGCATTTTGTGAATAAACTAATCTGAGAATATCATCTTCATTTATGGCCATTTTGGAGAACAGAAATGCGCATCATTATTGATGGATACGTGCTACATACCCAAAATGTGATTAATTTGAAACCATACAAGAAAAATGAGTTTACGCAGTAGATACTTGAGTTTGTTCCAGAAACACTTACAAAAATTTTAATTAATCGAACTTAAATAAATAAACTCTCAATTTAAAATGGGGGGTATTGTAACACCTAAGAACATTTTTAAATTAATCCAAATTTCAAACGATATTTTCTAGCAATCCCTGACAATTCTATCTAAAATGTAACTCAACACTGAACAGAATTAATATAGTAATCCAACCTTAGTTTGGTTTTGGGTGACAGTTGACAACTTAAAGGACCATAACCTATCAACTGATATCAACATCCCGTGGAATTTATAAATTTTTAAATTAACGCGCCAAAGGAAATGCTAGTTTTGTTCTAGAAAATTCAAAACCGGAAGTGGGCAATAATATTCAGTTTTTCGCAATATTTATAAAAATATGAACAGTAAGTAATTTAGAATATTGAAAAATTACTTCAATTTAAATATAGGGTAGTTTCCAATCAGCAATGGTAATAATAAAATGGATTTAAGCAATTAACCTGGAAGCACATGTAGAGGTGATTTAAGATTGTGAAATATGTAAGGTTTTTGTTTGGCTAGACCGGTCACGTTACCGAAACTATATAAATACGGTAAGTGGAAAATAAAAAAACACGAGACACAAAGGCACAAGAAGACACACAAAGACACACGAAGATATACGAATGTTAATGTAACTAGCCTGGAGGTTGTTACGTGATATGCTGCAATGCCGCCTAGCAGCATTGGTTATGTTCAAGTTTAAATTAACGTAATGTTTGGTTAATTAATCTGCACGGTAAGGATGCTTATACATAAAGAAATAGTGAACTCAAGGAGTTGGTGGTGTACATAGTACAAAATATTAGTATTCAGGGGTACAAAATTATTAGCTCCATTTTACAAGATAAGTCTCTTAAAAGAAAATTTAATAGTGGTGAATTTAAATTTAATCAGAAATTTAAATGGTTAAGTCGTAAGTCGTTTAATGGTAGGAAGCGCAGTTTTACTAACTGCGAAGAAGTTGACGACTCACCACCAACATACTGTTCATTATTTAGTGATGGTGGAAGTCCGGTAAATTGTTCTGAGGTTTACGAAGAATAACCACCTCCATACTATTCATTATTTGACGTTCACGAAGAATTGCCAACTCCGTACGGTTCATTGTTTACCAGAAATAATCTCTGCCTACATTCAAGACGTGAGACCCCCACACCATATAATGATTCGCTACCTTGTGGAAGTGCTAGTTTAAATGAACAGACTCAAGTTTTCGAATGCTTGGGCCCAATCCAATTTGGTGAAGAAGTAGGGGAATATAAAGGGTTACGAGCACAAAATTTATCTACACCCGTGTTAAGCACTTCCAACCCTGGTGAGGATAAGTTATCTCGTTAGAACCGTAGGCCCTGGAGCAACAGTGAGTATTGTATATCCAAAACAGGTATTGGGTGAATCTTTGAATAAATGATTCAAAAAAACGGACGTGTATACGAATAAGCATGCATACACGTGAGGACGCAGGTATGAACTTTTATATATTTATACATGTTTTTATATGAATATGTTAATAAGTTGTTAGGTTAGTTTCTGAATTTTGGGTGATTATTATTAACGTTACCACTTAATATTATGAATTTTGTGTAGAATATCAAGAGTTCTTGATTATGTTTAATTCGGGGTCAATTTGTTTTAATTATAGAATTTATATTGATTAGTACACTGTACAACAATCCGGATTAAGGTAATTTTTAGTTAAATAATAGATATTTTCTTGTTGTATTCATGTATGTCTTTTAATTTATTGGGTAAAAAACCAAGAAAGTTAAAGGTTTGTCGATATATGTAACTTATGCAGATATATCACCATATCCCTAGGTTAGTAAATACCTAAAGGTTATTAAATTCATTACTTGATACGAATGTTGAAATACATATATATATATATATATATTACAATTAGAAGGTGTGGATTGAAATACATTTAGGAACAAGGATTTTGTAAACTCTCGGGTAAGGTAACTCACCAGTGTCGATTTCAGAGTTCTATGCCTAACCACCCTGACGAATGTCCATGTACTCTCCGCTGTAGAGGAGCCGAGGCGTTTGAGTGAAGTATAGTGATTGCTGTTGGATCAGAAATAGTTGACAACCTTCTGGAGTAGGTGAGTGGACCCTTGTATTGAAATTTTGAACAGTAAGAATTGATATAGAGTTTGTATTTTATTTTATATGTATTAGGTAACTCGTTTCTGGTTTCTTTGAATGTAACTTAAGACAAAGAAAAAGGGGGTAGTGTTACAGTGTTTTGTTGTTTTTCAGACTGCAAGGATGCGACAACTAGTGTGTCCAACTCACTCAAGGTTAACCAGTTACAGGCATTGTTGATCATTGGTAACACTCACGTTTAGCAAACGCTTTTACACTTATTGATTTTGTTGTTAGCTGAATTTAGTCATTTAGTAGGATTATTCACGCTGACGTTATTAATTCGGGTATCATGTTGGACAAAACACTAGTTTAAAAACCGGCTAGGTTTAACCATTTCCCTGCTCTTAACAGATATATTCCCCATGCAGTAAACTGCTCTAGACGAATATATTCGCATCGCTAGAAAAAATAGCATCAGGCTGCTATAATCGAAAATACTCGCTCACTTCCCTTTCTTTTTTACAAGTGATGGACGTGTAGCACAAAAACATCAGATTAGGGATTGACTGATGAGACACTGCGTGTTTCATTACAATGCCATTCTTATTTTTATGGTAGTTGTGCACTTATTGTACTTTATGGCACGTGTTTCTCTGTTACCCTCCTAACCACGTTTTTGATTATTTTGTCAAGTTGATTTTGTGGTAAAATACTTATAGATCGTGGTCTAACGACAAAGGAATTAAAGGATATATTAGCAAATAGCGATAGCAAACATGAAAGAGACTGTGAGCGAATTGTAAGTTTGCCTGCAGTTGATGAAATTGGTTTTAAATCTGTTGCATACCTTTTTATTGTTATTTATGTGAATTCTTAGTACTTACTACTTTTTTTTCAGCGGGGTGATGGTCTGATGACGATAGTAGAAGTGAGACCGAGGAAATTGGACCACACGAAGACGTTGCGGAATTTATGTCTAACAGAACAGATATGGAAAATGACGAAGACTTGGATGATATCAGTGAAGAATGTACGGATATAACAGCATCTTCATCACGTGAAAAATACTTTAAGTGGAGAGCAAATGCTTTTGAGCCAAGGATTTCCAGTTTTGATTAATCAAACTCTGGTTGTAAGATTGGCGGTAGTTTACCCTAAGATACTTTGAATTCTTTTTCGCGGAAGAACTAATAAAAGAAATTGCAAACCAGGCAAATAAATATTATGACTATTTAGAGAGACAGGGGAATCCTGATAGTTCTCTTATAAGATGGTGGCCAGTAGATCATAAAAAGCTATATTGCTATTTTGATGCTACCTTGCTGATGCCACAAGCAAAGAAAAATGAACTAAATCTTATTGGTCAACTGATGAATTATAAATACTCCTATGTCTAGTAGGCTCATGAAGAGAGACAGATTCTTACTGATTACTAAATTGCTGCATTTTAGTAATAATGACATCCATCCACCTGACAAACTAGATTCATTACAAAAAATAAGAATGATTGTTGGTCATCTGAAAACCAAATTTAAACAAGCTTTTTATCCGTTTAAAATTTGTGTATCGATAAAAGTTTGTTGCTTTTCAGAGGGCGTGTGTTCTTCAGACAGTATATTCCTTTTAAGCGACACCGATTTGGTGTAAAGTTTTTTTTTACTACGTGACTGCGAGACCGGTTACATTCTTGATTTCATCGTTTACGCTGATGCATCCACAAATGTGAAGAATTTCGAAGGCGCAGATGTTGGTAAATCTGGAAATATAGTAATGACGCTGCTTGAACCTTACCTGAATAAACGTTATTCGTCGAAAGCTGGTATGCTAATCTTAATTTATACAGTAGTTTGTATAAAAACAAAACCACAGCTTGTGGTACAGGAGAAAGGACTCCCAAAAATATGCCAAAATTTACTGAAACGTTAGAAAGAGGCGAGTCAACATACAGATCTTATAAAAACCTTCTTGCAATAAGATGGAAAGATAGAAGGGAAGTAAATATGTCGACAAGTTGCCATAGGCCTGATGTAAAGGAAACAGGAAAAAAGGATCGTGCGACTGGAAGAGCATCCTGAAACCAAGTTGTATTGTCGACTACAACGAGAATATGGGCGCCGTAGAAGTCGGATATGTTACTTTCGTCTTACAAATGTTATTTGTACACAAATCTATGAAATGGTATAAAAAAGTAGTCTTTCACTTATTAGACTGTTCAGTTCTTAACGCTTGCCAATTATACAAATGTATAATGTAAATTACGTGCCTTTTGAAAAATTTCACCTACATTTAATTAAAGAAATCATTAAAAAATATCATACGCCAGTTTCTGCTCGTACGCTAGGCAGAAGGGTGTTGGATCAGAATGCTGAGTTACGTCTGACAGAGAGACACTTCAATAAATTTGTTCCATCCACTGCTCAAAAGAAATCTGCTACAAAGCGATGCATAGTTTGCGCAAAAAATGATAAAAGATGCTAATCAAGATATTATGTATTTGTGTGTAACCAGCAATGTTCCCCTTTGTATAATACCCTGTTTTTATTTATTTATTTATTTATTTATTTATTTATTTATTTATTTATTTATTTATTTATTTATTTATTTATTTATTTATTTATTTATTTATTTATTTATTTATTTATTTATTTATTTATTTATTTATTTATTTATTTATTTATTTATTTATTTATTTATTTATTTATTTATTTATTTATTTATAGAAAAAAAATACATCCGACAGACAAGCCAATTACAGGATGTATACCAAAAAAAAAAATAACAAAATAAGGTACATTTCATATGCAGCAACACAAATTATAATAAGTCCCTATATCTATAGCATACCAGCTTTTAATTGTGGCAAAGAGTCACAAAATAAATCAAAATTGTCCCGAATATCAAAATAATTTAGAACCATAACATTAACAGGAGAAAATTTCAATATATTTGTTCTAGGAGTTTTTACATAAAATAAAGACACTAAGCGAGTTTTAACGTTGGGTACATGAAAGTAAAGTTGACCTAATAAATTGGGACAGTTAATCAGATTATTAAGTAACTTATACAACATACTGACTGAGTAGAATTTTCTACGTGTACGTAGATCGTATAATCCAAACCTATTTAAAAGAACATCCTGAGGAAGGCCACGCTGAGGATAAGTACCATCAGACTTAAACCACAGAAACTTAGCGTATCGTCTCTGAATTTTCTCTAACACCCAACTGTGTACTTCATATCCTGAGCTCCAAACAACAGAGGCATATTTCATCTTACTGCGCACAAATGCATTATACAGGGCAGAGATAGTTATAGATTGAGAAAGATGATAACCATTTCTGAGTACAAATCCCAAATTTTTGTACGCTTCTTTTTGAATGGTTGTAATGTGTTCAATAAAGGTAAGCTTTGAGTCAAATTTGACACCGAGGTCTTTTAAAACGCTACACTTACTAATTGAAACATTCTCAATGGTGTATGTGTAAGAAATAGGATTAATCTTACGTGTATAGCTAACGGTAAAGCACTTCGAGATACTTAAAGGTAGATTGTGACTGTTTTGAGACATATCATACTAAAACATACTTTTAATTCTTTTTATCTTCCTAGAACAACAAATTATGTAAGTTACAAGGTTTATTTTATTATGTTTTTAACAAAACATATTTTCAAATAATTCAATTTTTTAGGTTTGTATTTGTTTTTTAGAATAGCTCGTAAATAAAGAATCGGCATTTTCATTTTGTGTTTTATTCTCACTCAAAGTTAAAAAATAATATCTACAATCGAATGAATCACACTTCTATACACGAATATATTCGCAAGTTGGAAAAAAATATCAATTTTTAATAACCACTTTGTTCAGCATCCGCAGTAAAAGGGTTAAATAAGCTGAACACCTACACGAATAATATGCTAATTCAGTGTAATTCAAATCATTTATTATTACCAAAGGATGCAAATACTACTTCTACCTTACTTTTCTATATAATAGGAACGAGTAAAATAAGGTTGAATTTATCCGATAGTCTACGTTGCACTGACTACCATCTTGTTTCTTACCATTAATACGAGTGGAACCTCAGGATAGGTCAGGGGCACCTGCCACACTAGCTTGGGGTTGCGCAATACCTGACTAATTTTTTAGTATTTAGTGGTATTCTAATGTTCCGTTTTGTTTCATGTTTTAAATCTTACCTCTGTTCACATTTGCTAGATTTAGCATTAAAAATTATTATTTTTAGTAAAAATCTTTACTTAAATATATGGTACAATACATAGTTGAAAAGAGAAAAAAAATATCTAGCCGTCTAAAAATCCAATATTGGATCTATTTAAAATATGAAAGTTGCTACCAATAACTCGATTACTGCCATCTTGAACTTAATTTTAATATCACTTTTAAGTGTACACAATTGAACTATAAGGCTTTTATGAGAAACGCTGTAGCGTATCTATTATTATAACAAAAATATTTGATATCAAAAGAATCGTCGATTTTTAGCTTTTTAAAGCAATTTTTAAGCTGTTTAAAACTTGGAATTTTTCTAAACGAAATTTAAATAAGTAATTCAAAGGACACAACTTTGCCGATTTAAGCAAATCTGTATCGCTAATAATAAGAAAAGTACCAATTCTATCCTATTCAATATGTGACTCAGAGAGTAAACGTTTAAAAGCCAAGTTTATGGGTATATATTCCTTCTGAAATCAAGTGTAATTGTCATGAGCTTGTAATGATTTCTTGGCGATTTTAGCCCTTTTCTCGTAATTGCAAAGTTGTACTTATTCGCTACACTATTATTTTCCCTAATTGGCATAAGTTGCAAAGGTTAATTGAAGATATGTTAGATTCTGAAGTGCTTTCTACAAATGTGTTTATATCTCCTTGCATTTAACCAATTCGTGTAGCAATCCACTTACAATTTAATAATAGAAAACAAATGCTAAGTTTTGTAATGGTTCTCAAAATTTACTTGCTGCATCTATACTTTATACATTAAAATTCGAGATTGTACACAATTCGAGATAATCGAAATATTTCTTACTCTAACAAAATAGTAGACAACATTTCTCTCTACTTTATGGCAGTTTAGTTAAATTACTCTACAAGTGGTATTCTAGAACTGTTCATTAATATTAATTTTCTAAACATAGGAAACCTAGGTGTAAGTACGGTGCGATTATGAGCTTACACAATTATTATTTATACCCTGTCACAAGTGTTTAAGATAATGTTAACTTACTTGATTATCGTTAACTTAATAAGTGATGTTGCTTTGGCGACGAAGCAGCCCCTACACAACTGAAGGTTCTCCTCCATAACCCTCATCCGGACTTTCGGTTAAAAGCTCATGAAATTCGTCGTCTTGTGTGGCTGCTGCTAACTCAGTCTTATTTGACGTTAAATGTGGCGATTGTTCCGTTTCCTTCTCGCCATCGTCAGTTTGAGCTCCAACACAACGTTTAGTAACCCTAAGTTTATTGCAATCTGTTTGAGAATTAATAGAATGTAAATTTGCTGGAACGCAAAGCGGCCACTGCACACCGGATGTTGTGCAGCACGGTAAGGATGAAGGAGCCATTGATTCTACTGCAATACTTTCTGTGTGCGGTAGTATTGTATCAAAAGGCGGATATCCCTCTGCTGTATATCTCACGCCCACGCAATAGTGTTCATATGCAGCTGGTTGTGAACTTCGAGATAGAAATTCGGCTTCTCGAGAGAATCGATTAATAGGATTTGCTGCTGATTGTCTTTTATGTCCCCTGTTGTAAGGGAGCGTTCTATAAAAAGCAGCACACTGGCTAGGAGACACGTTGTGCATTCTAGGAAGTCCGTAATCTATAGGATAACCCTCAGAATCCACCAAACAATTTGGGTTAAGATGCACATCTGTATAAAGCTCGCCGTTTCCTGTAACATACGGAATTCTAGCAAACCTTTGTTGAATTGTAGGATCCACTGCTACGCTTTTGTCTTCACCGTCGCCTTCACGACGACGTACCCCACCCTCTGCGTCATTGATGAGATCTGGATTCTGCTCTAGTTGATAGTGCTTCAGTGATATGGGGCTTCTAACATGATTAGTTGCTTCGAACGAAGACATCGCTTGCAGCAACTCGTTATGTGGGTGTGTATTGTACATCACATCGTGATACTGTCGAGTCAAAGCGCCGTTACTTTCCTTAAGCACATCATTGGATTGTTCCACATTTTCGCGCAATACGGAGCACTTGCTTCCTGTATTTTGCTGATATTGCAGCGCTATTTCTTTCGTTTTCTCTTTTTTGTGTTGTCGTTTTCTATTTTTGCGGTATCTCAAGATCGATACTGTTACAATGATTATGACGAAAACGAGAAACATAGACGTTCCGACAACAACTGCAATAATATGCTCAAAAGGAAATGATACGATGATTACTATTGGTTCCTCTTTCACGATTATCCTGATAGTAAAATTAGATTGTGATGTTCCGGCAGCATTTTCAGCGCTGCAAATGAAAGTTCCGTTGTCTTCCGTGTTAGTATTGAAAATAAAAAGTTCGCTGCGTTTTTCTTCTGTTCCCTCCTCCACATAGTACAACAAACGCACTCCAGGAGCAACTAATGAATCGTTTTGTAGAACTCGACCCTGAAACCACCAGGATATGTGAGCTTCTGGGGACGCGTGAACATGACAAAGCAGTGATAAGTTTTTTCCTTCAGAAACTTCTAGATAAAACGTTGTAGGTTCTACGTCAGGCAAGCATGCCAGTTCTGGCGTAGGAACAGATCTCACAGCCCTCCCAGTTAATCTAGATGGACCCCGACATATAGGGGTCGTTGTTAGTGGAAGGTTAAACTGTAGCAACCACATGTGAAGCGAACGGATATGACAATCGCACTCCCAAGGATTATTCTGTAATTCAATCCCTTTTAATGATTGTGGAAATATACGGTGTCCTTTTATCGTCGTTAATTTGTTTCCATCCAAAAGAAGCCATTCCAGAGTATGTACGCCTTGAAATGCGTATTCGTCTACTTGGGAAATTTCACACTCGCTAAGTTCAAGAGTATTAAGGTAAGAAAGGTAACTAAACGTAGAATTTGGCAGAGCTTTAATAGGATTAAAACTCAACGCAAGCTTCATTAATGAAGGGCAGTCGACAAATGTGTGCGATGGAACTGACGTTAGAAGATTGCCAGACAAATCTAATTCCACCAGGTTCGTTAGTCCTTTAAATGTATTGTGGTCAATTGTTGATATCCTACAGCGTGCTAAATATATCCGTTGCAAATTAATTAAATCCATTTAAAAATTTTTCTTTAGTTAACATTTGCAAATTGTTATCGTCAAACTCTAAAACCTGAGTGCCAGGATCCATTCCTTCCGGTATTGCCAAAAGCTCTCTGCCGTTGCACTCTACAGTTTGTTTTCCGTTTTTCCACATACATATACAAACCCTAGGACAGGCGCTGCATGATTCTAGTAATAGAAACAGTAAACTTATTAACGCGCTCACTCTTCTTAAGCACCCACTCATAATGCAGATCTAATTTACACCATAACCATCATTCCTCGTTAGCTCATTATTGCATTTTTTCTCTTGCATCCTGTAACAAAAAACAATTGTTTAGTACAATTTCAAACTAGTTAAACTGTACTTAAACACTAAAATGCAATAAATTGGACATATTACTATGCGAGTTTCAAATTTGCAATCCCCTATAACGTTCAACTACATTATGCTCGCTTTGAGTTAATGTTGCTAACACGTTAAAGAAAATACGAATAAAATGGGTTGTAATATAGTAACGTGCCAGCTAAAATAATGCGAACCGTGATTGTTTATCAAGCATTAGCACGTTACCTCACATACGTTTTTAAGAAGCAGATATCTGGTTAAAAAAACTTTTAAATCACAACCCGTAGATGATAGATGTATTAAATTCTTTATTACTCTAAAGCTAAAATATTGCATAGACTTACGAAAATTACTCAAAACAAGTAATTCAAATTATTTTTAAAGATTTCAGCAAAAATATCATTACGTTCTCTGAGACACCTACAGGACATAACTTGATGACGTTATTCGTGATTTCAGGCTTAATACAGATGCCCGTGGAATAAAATGTACTCCCTACCTGGCCACACGCACGATTCTACAGTTTGTTGAGGACGAAAGTGGTCCTATTTGGCTTGCCGAACTTACTCTTTGACGCAATGCTTAGTTTCAGGGAATGTCACTACGATACCATAGGGGCAACTCCATTATTAATATTTTTATTTAAGCTTAATGTGTAAATCTCACAAACATTTATTTTTCACATATTTTCGGACGTTCTCCTACAATTTGTGGTGTAAGAAACTGCAAATGTTGCATTTCGCATGTCTTGAAAGTGCAGCTGCGTCTACCAGTTATAGCGGCCTTCATTGTGTACGGTAGTGTGAATGTAGAGTGTGTAAGTATTATAATACCAAATAATCCTCTTACAAACAATCTTCTAAATACAAAATAATACATCCACAACAACTCTGTCTTACAAACAATATCATAAATACAAAACTTATGAAAAATAGCATCCCCACAGCACATACCTTATATACCAAAGTATAAAGTACAGTACACCTTTTTAAACCTAGGATTATCATTCATCAACTTCTTACTTACACCTTCCATAATATGTACAACAATTATCTTTAGAAGCTATGTAATTTAATAGCTTTTCCCGTATAGATGTAGTAAATGTATCTGCATTCAGTTATGTTCAATTTTTACCTCGTATAATGACAAACATCTGTACGTAGGTTTGTCAGAAACCCTTAAATTAAATTAAATTAGCTTTTTCTCACAAGTTTTACTGAAACTTAATTTAAAAATATACCTTCATAGATCACTTAAGGTATCTAAACAAATTAATTTAAATTTTACCGTTACAGATTTCTTCCTTGTTGGCTTTTCCAAAATATAGTAATTACCATTGAATGCTCCACCTTCTTTTAAATCGGATGGAATTCATCCACTTCACATATACGTTTATTGATCTTTAATATAATTTTCATACCTTCAAATAAATTTCTTCTTGCAATAGTTTTTAACTGGTTTGAATTTTCTATCTTCAATATCACTATATTTAACTAATTATTACTAGCAAATACTATACATTTTATGTACCACTTGAAATACGTAACGTATTGTATAATAACATGGACTGCATGCCGACGTCAAAGTTTCAACCACATTGATTCCTTGGCTGACCGGTATTGCGTTTAAATAACCAAACTTCTGACGCAATTTATTTTCAGACCTTTCTAGTATTTCGAAAACGTTTGTTTCGTTTTGCTATGTATTATATTAACGTTCGAATTTATTAAAGAATATGGGTGTGTCATTTACATTCGCTATCTACATTCCCGTTCATTCTAGAATTTAAGTTAATTATTTTATTACCTCTTCGAACTATTTACTAATTGGATGCGTTGTTTACATACGCTTTATCTCAACATGCCTGTTTAGTCTAGAACAGGGGGTCAATAAACACGCTTTTTAATAAGAAATACGTCTTTTTCTCATTGAATTACAAATGATATCCTTTCTGAACATTTATTACTGCGAGCTTCCCGTTATAATTTTATAAAAAACATGATCCTTTAATTACTAAAATGAAATCTTCCTTTAATAGCATTTACGCAAATACGATATTGTAATGGACGAAACTCTTTTAATAAACACCTCGCGTCAAACATAATTAATACTTTTATACCTGATATTTTACAAATAATTTTGCTTTAATTTAAATTGACAATGGTGCTCTTTAGAAAACTGGCACCCACTGGGTTCAAGCTATTTCCCAAATCTTTGTTTCGTATAGTAAATTGGTTTGTTTCACTTCAAGTTTTGATTTAAGTACGTCTTTTTAAATTTGTAAAAACACACCCATAAAACTAACAATTTGGTTTTTTCTCCAATTTTATTAAACTTTCTCCATTTTCTTCAAATTCCTTTAATTTTCTCAAGTTTTCTCAAGCTTTCTCAGGTTTTCTCGAGTTTACTCGAGTTTTTTTTTTCTTAAACTTTTGAAGTAGATGTTTACCATATTATGTTATATGACTCGCTATTACCTTGAATTATATAAACATATATAATGCAAATTAAGTTAAAACAGCTTGTGCTTGTGCAGATAACGTTACGCAGTCGAATTTAGTAATGAGTATTGAGTATCACCGTGTTAAGTAAGAATTGAGCGTTAGTGAATATCATCAGTGCTCTTTGTATAGAAATCTAAATACAGTAAGAAATATCTCTAATAAATAATTATGAAAAATAACTTATTTCGGTCCAAATAGAGAATTGCAAAAAAAGTTTGTTAAAATACATAAAGTGCAGATGTGCCAAACAATAGGGTTGAGGACGAAAGTTTACACAAATGGGAAGATCCGGTAGGTTACTTCTAAAACAAAACCACTTATTTTTCCATGTATTTTCTAATGGAAAAATATAAGGTCCATTCTGGTTATTTTTGTACCAAGCATTGAAATCGCCATAAGGAGGAATTGAGGATCAATTCAAGTTACTTTGCAACCAACACCCTCAGTAGATGTGTGACAGAGGAATCAGTACAGTAGAGGGTTTTTGGGGGTTCTGAAACCTCTTTTCCTCCAGAATCCCTCATTTCCTCACACATTCTGGACCAAATGGTTTTCTTCGACTAGCCATTTCATCTTTCGAGAAAAATATATCTTGTTTGGTGTGTATTAATATTAAATTCTTCTCAGCTACCTGAATTTCTAGGAAATTTTTAGATAGCATCTTCCCCTATGGAGCTACCATCATTTTAGGATTTTTTATCAGCGGCGATTTCTGACCACCCTTATAAAAATTTTTAGCCATGCAATACATTAAATTAGTCTAAAATTTTACGCAGACTCCGAATCTGTAAACAGATTTAAAATAGTATCGCCCCCTCCGTTTTACACACATACCCTCTGCGACATAAATCTTTCTCCATATTTACACCCACGAGATAAATGTACATTGTTTGATATCAATTAATATAGATTTTGCTCAGCTATCCGAATTTTTAGGAATTTCTCAGATTGCATTATCCCCCAGCGAGCTACCCTTATTCTAAGATTTTTTTACCCGCAGCGATTTCTGATCGTCCTTATAAAATGTTTTAGTCATGCGACACATCAAGTTAGTATAAAATTTTACGCAGAATTCGAATCTGTAAACAGATTTAACATAGAACCACCCCTTACCGTTTACACACATACTCTCTAGCAAACGTATAAAAGAATTTTTTTTTATATAAAATAGATATATCTTGTTTGGTATCACCTAATATTAGATTTTTCTCAGCTAGCTGAATTTCTAGGAATTTTTTAGATAACATCATCCCCCAGGGAGCTACCCTCATTTTGAGATTTTTTTACTAGCAGCGATTTCTAATCACCTCTTTTTTATTACATCTAGAATGCTTTCACCAAACACTTAGAGGTATTAACACAAAGAAATTAAGCGCACAAAAGCTTAATAATTTATTTTATCCGATTTACAATTTAATAAACTAATAGAACACAATTTTTACATTGCAAAGTATAACATTATTTTATTTTTTTCGTGTAGCCGAATCCAAGCAGTTGAAAGTAACCTGTAACAAAAAAAAGTGTTGTTTAAAAGAGAGGAAACGTGTTTTCGGTCAATAAGACACATCGTTGTTAATCTAACAATATGTTTTACCGTCCAGCGACACCGCATGGAGGTAAACGAGGGGATTATTAAAGATGGAGATGGTAGGTATGTCTTATAGCTAACTTACATGCTATTATATACATACACAATAAAATATATACATATATAAGTAACTATCCTATATCTTTATGCCCCATGCGTAGGTTGATATGTTTCCGGGGATGACGTAACGCTTGTCATCTTCGCCCGAAAGACTAATTTTATTAATCAACTGTGTATAAAGTTGGTGTGTAATAATTACAACCGGTACGCGTTGTTAGTCAACCAACATTTTGCAGATTACAAAGACAACAAGATATTGGTTGACCGGCAAACCCCACGTGGAGGTAACACGTACACTCTATCCACCAGGATAGAAGCAAGAAGGAATTGAAAGAAGGAAAGGTGGGAGAAGAACTTAAAGATTATAGAATCTTAAAACTAATATATTCAATAGATTTACAAAATCTATACAAATATAAACAACTATCTTAGACCTATATTTTTATGCCTCTATACATAGGTTAATACACATCCATAGATGACGTAACGCTTGTCATTTTCGCTCAATAAACTAATTTTATTAATAAGATGCGTGTACAAATCGTGTTTTTTACTCCGGATACATACGCTGACAAATACTCGACACCACCCAAATAAAGAATTAGATGCTTGGTAACTGTTAACATCCGCTTCCCTCATGTACGCCCAGGCACATCCCTGCCCATGCGCACCCCAGCTCATGCGCACCTCTGCCCATGCGCACCCCTGCCCATGCGCAGTCCTCTCTGTGTGACTGCTATTCGTGGTGACGTCATAGCCTTATGTAAATAAAGAGCAATGTAATACTATTTAATTTTATCTAATTTTATTTGCAGCTTAAAATTTAAATCGACACCCAAGTCCTCTGTTTCCTTTTCTAACCAACAGCTTGATATATAGAGACCGTCTAGGTTTTCGAATTGTAAATTGTCCCGAAGTTTATCTCATTATATAAAATCTTTAATTCCATCGACAACCACATCCATTTCTTCGTGTAATTCTTGCAGCTTGCGACAATCTTTTAATCGCGGCTTTCCTACTATATCCTGCATACGTATCTTGTTAGCTTGATCGACTTCTTCTTGTCGGTATTGGAGGGAATCCGTATTCTACCACTCACTGTTGCGTAGTTGCATGTCCACCACTTTTGGGAATATATGCTCGTTATAGGTTGTAGGATCCTCGGTTTTAAATGATCCGAAAGGTTCTTTACAGACAAATATACACTGTTTAGAGACACCCCTTTGCGTATGGTATACGCCAAGGTTACCTAACCCGCATTCCTTAGTTCGTCTATGTTATCTACAATTTCGATAAATACGTTTAGAATAACCTTTTAAAAAGTATACGAATTTAGTACCATCTTTCCGCAAAGACGCCTACATAACTAAAAAAGTACTTCTTACTAACCACAAATGCATACAGCTTCTAGAACCCGGAGGTATCTAAGTCATTCCATCGGCACATAAAATAATCTTTTAATTCTTCCTCATTTTCTCTAATAAGATGTTCTTTGTCTAACACATCTTTGTATTGTTCGCGTATTGTCGCAGTGTTTTCCATGTAGTCCTACTTTCGCCTTTTTGCATCAATTTCCACTGACTCCAGCAGTCTTTCTTCCACTTACAACGTATGGTGTGCATAATGGGGAAATTTCCTTTAACGTGAACGGATAGAGTTTACAGCAAATATTTACGCGTTGTCGTACAACCTATGGGCCAATGTTAGGCGTATTTATCAACTCCAATTGCAAAATGACTATTTCTTTTGGAATTGAAGAATATGATATTGCTGATTGTGTAAAATACGTACTACCTGCTTTAATGTAGCACTTGTGTAAGATTTTTATTTTATCTTGGCTGTCTTCCTCCTCTACAATCTCCAAATAATTTACAGGTAAATAGTTAAAACTGAAAGCTGAAAGCACATACTTTATCAATTTTTCTCTTTCCTGTGGTTTTTCGGACAACTTAACTTGCAAACCATTCAATTTCGTTGCATTGCTATTCCCCCAATAGACGTACTGTAGTTGGTTAATATACACTAAACAGCAGCTATTTTGCACCTTTTCCGATAGCTTACTGCACATTTTGGCAAGTGGTAGCGAGTACATTGGCGCCTTTAGTAAGTATAACTTACCATGTCTTCCAATAAGGTTAAACAGTCTTTTTAAGGGATTATACACCCGTTCCGCACTGACATAGTTTCCAATTGTACAGTTGTACATTCTCACCTCCAATCGCATAATACCACGTTCTTTAGCCAAAGTAGACGCGACTGTTTCCCTTAAACGTGCATCTGGACAACGTAAAAAATCTAGTATATGATTTCCAAGTTGTTTATTAAAATCAGGACTTGTTATCTGACACACAAATTTGTTGTATCTCTTAATTCTTGCATTGGTTGTTAGCCATGTTAAACAATCGATTCCCACATTTTTATCGTTGTCAACTATAATATTGCAGTTTTCTTCGTATTCGCCTTTATAGCAAAAGTTATGGTTTGTAGTTAAATAATTACACATCTCCATCTTGCTAAATATGCCAGCAAAACCTTGGGTTACATACATGTCAAAAAGATAGTAATAATCTTTTTGAGTCCGTCTAATATATCTTGTAGTTCTTCCAATCAAGTTTCCAACTTAACATCTGCTAGTGTCACTTTGTATGGGACACATTTAAGATTTTGGAAATTTTTATTAATGCTATCGAGGTCTTCTATTCCAATGATTTCTTTTACTCAATGGCCCATCTTGTTAATGCTTTCCAGAGAAAACGGAAGCTTAGCTTTAACGCCATGCCTAGCGGAAACAAATCGGTCGAACTTTCTTTGTAGATAGCTGTTAAATGTACCACAAATTTCTTTTCTGGATAAACATCCTTTACCGCCATATCGCTTACAAACGCTCTTATTTATTAACAATTTTGTTATCCGTCCTAGGTCGGATTTAATCCGATGTAGGTCGGACTGAGCAGGGGTGCGTATCGACATATATCCAGATATGTCTGATATATGTAGGATGTTAGGTTAGAGAGAAATTGCCTTATAGGGTGACATTGTCTCATAGGGTGAAATTGCCTCATAGGGTGAAATTACTTCATAGGGTGAAATTGCCTGATAGGGTGAAATTGCCTCATAGGGTGAAATTGCCCCCGACCTAGGTCGGTTTTATCCCAAATGTTGGACATATGTCAGACGTATGGCGGACATGGCTGACATATGTTGGATACATGTTGGACATACGTTGAACATATGTCGGATATATGTAGGATACATACTGGACATATGTCGGATATATGTCAGATATAGTTTGGATGTATGTCGGATGTATGTTATACGGATGCGATAGGAGAGAGAAGGACAAACTAGGGTGGAGAGAGGGTTTATGTTAGTTTACGTTGTTTGGAGTTAGGTTAGTCGGTGTTGCCTGGAGTTAGGTTAGGTTAGTTGGACTTGTCAGGAGTTAGGTTAGCTAGTGTCGTCTGGAGTTCGGTTATGTTAGTTGGACTTGTGCGGACTTAGGTTAGATAGAAGGACAAATTGATGCCAAACAAGGTACATTTATCTCGTGGGTGGAAATGTGGAGAAAGATTTATCTTGCAGACGGTATGTGTGTAAAATGGTAAGGGGTGGTCCGATTTTAAATCTGTTTCAAGATTCGGAGTCTGCGTAAAATTCTAGACTAATTTGATGTATCGCATGGCTAAAAAAATTTATAAGGATGGTCAGAAATCGCCGCTGGTAAAAAATCTAAAAATGAGGGTAGCTCCCTAGGGGATGATGCTATCTAAAAAACTTCTAGAAATTCAGGTAACTGAGAAAAATCTAATATTAAAGAAGATATATTTATCTCGAAAGATGAAATGGCTAGTCGAAGAAAACTATTTGGTCCAGAATGTGTTAGGAAATGAGGGATTCTGGAGGAAATGAGGTTCCAGGACCCCCAAAAACCCTCTACTGTGCTGATTCCCCTGTCATACATCTACTGTGGCTGTTGGTTGAAAAGTAACGTGAATTGATTCTTAATTCCTTCTTATGGGGATTTCAATGCTTGGTACAAAAATGACCAGAATGGACCTTAGATTTTTCCATAATAAAATCCTTGGGAAAATGGGTGTTTTTGTTTTAGAAGTAAGCTACCTAATCAACTCAAATGGCCAAGAGAGGTTAATTTAAGGAAAACCTATAAATGTAAACAGCACAGAATTGCTAGTCATTCGTTAATCAGATTTCTCACGCTGTATCTGAAAATGCATCATACATTAAAATGTGGAAGCTTTAGGTTTTAATAAATTTTTTGCAAACTTGTTGACAAGGAATGAACAAGAATGGCACAAAAGAACATTAAGTCGGGTATTGCATTCGACGTACATTTTGCTTTTCAGAAATTGTAATGATAGAAAAACGCGATTTTTAATGCATGTGACTAAAAGAAACTAATTAGAATAAAAAGTAGTCGATCATTGACATCGCGTACCTGCACTTACTCTTAATTGCATATTAATGGACTGATATAGTTAAGAAACGCTTGATCCATGAATGCAGCTGAAATGTCAATACGAATCCATTAATTGCTTCCTTTGTTGGATTACTGTTTGACTTACTAATCGAAATTCAAACTAGAACGTTCGAGTAGAAAATCCCGATATAAAAATAATTTCTATTAGTGTATACACAGTAGGTTTGTGTTTATGGACACTTTATGTACACTATTGCACGCTAGACTAGTGTTGTGTGAAGAACTGTTTTAATGGCGTTTCCATATTCCGATTGTACTAATAAATCTCATTTAAGTTTATATGTAGTACTCAACTCATTGCTCGGGGTCCAATTTAGGAAAGCTTGATTTTCAAATACTGTCGTATTCAGCGAAATTGTATTGAATGTAATTAACTACAAAGTTTATTAACTGTTTGAAACATCAATAATTTATCTCCTGGTTACTAATATCCAATTAGATGCTGTATATTATATACTCCCTTCTAACAACATAAGATAAAGCAATTACAAACTTTGCCAAAAACCGCTTTACTGTGTGTGAGTACAATATCGCTAAAAACCTATAAATGTGCAAATTTTTTTGATTGTATCGTAAGCAAAAATACCTAAAATATACAAATCCCAATAGATCATATTAGTTCAAAAAGTATCTGTCTGAAAATCAGTTCTCAAAGATTGCACGTCCGCAAGGAAATGTATCTAATCATCTGGAACTGACGCTTTGTTTTGTTGGTTTGACGGGAAAAACAGTTTTGTTGTCCTTTTGTAGTAAAATTATGTTGAAGGCTCAGGTTTTGCGGAAAATTGTATGCCATTATAACATAAGCTCAATAGAAGTCTTTGACAACATACTCGCAGAGATATTCTGGATCGAAAAGTGTTTACTACCTTAACTAACTTTCGTGCGAGACAAAATTCATAAGCTTTAATAAAGTAAATTAGTTTTTAATAAAGTGTTTAATTTGATGCAAGTAATATAGTGTCTCATACCAGTTTAGCCATTTAGTATTTCGTAAACCCTCTAGCTCTATAAAAATATTATTCATAAAATGAATAAGAATGCATGCGTTACATCTATTTCTATAAAAAAGCTACTATTTTTGAGCCTTTTCTTTCAAGTCACGAGGCTAGTTGAAAATGGTAACTTTGTCATTCAGTACTATGGCCCTTTTTGAAAACCAATACAAGGCAACTGATATTATTGGAGGTCTTCAGGGTCGGAGTCATGGTTTACAATAGTACTACGTAGGGTGTTCGATATAAATCGAGAACTGACAATACTAGTATTGATAGGTGCGACCTGACAGTTCTAACCTAAAGTTTAACATTATTGATAGTATACATACTTATAACATTTTACCATATGAACAATATTTGTTTTGTTTTGATTGAGTTGAAAATTTCATTTCGGCCAAAAAATGGAATTAATTCGTGAACATTTTCGTGTGTTGATTTTTTACGATTTCCGACGTGGATTAACTCCACAACAGTGTCCGAATCAACTTATTTTGACTTATGGGGAAGATGCTCCACCTAAAACTACTGTATATCATTATTATGGTGAATTCAACTGTAGTCGTAGTTCGACAGTGGATTTCGTGAAAAATCGCCCGTTGTGCGACAAAACATTGATGCTGCGCCCGAATTGATAATGCAAGATCGTGATGTGACTTATCGTGTAATTCAAGCGTCCCTAGGCATTAGTATGACAAATATACATTCGATGTTCCATGAACATTTAGTTGTAAAAAAGCTATGTGCGCGTTGAATCCCACATAACTTGACAATCGCTCCAAAAGACTCGTGTCGATCGGTGCAAAAAAATGCTTAAAAATACGATTACGGTGCATCAAACGAAATGATAACATCTACACAGGTGACGAATCTTGGATTTATTCGTAAGAACACGAAAGTATACATCAGTCGATTGTCTGGGTCTTCCGAGATGAACGAAATCCACCAAAAGTTTGGAGAAAATGGTTGCCTGTTTTTTCTGAAAAACTGGCGATGTCACGACCGTTGCTTTAGAAGATGATAGAACAGTTAATTCTGCTTGGTATACCACCAATTTCTTGTAACAAGTTTTCGGTGAAATGTGACTATTTGGGCACTCTGGTGTGTGTGTGTGTGCACGCGCGCGTTCATATGCTTCCTTCTTTCTGTATGTGCGTGTGCCTGGGTACGTACGTGTGTCTGTGTGTGTTTGTACGTGCCTGCGCTAGCGCGTATGTGCGTGCGGGCGTCCGTGCGCGCTTGCACTCGCGCGTACGTTCATTGCGTGCACTTATGTGAGGGTGTGTGGTAGTGAGTGAGATTTTATAAAAACTGAAAAACTCTTACGTATTTGTTTCGAATGGGTTCAGGTCACAAGCTTGATATCTACAAACCGGAATCAGTTTTAACGCATGAAGCCTCTAGAACCATATATTCAAATGAAACCAAAAAGCCAACGGCCATTATAGAAGAAATGGCTAGAACCATATGTACAAAGGTTGTTCTACAGAATTGAATACCTTATTTTATTGTGGTGTCTGTGTCCGTAATAGCCACGTTTGTGAAAACAAATGATACATCAAAAGTTGACCAACATATCATCGTCAGAGATGATCGCGTTATTAAAGGGTTAAAATGAAAGGGATTTTATACATGACTTGAAGTATTGCCAGCAACCATCAACTTCTGCCATTTTTTTGCGAGGCCCTCTTGGGCCGACGGCGGTCGCCGACGTCGCCGACGCCTAACGCCGCCACTGTAAAGCTGTAATAGTAATTATCCTCAATTTCTTAATATCAAAACAGAAATTACTTTAAGAACGTCTGGCGGGTTCATTATGCCTATCACTTTTGACGAGTGTATAAATATAGGCAGTGTGCACCCTCATCAGAATTATTTTCATCTCTGTTAATTAAGTAATCTTTGCACTTTTTGACATGCCGATCAAAGTCACACCTTAGAGTACTGAAGCTCGTGGCAGACAGTACGAATTACCTGTTGCCACCATACTAATGCTTAGATTGAGAGTAACGTCTTCGCAAGCTGGACTAGCTCCACATTAAAACGGTTCTCTATACTATACTACTACTATACTACTATACTATACTAAACTGTTACCCAATACGCGCACTTGATTGGTGCGCTCCCATACACAACTCTTAGCAAATGTCTCTAAAACATTCAGTAGGGCGCTTTTATTTATCTTGTCATTCCGAACAAACGACCAACTGCCAACTCTTTACACCTGGGCACAACACCTTCCAGTGTCTAACAGAAAACAGAGTATCTGGTCTCCACGGTAGCTCAACAGAAATAAACACCTGATTACTACTAGTGGTTGCTAGAAAATTCATCTCTACCTGTAGGGCCATAGCTGAGTATCTCTTCAAAGCTCGCCACGATTACCTACTACAGAAGTATCCACCGATTTAGTCCGGTTGATTCTAATAGTACGTCATATGTTATTAAATACTAAAGGAAGCTTGAAACGTATTATATTTTCTTGATCGCTAACCCCAAACGGTCACATTCTTTCCTAAATTGAGCTTAACTAATGCTCTCTTCTTAATACATACATCTGACTCTAGAAGTTGGGGGTCAGCAAAACAAAGTCTTCCGACGTAACTAGGGGTCTATTCCTTGGGTAGAGCTATGAGCAATGGGGGTAAGTCGAAATCTATGGAGGGTTACACTTAACAAAAAACAAACAGGCGCCACCAAGTCCAAATTGATTTATTTTAGGGCATAGCTAGTTTTTAAGGGCGGACTTGGAGACCCAAAAAAGAGATCGCCTTCGTTGATACACAAACTTGTCTTAACAGAATAAGACGCTGTTCCTGTAAGAAAGAATAATAATTAAGTCACATAAAAAATGGGAACACTATTTGCGTCCCTCAAGTATACCTAAAAAGTATAGAGAATATTTTCTGCATAATGGGATCATAAAATTTTAGTTCTTATTGCTTTTTGTTTACCAAGTCTGATCAGACTAGATCAGAATAAAAACTTTAAATGAAGAATATTAATTTACTAATAAGTATTTTCTTTGTTTCAGCAAATAAAATATCATTGTAATTAAATAAAATAAAAATTTGAAGTACTTGCAAAACTGGTAGTAAAGGTTATCAACTAATCCTTACTCAAATATTTTATAATTCTATGTAACTAAAAATGCTAGAGTTTCTTTATAACCCAATCAGATCTGTGTGAGTCATTTACAAATGAATATACGAAATTTTCTCATTAATTTAACAAAGTTAAAATTAGTTTGAAGTCAAAATAATCACCAAGATATTCTCTAATGTTATCAATAGTGGTTGTACTAAAATGCTAAACATGTGTTAGCCATTGGGCAATTGTTGACGGCATTGTTCAAATAAACAGGTGACGTAATAGCAGCTGTTAATTTACGTTGCAGCCATATGTAGTCACATCTTTACAAAACTAAGTGAAATCAAATTTTGATACTGGGGAAATTTGGTGAATAGTTGGTGGACTCATGTTTTGCTGAGTTGATCGCGTATTGGATCTTTGATATCTCAACATCCCACGTATCATGTTCTTCTACGTATGTACGGATTGCTGTACCAACTGTCTTATTGATTCTTTCCACAAAATTGCATTGGGGAGCATAAACAGCGTTATACCAAATTTTTGAATTTCGTACCTTGCACACAAAGCTTTAAAAATACGTCCAACTAATTGTGGACCATTATCACAAATAACAAATTGTGGTACTCCGTAGACAAGAAATACCTTTTCTTCCAAAACTTCTCGATCAAATGTGCGGTAGCACTACGTAAAGGTTGCAAAATCGAATACTTCGAGAACCAATCACCAACAACTAAGAGCCATTTATGTCCGCGTTTGGAACGAGGAAACGGACCCATCAAATCTAATGCAATGGTTTGGAATGGTAGTCCAACTTCTTTCTTCTTTCCCATCATTCCAAGGGGACCTCTATTGGGTGGTTTTGAGCACCACAAATCAAACATTTCCTACAAAATTTACGTACGTCAAAGATCATCTTTGGCCAATAATACAATTCTTGGACTCGAGACAAAGTTTTTAAGGAACCAAAATGTCCTGCTGAAGGGGGGTCATGACATGATTTAATGACATCTACGCGCTGAGACTTTGGCACCAAATATTTCCACTCTACAACATTCGCCGAATGCGGTAATAAGGAAGGTATAAACTTATAAATAAACCCATCTTCTACTTTCCATTGTGGGTAGCTTTTCGGTGACAACAAAATTTTCTTTCTCAAAGACTCATACCACAAGTCTACTGCATCAAGTTTAATCTCTACTAAGTTAACTTCTGGATTTTCTGAAGGAACACCACGACTAAGACAATCTGGAACTATATTGAACTTTCCTTTTCTATGCACCAAATCAAATGAGTGTTGCCTTAATCGAACTGACCATCTGGCGAGTTTTCCAGTTGGATTCTGAAGATTACTCAACCAAAGTAACGAAAATGATCGGTGACAACGGTGAATCGAACTCCTTCTACCCACGGACGAAATGTCTCAATTGCAAAAATAACCGCTAAACACTCTCTTTCAGTGGTGGAATAATTGCGCTCAGTACGGCTCAGGGTTTTGCTTGCGTACGAAATTACACGCTCTTCTCCGTTTACATTCTGAATCAACACAGCTCCTAACCCAGTGTTGCTTGCGTCACACTCAACGATAAAGGGTGCCGAGTAGTCTGGCTGCGAAAGAAGAGGTGCAGAAACTAATGCTTGCTTGATTAGCACAAATGAATTTTCTGCTTCCGCACTCCAGTTTACAGTTTGACCTTTTTTCTTACTTTTAATGAGGTCATTAATAGGCGAAACTAAAGACGAAAAATTCTTTATAAAGCGCCTGTACCAGCTGCACATTCCTATAAACCTTTTAATTTCCGTTGTGGTTTTCGGACGGGGAAAGTTAACCATCGCCGACACCTTATCGGGATCTGTACGAAGTGAGTTCGAACCTACTATATAACCCAAAAATTTAAGTGTTTTTAAAAATTCACATTTACTTATATTTATGGTAAGGTTAGCTTCTTTTAAACGTTGCTTAACCTCTACTAATAACTTTAGATGATCTTCAAAAGATGACGAACATAATATTATGTCGTCCAAATAGCAAAATACATGGGGTTCAAAACGTGGACCAAAAATTGCATCTACTAAACGCTGTTGCGTCTGCGCAGCATTCTTCAACCCAAATGGCATGCATGTAAATCTATATTGTCCTCGTGAGATAACACTGAAGGCAGTCTTATCCTTAGACGATTCACTAAGAGGGATTTGCCAAAACGATTTTGGTTAGTTTGAAGTCAAAATAATCACCAAGATATTCTCTAATGTTATCAATAGTGGTTGTACTAAAATGCTAAACATGTGTTAGCCATTGGGCAATTGTTGACAATAGTGAACAAACAAACAGGTGATGTAATAGCAGCTGTTAAATTACGTTGAAGCCACGTGTGATCACGTATTTACGAAGCTAAGTGAAAGCAAATTTAATACTGGGGAAAACCAGCTTATTTACAGGTAAACTGAATAACAATTTTGTACGTCTAACAAACAAAATGAAATAATGTACTTTCAGAAGGAAAGTACTTAGGAAATCCTTAATTCTATTACGAACCCAAGAGCAGCAGTTGTCCCTTGATGTAATGGAAATTACCTCGCAGCGCGGGAACAGCAACTAATTATACTTGCTTTCCATGCTTTAACACAGGTGTAGGAGCAAAGCGGGTTCCTTACTTGGATCACGGCAGCATTACTTTGTAACGTAATCTTCCGTTGTCTAAATTTATTTACTAAAATAATTTTTCATTGCGTAGCCAACAAATTAAGCTTTCTAAATTGTAACTTCAAAGGGATCATGTTGTCTCAAATTTTACAGTTGCGATTTTCGACGTGGTGTGCGATATATACGTTATCCATGCAGTTTTCTAATTTCTCGTTGGGATTTCAAATGTGTCGTTGCGAGTTCAAATGGGTCGTTGCGAGTTCAAATGGGTCGTTGCGAGTTCAAATGGGTCGTTGCGAGTTCAAATGGGTCGTTGCGCTAAATAAATTTTGTAAATTAGCTAATATGACAATGAATATACAAAATGTGGATTAGGTACTAACCGTTACTCAGGAAGTGTTTTTCACAAACATAGAGCGACTCGGAGGTCACTCGTCATTCTCTTAGAATGCATGTTTACGCTGCTTTTAACTATCGACGAGTGCGCTCGCTGCTTTCTTACATGGTGGGAGGTTCCGGATTTTAGTTCTCGGACCTCTCACGCGCGCGCCAGTGGCTGTGAAATTACACCGAACTCGGAAACAACTCAACTAATAATCCTTGATATTATAATACTATAAAAGTTTGATTGTTACTTGAATATTTATTTTAATTAATAAAGGTATTTTACTATTCATTGTACGTTTAATGAATGGATTCTCCTACTGCAAAAATAAAATTGTTACAAGCTTACACTTACAATAGGCAATAAGATCTGCTCCCAATCCGAGATATACTTATATGCTTCAACGAGCTCTACTACCGTGGACGGTGTTTCGCCTAGTCTTTGCGCTAACGAAAGTTGCCCAAGATATCCTGACAATTATTAGCATTACAAGATAGACATAGATTACCAACGTGGAATGGACTTTGTCCAAATACTGACTTCAGACTTTCGACGAAAGTTACTCATCAAACATGTCAAAACTACTAATGATCCTGATAATCGTGCCATTTTTAATCTTTAATCGTATAATAAATTTCTGTTAAATGTGCCTATAAGTGGTGGTTTTACTCTCTCACTCTTACCGCCATAGTGCTTATACAACATATGATATGCGTTTTAACAAATTGAAGTTATACACCATACTGTCTTGAAAATTAGACATCTATGAAATTAAAAGCAAAATAAATTATTCTGTACATGTGGCGTGCACCGTCATAAGGCTAAACTAGTCTCGAAATCAAAAGTGATCACGTTATTGTTGCTTTACCATTACTATTGCTCTTAATTGGTAAAAACTCTCATTACACATTGTAACAAGTGTCTCCCTTATTTAATTTTTCTCTGGCTTCTGTTACTAGAACAGATTATACATTATATTGAGAATGTCTAGTTTCTCAACTTTCTAATTTCATTATACGTCTTAGGTGCAGCAGCGGTTGCTATGTACGGCTAGCTAAAAGACAACATAAACGTAATATACCACGTTATTGTTTTTATTAGCTTAATTTGCAATTTAGGCCACACGTTGGCCACCTCTAATACGCCTTAAAACCCATTTCATAATTTCAAGTAACCCACTTAAATTCCTACAATAAAGTATAATATATAAAAATAAATTATACAGCATTAACATGAAACAAACTTTTTGTAAATAATTCGTTTTCAGACGACGAAATCTTAAGTCAGATTAAACTATTGAGTTACATTAGCTAAATATAACGTAGTAAGAGTATAGTTATTGATTTAAGACTGACCACTTGGATTCCTCAGCAAAGACACGCCCTGTATATTGAGAATTTTATATGTACTTAGTATTAGTAAATGTTGAGTGATCCATTAAATTTTTTTCTTAGAACAGAAATGTACCTCACATAATTACATACAATGAGTAAATAGTCTTTACAATAAGCATTGGAGAGCACCAATAATATTATCTTAGAATACATGAAGGAAAGATTGGTTCCAAATATATATTTAAACGCGCGAAAAACATACTAGCAAAGTATTAACTATTAACTACAAAAGGACGTACTTCTAGACGTCTAGAAAAACAAACTAGTCAATGATTTAATTTAGAAGAGAAATGTCACCTCATATGACAGATTTTAAAACCTTACATGTGATTTTCCCTTGCTCCACCCGAAGATATTACATTAGCCAGGAAGTGAGTTCCTTTACCTGGAAAATTTGGAATTTTGCCGAACACTTGCTGTTCCAAGCACGGTAGGGATCTTTAGCGTGCGTGACAACACTCACACACGGAACCTCCATTTTACCTCTCATCCGAACGAGGGTGAATTTTTGTGAAAAATACTCGTCTAACATTTTTCAAGCGGACCGTAACGGGATATTAAAACCACAAGCCGTCAATGGCCACGACGGTTATTCATCAAGAAACATGGGAAACCGCTTCGTAACGAGTACCACCAAAATATGTTGGTGTAGGTACGTGGTGATCGTGCTAACAAAGAATGACATCAGAAGAGGAGGATATGAACAAGGTGAACGTGTTGGTAGAGTGAAAATAGTGAAACCAAGACAAAAAAGAAACGATCGGTTTATTACAAAGCAAGCGGGTTCGGGCTATATCGTAGGACGAATAGCTTACGTTAAGTTGGCAGAAAGGCGGACTTTCCGCTTATGGTAAAGTAAGAAAAGTTTTAACACAAACGATCTTGTGCAAAAATACTAGTGCCAGATTACAGTTTAAAACGACATGTTGCAGGTAAAATATTAAACAGTTGTGAAAGATGTGTTCGCCCAACAAGTATCATTAGATTTTTCTAAAAACGTGATTGGGAGTAACTTAGAAGTCATTTAAGCAGGAAATGGAATTAAAGAAAAAAATACACGGGCATCTGTTGATACCTCCTGTTGGCTTGGAGTCAACAAAACTGCGAGTTAAACGTTGCTAATCGACTACTTTATACTACACTGAAATAGATGTAGGTAGTGGTTCATTATTAAGTGTGGCTTTAGAAAGAAATTGAAGTAGAAGCTCCCTTGCATTAATTGGTAGGTTGTTGAAGTAGAAAATATACTTGGTGTAACAATATTACTTCTAAAATTAAGAGGTATTTAGTAATTTATGGAGGTTTTTTCGAGAACTGTATTTATGAACTGGTTTTTGTATACATATTACAAATATTTTATGTGCTAAGGTTGGTTAAATGGAATCTGTTTACTAAATTTTATTTACTGAATAAAAAAAGGTAAAATCTTAGTTATTGTAGTAGGAGAAAATTCACACGCCCCCAGTTTTGACGTAAAATCAGTAACGAGTATTAGAGGACTCCTGTTCTTATTGAAACTTGGCAAAATTGAATTGGTTTCTTTCAAGCTGTGGCGGGGACTTTCTTTAATCAAAGAAAAGGAGAGAAAAAGAAGAAATGGCTTAGCATGAGAGAATGCATTGTTAAGTAGCGAAAAGGTTAAGAAAACTTTGGTAAAGAACATTGCAAGAGAAGATTTGTCTAGAAAATTGGTGGTTTGGCGCCCTATAAACAATGACCTTAGAGTTCAATGTCTTTCAAAGTAAGTGAGCTAAAATTTCAGCTAACACATTTTGTTTTAATGTGACGTATCTTTTTGACATGATTTGTAAGTATGTAGATCCTATGGTATACTACATTTAGTGTACCTATTGTTTAATTTAATAATTAATGTCTTAATATAAATTACTATTCAAGTTTTTATAATAATATTTTATTAGGAGTCGAGTATTAATTAAATTGAATAATAGTGGTACATGCTTTGACGTATGGTTGTTTGAATTTTGCTCAAAATGACAAGCAGCGAAAGGTTATTTCGTTTGTTCGTCAAATCTCCGTTCGCGAAACACGTTACATGGTTTTTGTAATGAAAAGGTCGAGCGATTTGCTTATTGCCATTTTGATTTATAACGCTAGAGGGAAAGGTTTCATATAAGGTTTGGTTTCTCTGTTGGTACGCTTTTCTTGAGGTATAGCTTCAAATAGCTTACTGTCACAAGATCGGATCTTCGTGGATAAATACGGCGCCCTGCATTACGTCATTTCAGTTGATTGGCTTGTGGTAAGTGAATAATTAGCGCAATTAGGAGTTATCTTCAAGATTAAAGAAAAACTGCAATAGTACTAATTCCTTGGTAACTTGCAGTTCCGGATAATATCTCTAAGAAGTTTGCTTGTTTGCTTTTTTTCAATTCCAATCATGGCTCTTTCGGTTGCCTTGTGGCGTTCAGCATTTGTTTCACAATTTAAGATAAACGATTACCTTTATATATGCTGTTCGGTTGCGTCTTTGATTTAAAGTTTGATAAAGAAGTCAGTATCACATTGATCCGAGCAAGTCAACTTGCAAATATTTGTTTATATTATGATGCAATAAAAACTCACACTTTACGTATTAATGTTTAGGTTTTATAACCTAAAGCCGGTTTGCATTGCCGAGGCTGAGCGAATTATTATTAAAGACTAATACCTGTAACTTAGGTAAATAAACAAAAGAAATCATACACTTGGTTATGATTTAGTATAGTTTTTGGGTCATATTTAAAGGAATCGTTTAACATTAAGTTGACATTTAACCTGTAGCTTAGAAATTTGCAGTAATATTGTGAGCCTGCATAAACAAAATTGGATATCAAAGGACGTTGTTAAATGTTGTTGCATAGAAAGTTGCTTAATTGATATGTATTTAGTAGGCAAAGTATACTGTACTAAAATTAAATTTGTTGCCGTTTTCTAAAATATTTTGTTTTTTTATGAATATTTGTTGCATATTTTGTAAATGAAATTATTAAACATAAAAAGAATAGAAATTTATTAAACAGATAACTTAAGCTAAATGTACTGATTTATTTTGGACAAATGCGTCCAAAAATAGAGAAACTTAATGCAATTCTTTGATTGCATTCCTAAATAGGTGTGATATTAATGGTGACGTATTAGTAATCAATTTTATGGCGTTTTGTATAAGGCTTGGTCAGTAATACAGTCTGGTTTTCATATTAGTAAGATTTTAAAATGACAAGCTCTTTTGTAGCCTTGTTTTGCAGTAGTCTTTAAATAGATTCGATAGTATGGTTTGATGGTAAATACATTTTTACTATAGGAAGCTATTTTGTATGGTATTTCTTTTGCCATAGCAACCAAGGAATAATTCGCTAGCGTATATATGTTGCTTCTGTTGCAATAGCGAGGTAGTAAGAGCACAACTCTGACGGCCTCCCTTTGCTCTAACTATATTGTTTTACTGTAAGTGCTACGAGCTCTCGTTTGATAACCGTGTTCACACGGCGAATGCAATACTTTCAATTGTGTCCAAGTTCTTTTATAGGGTATAACTTGTTTCTTTATGAACCTAGGACTTGGTGGCGCTTTAATATAGTGTTGCTCTAATTTTAGTTTCTATAGAGTGTTATGTGAAGTATAGATTTTAAGGACTTGTGACTGTTACACATTGCCCTAACCAGGAATAGACTCCTAGTCGGAAAGCTGTTTTTGCTTTAACTACTTCACTTAGGAAAGGATTTCCGTAGTCAGCTCGGTCCAAGCTGAGGCTACAAACAAAAAGAAAACTTGTTTCAATATCATATAGCAGTTTCTGATGATTGTATTCCCTATACTGGTGGTCCTTTATAGGTTCGGGTGGAGCATTGGAAAATCAAATGTAAGAGGGGGGGCGGTTTTTCATAGGTGTGCCCAAGATCCCGAATTTGAATCTCGACAAGGTTCGCTTGAAAAAATGTTAGGCGAGTATTTTTCACAAGAACACACCCTAGTTCGGATGAGATGTAAAATTGAGGTCTCGTGTGTGAGTGTTGTCACGCATGTTAGAGATTCTTACCTTGCTTGGAACAGCAAGCCTTCGGCAAAATTCCAAATTTTTCACGTAAAAAACTCGCTTCCTGGCCAATGTAGTACCTTCGGGTGGAGCATTGGAAAATCACATGTAGGTCCTTCATAGGAGATGCGTGTGACTACTACGCCCAAGGCCCCGGGTTCGAAACCCGACACGGTCCGCTTGAAAAATGTTAGGCGAGTATTTTTCACAAAAATACTCCCTAGTTCGGATGAGAGGTAAAATGGAGGTCTTGTGTGTGTGTTGTCACGCACGTTTAAGATCCCTACCTTGCTTGGAACAACGAGGGTTCGGCAATATTCCAAATTTTCCAGGTAACCAAAAACTCGCTTCCTGGCCAATGTAGTACTTTCGGGTGGAACATTGGAAAATCACATGTAGGATCCTCATAGGAACCATCTCAAGCCGCTGCAACTAATCGGTTCATTTTATATACGGTACTGTTATGGTGGCTCCGACCACTCAAAGTTAATTAGTCTCAAAATTACAAGTCTAGCGTAATGTCGTTTCCAGATTTATTAAAATTGACGCCACAGGTTCAGTTACAGGAGTGTCATTGATATCAGTGCGAACGTTTACAAAAAACTTATTTAGTTATGTTTGGTATTATAACATTTAAAATTCTAATTTTGAGTTTTTAGGTTTTGAGTTTAAGAGAGTATTGCAATTATTTTCTGAATAAAATTTACCTATATATTCACCAAAGAAAAAAACAACTTTAAACTGAAGATACCCCTAAACCCAAAACGCTTCCTAATACTCACACTTTAGTTGATTGCTGATTTCTGTCCTAGGGCTTGTTCTGGTGTATATGCGATTTGCAATAATAAAGTGTTTGCGAATGATTGAAGAGAAAACGATATTGGTGCATGGGTGATTTTGCGCGCATATTAGATTTATATCTGTACTTTTGTACAAATGCAAATACCACCAAATAACTGAGCAAATCAATTAACCAAATTCAGGTTTTAAATAGATAGCATTTATGTATGTTAGAAGAACCAAAACATGTATAATAATCACAGAGTGGTTTTAATATCTGCCGCAATTACATTTAATGTTAATTGTTGCCCTTCTTCGCAATTCGTTACAAGGACTAACTTTACACTCATAGCATCAAGAAACTTTCATTTCGAATGCAACGAAAATAATTTATATGACACCCCAATTTAATTTTTTTATGCAGTTTTACTTCAATACAGTTTTAACAATAATACTAAGCACGCTCATATTATTTAGCACGTAGCTAATGTGACAATAAATATTCACATACCAACCACGTTTCTAATACAGACTGTGTTTCTTTCTGTATGGCAAAAGTTGGTAATATCCCATATTTGCTGAGTGAGAATATTAATTTTAATTGATATTAGGTGAGATAGAAATGTAGAGACATATTTAGTTTTAACGAAGTTTGTTTTCTTGCAGTCTGAAAATACTGCGATAAAATTAATCCTTATGAGTGAACGTCTAGGAAAATTTAGACGGTAACAAACTGTTAATTATTTAAAGTTATATTTTATTTGTTTGAATAAACGTGTGCCGTTCAACTCGTTCCGTCTTAAAGTTCTGTCGTTTGCGAATTAATTATTACTGAGTTATGAAGCACTTCTACAGGAACTCATACTTTATTCGCTAGAATAATGGCTGATTTCGTTAAGTCAGTTTGTTAGCAATGCTCTCTAATTAAAATACGTAAATTTACTGGAGAGACGGATTTACTCCACTTTGCCGAAACAACTTATGAATTCTCACTTAAAACGAGGCTTCTTTGTCAAAAGCTCTTATACTACATGGATTACTAAAGTTAGATATTAATTACTTTAAAGCTGCGTATGGTTTAATGTTATCCACGATATACGTTCGAACGAATGAAATATCTGACAACCGGTGGAATAACTTTGCTTCCAGAACCGCAAGCCTTGTTAAACTACTACAGTAACATCTACAAACAACAAACTTCTGACAACAAAACTGCGTGCAGATGATTATTTAAGAGAGTAGTATCTGTAAAACTAACGAACGCGTAAAACCAAAGTGACAGCTATCCAAGTGATAACATGCTGACTATACCCCATTTTGAAATACGGTTTCTTGATAAAAGCACCAAATCTGAAACAAACTTTTACAATACATACATTAGTTTATGTTTGACTTTTTTGCCAAACATACCTAACAATGTAAAGTACATGGTGAACTGATAGTCAAAATTATATTAGTAAATGTGGTGAAATATTAAGATAAACCTTTATGCAAAAGCTAACATCATTTCAAACCGAGCTAGTGATTGAAAGATTGAAAATATAAAGTTCCGCACAGGATTTGAACCTGCATCTTAGGAATATTCTTACAGGTTAAAGGATTGCTGGAGTAGGAAGTAAACACTTTAATGGGTCCTAAGTTTTTGCATTAAATTTAATGCTTGATCGCAGCATAAAGTATGAAAAGCAATCAGGCTAATATTATGTATATAAAAATTGTAAATAAATGTCACATCAGTAACACCCACTTTGCTTGTATATAATTTAGTGTAACATGTTCTTTGTTTCTACGCTAGCCTGGTATGTTAAGAAGGTATGTAACCTGCAGCAGTTGTGTATAATGGAATAATAGATTAAACGCCAATATATATATATACATATATATGTATATGTATATATATATATATATATATATATATATATATATATATATATATATATTAAGACCAAATAATCTTTTTTGGGTTTTATTTCGTCCAAATTTGAAGTTTACAAAAATGTCATTTGTAAATAACTGACGTTTCGGGAAATATGTTCCCTTAGACTTAGTTCTAAAATTAGAGTAAAAAGTTTACATATTTGGAGACGATTCAAATTTACTTATATTGACTTGACCGAAAACTAATTAAAAATACTTATTTGTATGATGTGCATTCATCTGTGTAGTACAATTTGAATAAACACATTTAAGAATTAAACAATTTTAAAAGCTTACTATAAATAAAAACATTAACAATATGAAAACAGCAATCATTAAAATTAATTTTTGAACACAGTATACCTAGTAAGTTAATTGGTAGTAAAAGTCTATGTAGTGGGATGTGTAGTGGTATAAATCTATTACTGTTAGATTAAGACGTGCTGTTTATTTGCTTAATTGAAAGAATATAGAAAAGCATAATTTTTATCAAGGTTTTCTATAAAGTTTTTGTAATTTATGGTGTTCGTATGTTTCTGAATGTGGTAGCTTTCTAAGAAGAGTCTCTTTTTATAGGTTTCTTCTGTCTCTAATATTATGGTATTTTCATAGTCTGCCTTGTGGTGATGTTCATTTATGCATGCCAAGAGCGCAAGATTTTTTATTTAATTTGTGATCGCTTCTGTGTTGAGTGATTCTGTTTCTGAGCCACTGTTTGGACTGCCCTATGTAACTTTTGCCACAAATGCATGGAATGCTTTATACTATGTTGTTCTGTAGTGGTTTTGGGGTTTTGTCTTTGGTCATGGTGAAGATACTATGGATGCCATTTATGTATTTGGTAGATATATTTAATTGTGGAGTTAACAATATTTTGATTACAGACGGTGTTAGATGTGGTATAAATGGGAGTGTTTTATATATGTTTGGTTGATCTTGTTTACTTTGTGATGGTCCGTGTTTTGTTTGGAAAATTAATTTATTGGTTAGAGGTTTAGGATATCCATTATTGAGAAGAATTTCTTGAAGATCTTTAAGATTCGTTTCTAAGAAACGTGGATGACAAATTTTAATGATTCTGTGCTTTAGTGTTAATACCGTAGTAATTTTATGTTTGAAAAAATGATTGGAGTTAAAGTTTAAATAACGTCCTGAGTTTGTAGGTTTTTTATAGAAATCAAATATGAGCCTGTTGTTCGAATCTCTAATGACCGTTGTATCTAAGAAGTTTAGTCTTTTGTTGATTTCAATTTCTGTGGTAAACTGAAGTTTAGGGTGGAAATTATTAAATGCTGTACATGTTTCTTCAATTTTATTTTTGGGGACACAACAAATGACGTCATCAACATATTTTACAATAAATTCCAGTTTGAATGATAACTGAGATTTTGCCGTATCAATCAACATCCATTATCATTTGAGCGAGAATAGGAGATATTGGAGACCCCATAGGTGTGCCGGATATTTGATGATAGAATATATTCTGAAATGTGAAGTATGTGTTGTTAATTACTAAATTTAGGCTTACAATAAACAAATCAAGTGAAAAAGTACAGTATTTTTTAATGACACTCCATTTTTCTTTAATAATGTTGATAACTAATTCGGTAGGTATATTTGTAAATAGGGCTTTGACATCTAATGACATTAAAATATGTTCCTTTGGAATTAGATAATAGTTAAATCGTTCAACAAATGTGAACGAGTCTTTAATGCTATAACTCGTTTCGATAGGAAAAGCTATGCTCAGAATTTTTGATAGAAATAGAGCTAACTTGTATGCAGGTGTCATAATGGATGCAATTATTGGTCTAAGTGACAGTTGGGGTTTATGGATTTTCGGAAGTCCGTAGTATTTTCCCGGAATAGAGTTGTTTTGACTAATATCTTTCTTTGCTTTTCTGTAATAATTTGTTTTTCACTAGTATATTAAGGTGGTCGTTTACTTTCTTTTTATTGTAAATGTCGGATCTGTGTTTAACTTTGTAGATTGTTCTGTCATATAGTAGTTCTTCTGATAATTTATTGTACTGGTTTCGGTTCATAATTACGGTGACCGCACCTTTATCGGCATTTGTAACTATTAATTCCGGATGTTTTTATAAATATGTATGTTTTGCATTTTAGTTTGTGGATTTTATCAATCTTTGAATTATTAGGATTTAATAAAAATTTGTAATTATATTAGTTACTCGTGCCCTAAGGTTTATAAAACAAGCGAATATAAACGTAATACATTACCGCCAAATAAATCAAATTAAAATTAAATTCATCCCAATACATGCGCCTATTACTGATTTAGAATCGATTTATAGCGTTATCAAACATATTTGTACTTACCGTCAAATGCCTTTTCGATTTTAGGCAAAACCCCCAAGAAACTAAAATATTTTTAACAAATTCGTCCATTTTGTAGGTACCTTTAGAAACACAACACTGGAATGTTGGAAATCGTCTAATTAGGTCAAGTTACTCACTTTCCTGCCTAAGAAGAGATGAATATTATGAGCGGCGACAAAGTTTAGGGTCCCTTGGCGTCTGCGTAGCAAAACAAGCCTTGAACGTACTTTTCGTACAATAATCTAAATTTTAGCACAATGTTGTAAAGAAAGTAACTACAATATCTTTCGGTTATTAACACAAAGATATATTAATAATTTATAATGTGTTTATAGTAGTTTTCAACAGTTGTTTGATACTCCCAATAAATGTATAGTAATGCATAGTACAAAATGATTTTCAAACTTTGTTCAATAAATAAGGAGTTTCTAATATAATTGTGCTATTATTTTCTACAGAAATATTAGCACATTTGCGTTGTAATATTTAAAAAATTTTGTATTTGATATTAACACATTTTTGGTATAATTTTAGACATTTTTTCACCGCACAATAAATTGTTAAAATTTCAAAAAACTTTTTTCTCCGGGTAGACTTATGTTTTATACCAACGGCAGAGATTTATACACACTTATTTTAATCGCGCACTGTTACTGTTTTCTACTAGATTATTTTAATTAATATGACTTTCACTTATAACTTTCAATTTAACTTCACTAAATTGAAGTTTACGTATTACTTTTATTTCGACTATTACAATTAGTGCGTCGGATATGAAATGAATGTCCTTTATCTGCTCTAGGTTCGTTTTATAGACAAATTTGTTCTTTCTTTTTAACTTAACTTAATTCGGTATTGCATGTAATAGACACCTGACTTTGCACGTACATCAGATCTTGGTAGTATGGAATTTGAGTAGCTGGCCACGCTCATTGAAAAATGCTTAACTTCTACCTATTTTGTCTTCGACGGACAATTTTACAAACAAACTTCTGGCAAACACATGGGCACGCCTCTATTCCCTAATATGGTCAATATATTCCTGGAGTCAATGGAATCTATGGCTCTAGAATCCGCAGACCTTAAACCAAAAACCTGGCTACATTATATAGATGGCACTTTTGCAATCTGGCCCATTGACACCAAGCGCTCAATAATTTTTTAGATCACATAAGCAATCAGCATAAAAATATTAAGTTCACTATAGAAATTGAGAAAAACGGAACTCTGCCATTCCTTGACGTACTGGTGGAGGGCCAACCCAACGGACGCCTAGGTCATTCCGTATATAGAAAACCCACAAACACAGACAGCTACTTCACATCATCATCATCCGTCACAAAAATCGTCGTTAATCAACTCTCTAATCCACTGCGCAATTAAGATTTCACAACCAGAACATCAATCTAATGAACTGACCCATCTGAAAACTAGTTCTATAGAAAACGGCTGTCACAACTCAGATATCGGCGGAGTAATAAGCCGGCATCTGCATCCAACACAAACCACGAACCCCCAAACGCTATAATTCCGACACGATCTTTAGCAAATCTTCCATATATACTCAAAGTAACAGACCGAATTGGCGAAATTCTACGTAAACACATCAAAACAAACTATAAGCCCGCTAATAAAATTTCACAAACATTACCAACCGTAAAAGATCCCGAAAATATTTTTAAGGCCCCAGGCGTATATAGTATATACTGCAGGTGCGGTTTAGTATACATTGGGGAAACAATACGGTCAGTACAGACTAGACTAAACGAGCATAAGCGATGCTTAAGAATAAGTCAGTACAATCGCTCAGCGGTGACCGAACACCAACATGAAACAGGCCATACCGTTAACTTTGACAAGACGAAACTAATTGCCAGAATTCCATTTTCTATAATAGAAAAATCAGAGAATCCGTAGAAATCACTAAAAATTCTAACAATCTAAACAAGTATGATGACTACTGCCATTTTCTCATTTAGGATACGAGCCTATGTTCACAAAAGCAGAACCGTAACTATCACTAATCCACTACACATGATCACTCAAGCAGCTGTTGTCGCCCTATATAAACTACCACTTTCGCTATCTTCACCAGTTACTTTGCACCAAGACACCTTTTGTATTTATCGGGCTGGTGAGTCTGCTACTTCACATGCAACTTTTCAAACTTTTTATACTTCTCTACTTAATACTTTATCATTCTTTTCTTTATTATTATTATTTTTATATTCATATTTCATTTTTCTTGTCCTGATGAAGCCCCTTACAAAAGTGGGCAAAACGTTGACCTTAGTTTATAAAATGACATGGTCCCAAACCGAAACCATAAATATATATCAAGTCTCCGGCCGTTATAGCCTCCAACAATATCTGTTAAGGATCCTTTTGGCCAAAACAAACCTTACAAGCGGGTAATAAAAAGCCAGGTAAACTCTCAATAAGATAAGAGATTTTAGTTCTGTAAATTTAAACCTGCTTATAGGTGTTAACGAATAATTTTGCCTGGCATCGAGAAAGTAATTCCAGCATAGGGAACGAATTCAATATATAAATTGTTGGTTATTTTGCAAAAAGACAAGCCCGTGACCGGTTTCACTGTTCTTGCAGATCATTAGACGGACGCATATCTTTTTGCAAAACAACCAACTAAGTTCTAAAATAATACACAAATTAAAGTGT
This sequence comes from Platerodrilus igneus, assembly GCA_036346225.1. Classification (NCBI taxonomy): domain Eukaryota; kingdom Metazoa; phylum Arthropoda; class Insecta; order Coleoptera; family Lycidae; genus Platerodrilus; species Platerodrilus igneus. The sequence goes on along the minus strand of JARFIW010001227.1, from coordinate 119,981 downwards.
ATCTATAGTGCAAATATTTCTCATGCGCCCTCTATACTCGGGTATAGAGGGCGCATGAGAAATATTTGCACTATAGATACACATTAATTTGTGTATTATTTTAGAACTTAGTTGGTTGTTTTGCAAAAAGATATGCGTCCGTCTGATGATCTGCAAGAACAGTAAAACCGGTCACGAGCTTGTCTTTTTGCAAAATAACCAACAATTTATGTATTGAATTTGTTCCCTATGCTCGAATTACTTTCTCGATGCTAGGCAAAATTATTCGTTAATGTTTAACTGGAAACGGATTGGTTTCCGTCGACCAACTTCCTCGATTAGCACTGGGTGTAGTACCTTCTTAGAAGGTCAGCCAGTGCTAGGTAGGTAACAGGTCATTTGTTTATTTAATTCTACCTAAGGTGAGAAACATTTTGATAATTATAAGTAAATAAGTATTTGTTAGGAATAATTTTATGCTTGAAAATATTATGCTGTAAATGTTCTATTATCTTGTATATGAGAAAAATATTTTTAGACTGTATAAATGTTTTGTGAGATTCCTACGCTTGATTTCGTTTTGTAAACTCCGTCAACTCCATTGAGCTAGCCAGGCAATGTAAAGTTAGAAAGTAAGATAATTCTGTCTGTAGCCCTTTTTAGCGACGTATAACGCCGGCCATTATTGCAGCACTCTTTCGAATGTCACAGCAATATATATATATATATATATATATATATATATATATATATATATATATATGCTGTGATTCTCGCTCAGTTTTTGAATTGCCCACGTTCTGTGCCAAGAATTGCTGTGATTCTCTTGTCCGTTGAATCTCTTCTGATAATCGCCTCTTGACTCTTTCCGCCTCGGCTGCTCACCTAGATAACTTTCATCCTAATTCATAAAAAAGCAAACACATTCCTACCACAAACATCAACGTTAATTCTATTTACATTAATATTCACAATACATTAAATTTTCAAAATTAAATTTCTGCATAAATTTTAGCATCATAAATTTTCAAGTTTAAATTTGTCATCATTTTAATTTGCATCCAGAATTAGAGTCCTTGTAGGATGCATACTAATTAAGTTAACAATATTTGCAGACCTGAGTCTGAATAAAAGGGAGCATCTCCCACCCCTTGACGTTAATTTAACAGGTTAGTCTAATTGAGCTCAAAGACAGACCCAAATTTTCATCATAATCAAAAACATAAACTTGATAAATACTCCTTTCTACTTATACAAGAAAATTTTACCTTAAAATTTAAAATTTGTTGTTTATACAAATTTACTACTGTCCATCTTTATCAAACAAATTATAAAGATATTCAACACACACCAAAACATCTAAGATCGAACAACCATGCATAAGTTACCTGAAGGTTAATGCACTCGTGGCTCCAATGTACATCGTCCTTGCTAATCCCACCATTCCAGCTGGGTTATGTTTACGTCCTCGAATTTCTGGCCGCCTTTAAAATTTTTCTACACCACCATTCGTCTAAAAGGATTCAGGGCTCCTCAGGAACTCATCTATGTATATCTAAATCTTGTTTTGTGCATCCAATCACGTTTACGAATAACACTTGATTACTAACCCTCCGGAAAAATAGCAATGAAATTCATAATACTTTTACGCTATACCAAAACCGCATACTTCTATTTATTTATTTATCGTTACTAATTTGGATAATTGGTACAGTAATACCCGCAAATATAACTAGACTTTATTACCTTTATCTATCTTCTCTAAGTGCACTAATGCATAATAACTTGTATCGTAGCCCGCAATCACCATCTATTCTGCTTGAAGTATCGAATAAAATCAAAAATAAAGAGAGACCGCTTGAAGTATCGAATATAATCAAAAATAAAAGAGAGCTAAACTCCTATCAGCACGGGTTTATATAATGGCTCGCTGCGAGTCGAATTTGTCCCGCGACGGACGATTTTTAGAAATTCGCATTCTATTTTCCCTTCCGATGGCTCGGCACAATGATTCTACTTAAATTTGCACTCGTCCGAGTTGAAATCTAAGAAATTTCCACACGTATCGCAACAAGTCTGCGAACAACTAATTAATTTTATATAGAAATTGTTATGCTTCCACCTCTCATGTTTGCATCTTATTTCAACCTTACTCGCCAATCTAGTCTGTTCGTTCTATCTACAACCTGTGCTCTTGTTTTACATATTTCCCCTCATTTAACTACCAATGCATTCCCTCTCGCTTATCCTTATACCACAAACTTGCTTTCTTACTTGCACTCATATAGCTTAAAGCTTATCGACTATCACATACATCGTTATTTTTGCAGGTGTTCTGAGTTCTAATACGCTGAAGGCTTTTACGTGACTTCCCCACGTCTTTATAATTTCTCGATAGCTTTAGTACTTGGAAAGATTAAATTAAATACAAGTTGAACATTTTAACTCGGCTTCTTTTTTATAGAAAGCATCCAGTGAATAATCTAAACCCCTTATTTTTAACGAAACGAATAAATTTTTATGCTTCATGGTTTTAATAATGCGTATTATTTACTGAAATTCTACATTACTTCCTTTTACACGTTGATTATAATTATATACAAACCCTAAATTCTAATTGAATGATGTAAATCTACACAGTAGGCCTTTAATTAAGCGTACTATTTCCACTGCTTTAATATACACGGTGTTTAACATTATCTGATGTTTAATAATTTTTACCCTTGTCTAAATTTGAGTAATTATATATATATTATATATTTATATATATATGCCAATTTCTACCATATTACTTTATATTAATAGTAACTTTCGGGTAATAGCCAAAATTAATAAAATAATAATATAATATTTTGCTTAATTTTGGTCTACAAGACCATTATCAAAATTTATTAAAAGCAAATGCTATTCTTAACAGCAACTACAAATTTTATTATGAACATGTTTATAATCCTTCATATAATTAATCTTACCTCTATTTCAATTATTTTATGAATTTTTAGAAATTAAATTTAACATTAACAGTAATCAAACATTTTAGTATTGAATAAAATGTAAATACTTTACTTTAAAAGCTAAATTAAAACTGTCGATAATAACATTAATAATTATTGATAACAACTTTATCTAATGTACATTATTGTACTAGCAATTATCATCAAACTATTTTATTTCTTAAATCTACAGGATTAAACATTAAATGTACATTTGCAATTACTTTTAATTATACTAACATTACTGTTAATTTATTATCCCAATTTTTTATTACTATTTATTTGTTATGTTAATAATATTAAAGTTTTTATAAATCCGCCTTGCCAGTTTTTGAATTTCTCCTTTTTCCCGTTGTATGTGTATTACCTCAAAAATTTCTTAGTATCATGTATTTCGTTGTCTATAATGTTTATTGTATTAAAATTTAAATTATGCATTTTGCTTATATCGCGATTAGCGAGTGCCGTACATGCATTATTAGCTTTAGCTTTTATTAAATATTTGTGTCATAGTACGCTTACTAATATATTGTTTAGTACAATATAAGTACCGGGATTCTTTGCAATTTATTTTATATATGATATGCGTATTACTTTCTTCCAGGGTATCAGGTTTTAATCTACTAGGTTATCATAAAGTAAGGGATATATTTTAAATCATTACAACTTTTAATAAATTAAGTTGAATAAAATAAACAAAATCTAGTTGCTTAATGAATGGGATTTTACCGTATCTTGAGAACAAAAGGTTGTCATAACAATTGTTGACACTAGTGTCAAAACGAAATTATTCAATTTGAAGTTTTATTTTAAATTACACTCAAGTAAACTTGATTCAACCTCAACTGTAATAACATGGATTTACAAACAAGAATTGGTTTAGTTCAGTGCATTATGAATCCGGCAGAAATAACACCGCTGGATTACGAAGATTTCGCACGAGAATGGGTTTGAGGACCCTGTCAAATAAAAGCGTACCGCAATTTGATACAAAATTTGAAAGAACAGGGTCTGTAACTGACTTACCAAGATCAGGAAGACCAATAATTAGTGATGTCCAAGTTGCAGAGGTTCCTCATGAAAATCAAGACCTAGCAGAAGCAATTCACTCGCAATCAGCAGTGCAAATGCGATATCCAAGCGATTGCAAATGCCGTATACCACGGTTTGGAAAATTTTACGCAAAATTCTAAACATGTATCCATATAAACTGAAAATGCTGTTTGAATTAAAGGACGCAGATTTGGCTACTAGGTACGATTTTTCTTTGCGAGTAATGGCTTAGATGGAAATTGAACCCGAATGGTTATCCCGTATTTTATGGACAGATGAGGCACATTTTACTCTGAATGGTGGAGTCAATACTCAAAACTGTAGAATCTGGTCTGCAGAAAATCCGCAACAAATCGTTCAAAAGGTCTTCATGACAAGAAAGTCACCGTTTGGTGCGGTTTTACAGCTGATTTTATTATTGGTCCGTATTTCTACGAGGAAATGCAGAATGGACAAGCCGTATCTGTAACTGTAAATGGTGAACGATACTTGCAAATGTTACAAAATTATGTTATTCCACCGCTGCAAAACGAGCACTACGGAATTGAAAACATCATTTTATGCAGGATGGAGCACCCCGCACATTTTTCGACCAGTCAAAGAATTGTTAACCAACGTTTTTCAAGATCGCGTGTTAAGCAGACATTTCGTAAATTCATGGCCACCAAGATCACCTGATCTAAACCCAGCGGATTACTGGCTGTGGGGTTATTTAAAAGTTTAGTGTTTAGAAGACGACCAACTACGCTACAAGAATTAAAAGACAGTATTACGGAGCAAATTGGTACAATTCAACCAGAAATGTTACGAAATGCTGTACAATTTGGAGGTAAGGATGGTGATCTTACAACAACAAAATGGAGGTCATATTGAGCAATTGCCGTAACCTGTTTTGGGCATACTAAATCCCATTTCATAAGCAATTACATTTCATTTATTTCTTGTTATTAACTTAATTTGTTAAAAAGTTATCATAATTTAAAATATATCCCTTACTTTATGATAACCTTATATTTACAAATTTTTTTACAGTTTTACAAAAAAGTAGATACTATGAGCACAGATATTCAGAAAAAACTAATAATAAATGTACGGCACCCGCTAACTACGCTATAAGCAAAATGCATAGTTTTAATTTTGATAGTCCTGTAGGCTCCGAAACTATCCACTAGCTATCTGATTTTATGGATTCTTTCTTTTATATTAATGAAACCATTGTGACAAAAACAAATATAGTAATTCAAAATAATCTTGTTACAAACAATCATTTCACTCGCACACGATAACTTGAATAGAAATATAATGAGTATTACAACATCTCTTCCGTACGACACATATTCTAACTAGTAATATAATAAGTCCCAAATTCTTCTTTTCACAGACACAATCTCAACCATTTTCTAAAAAAGGTTGATCTGTAAATAAGTAAGGAGTCGTTCGATTTGAAAAAAATTCCGAACGACTTGAGAACCTTAGGAAAAACACAATAATAATTGTTATCTTACACGACGGAGTTATATTAAAAATACTGCTTAGAGTAATTTTTTATAATAATTCTAAAAATGGTGTTGGTGGTTAAATACATACAGGTAAAACCCACTATAAAACAATTATAAGCGTCACTTTTCCAGTCAAGACTTGCATATAACGCCAATTAACATAATAAGGATGCGCACGCTCGACCATCGGCATAAAAAGGAGCCATGTTTCAGTGCATTAGTCGTCAAAGTATCGTCGAGTTTGATTAAAATTAGAAGTTAAAGATGAATTTTTCTTGTGTTGACGTTACAAGTGATGTGCGAGTACCACAATTAAATATCAACCAACTAGTTGGTAAGACAACCTATGGGTTAGGCGAATTTCCTCCAAATTCTCACCACCATATAATAGAAGTTGGTTTTGATTTATATGGTGGTTTTCAACCTGTCATCCAAGTTATTTGCTGTAGTGGTATGTGTCCAGATTCTACGATAACATTCTCATACTTCGATTGGAAGAAACTGTGTATTTTTCAAGTGGAATTTCAAATTCACCAATTTGCTCAAAACAAGTCAGATTAAATGGTTTGACTACTGGAGACGACGTTGTTGACATACAATTGGATCAAAATTTCAAATTGCAGCTGAGCACAGCCTTTAATAGAAGTATATGGCTGTTGAACAATTTTGTAAAAGAGAATTTATATAATATGGAAATTACGAAAAATCGGAATGTTATTGTGCTACTTGCGTACGTGGGCATCAAGCTATTAAATTTGCGAGACTTAATCTGTTTTAAAATGCCTGAGTTGAGGTGTAGAAACTTTCCAGAATTCTACGAAAAATTTGTAGGTGATATAAAAAATGTATGTGGAAATACGACGAAGGAAGAAAGGGTTCAAACGTTATTAGAGGAAGAGAGCCGTGCCAGTATTTCTCTGTCTAATGATTGCAGCAATTTAAATTACTTGTTAGTGTTGGAAATTATTAAATGTTACCCCATCCAATACTTAAAAGATGTAACTGCAAGGCAATCGCTGGCGCAAATGTTTAGAGGTTTGACTATCCTGGATTCGCCAGACTCTGGTTACCACAGCGGTTTATAGATGTTATCAATACATGTATATATTTTATTAAAAACATTATATTTCTTGATAAAGTTTGTTTTACATATGTGTATCGCCAACACTAGCAAAAATTATTAGTAGACGTATTAAACTATTTTGTTTTTATTTTTAGGTTTAAAGCGGTGTACCCCGCAGATAATAAACAATATACTTCATGTCAACAAAAAAAAAAAGTTGTAGGGAAATTCAAAGACAGCTTTAATGTGGGTCTAGTATTAAAATTTGTTAGTAGTAAGGCTAAGTCCTACTGTATTGTAAGCGAGAAAGACACGATTAAAGAAATTAAAGGGGTCTCACGTAGTGTAGTTAAAAATATTAATGTAAATAGCTTTAAGGACATTGTATATTGCGAAAGATTTGGTTCTAGGAAATGAGCAACCTACGAAAGTACGGAATACTTGGTATTAATGCTAATTAATTTAGTGACCGCGCTAGTGCACTCTTCGAGTGTCTTCGGCAATCTTCGATAAAATTAATTATTAAACTTTTGTGTGCTTAATTTCTTTGTGTTTTTAGCTATTGATTGGTTTGCATTCAGCGTACTTTCCTTCTGTAATTAATCTATTTGTTTGGAGAAACATACGCTTTAAAAGGAATTATACACTGCTTTCACATGTAATTTGGGTAATCCATAATCGTCAACAAATTAATTCGGATACGAATTGTATTTTCCAAGTACCTATTTAGTATTGACTACATTGACTACATAATTATGTTATGACGTGTTTAAAATTTTAAAAGTCGTGGTTTTGAATACTCTAAAAACAGTACATTACGGTTTGAAAATGGTTTTAAATATTAAACACTCATGGCTTATAAAAAATTTATTTCTAAAATTCCCACGGTTTTAGATTGCCTGGGAACTTATAAATAAGATTAACATGGGTAGTCGAAGAAAACTTTTATCTAAGTTAGATATGAATGCAAAAATTTAGCGGTTTGGGGCCTTTAAAGTGTAACTTTGTAAGGGATGGTCTAATTTTAAATCTGTTTGCAGATTCGGATCCCGCGTAAAATTCTAGACTAATTTGATGTATCGCATGGTTAAGAACATTTATAAGGACGGTCAGAAATCGCTGTCGGTAAAAAAAATCTTAAAATGAGGGTAGCTCCCTGGGGAATAACGCTATTTAAAAAATTTAAAGAGATTTGGGTAGCTGAGAAAATTCTAATATTAATTGGTACCAAACAAGGTACATTTATCTTGTGGGTGGAAATGTGGAGAAAGATTTATCTTGCAGAGGGTATGTATGTAAAACGGTATGGGGTGGTTTTATTTTAAATCTGTTTACAGATTCGGATTCTGCGTAAAATTCTAGACTAATTTGATGTATCCCATGGTTAAGAAAATTTATAAGGACGATCAGAAATCGCTGTTGGTGAAAAAAATCTTAAAATAAAGGTACCTCCCTGGGGAATGGCGCTATCTGAAAATTTGAAGAGATTTGGGTAGCTGAAAAATTCTAATATTAATTGGTACCAAACAAGGCACATTTATCTTGTGGGTGGAAATGTGGAGAAAGATTTATCTCGCAGAGGGTACGTATGTAAAACGGTAAGGGGTGGTTCTATTTTAAATCTGTTTACAGATTCGGATTCTGCGTAAAATTCTAGACTAATTTGATGTATCGCATGGTTAAGAAAATTTATAAGGACGGTCAGAAATCGCTGTCGGTAAAAAAAATCTTAAAATGAGGGTAGCTCCCTGGGGAATAACGCTATTTGAAAAATTTAAAGAGATTTGGGTAGCTGAAAAAATTCTAATATTAATTGGTACCAAACAAGGCACATTTATCTTGTGGGTGGAAATGTGGAGAAAGATTTATCTCGCAGAGGGTACGTATGTAAAACGGTAAGGGGTGGTTCTATTTTAAATCTGTTTACAGATTCGGATTCTGCGTAAAATTCTAGACTAATTTGATGTATCGCATGGTTAAGAAAATTTATAAGGACGGTCAGAAATCGCTGTCGGTAAAAAAATCTTAAAATGAGGGTAGCTCCCTGGGTCGTGGTGCTATCTAAAAAATTCCTAAAAATTCAGGTAGCTGAGAAAAATCTAATATTAATTGATACAAAAGGATATAGAGATATCTCGTGGGTGGAAATGTGAAGAAAGATTTATCTCGCTGGTGGAAAGAATGCGGGTGTGACGTAATCAAAATGGTTGATGTGGGTGTGTCCAAGCAGAGGGAGTCCGTCCTCCTCAATTCCTCCTTATGGGAATGTACATGTAAAATGTGTGAGGAAATGAGGATGCTGGAAAAAAAGAGGGCCTGGATAGCCTGTATTCCTACTACTTGTATCTAACAATCACTCTGCTTTATTTTTTTGCTTTTCCTGAACATTTTAGAATTTTCTTCACTTCTACCTCATTTCATACTTCTTGCTCAAACTGATTTCCCAACTTCAATATTTATTTATTAATTTCATGTAATAAATTTCTGCTCACTTTATTATCTGCGTCTATTCGCAACTTCAACTTATCTTTCAAATCATCCGAAAAATAGCATCCATCTGTAATCCAAGTACAATCCTAGACTTATTCTCAAACTTTATATTCTCTATCTCACATTTTAAAATCACCATACTCTTTATACCTGGGAACTTTCTGTTGTTGGATGCTACAAAGTTTACGTTTAAAAGCGGGTATCAATTCATTGTTTAATTGTAGAATATTATTTTTAACAAAATGCTCCGAAATCAGCGATACTTCAGTTCCAGTATCAATACGCACTTTAATTATTTTATCTTCTACATTTAAATTTAAAATACGTAAAAACTTTTTATTAAAGTTATTATCATTTTTTAATTTAAATTTAAAAACTCGGATTGATATTAATATTAATTAATTTTAATGGGTGTGCTTGCATTGCCTTGAATTGAAAATACAGGTTTTATGCAACCGGTCCATGCCTATTTATAGTTTCTGCGTACGTACGATTGTTTACTCTTCTTAAATTACCTTCATGATCTCCTTCACTTAGTGAATTTTCGTTATTATAACCATTTTCCCTGTTTCCATTTCTACTTTCCAAGGTCCTAGTATCATTATTTTTTTCCACTTCCCGTATTGGTGTATTATTCAGTTTCCAATTTGAGTCATTATAAGTTTTGGCCTTGCATTTCTCTGATATCTAACAAAATTCACCAGATGGTTTCTAGATCTTTTCTTCGTTCTCTTCGGTTGACTTATTTTATCGTGCCTTTGCAAAAATTCTCTGGCTACAATATTTTGCAAAGCCATGCATGGCTTACTTATACCTCAAAATGTTATTTAAAAATGTAATTCAACGTTACTAAGTTGATTTGTACCTCATCTAGATACTGTACTAACATCTTTACAAGAAATCTGCAATCTAAAGCTCCCATTGCAGAGGTTACGGTTGTACTACTAAAGTGGCGTACATAATATGAATGGAAGAGCGTTAAACCAGTAGTTCTGAAGCTGAGGAGTGTATTTAAAAAGGTTAAGTAGCTTCTGATTTGAAGAGGTTGTTTAGAATTCGATGTATGATTTCATTTTTATCTAAGTACACTACTGCTAACTCTACAAAACTCTGCAGTCATTCTGTAGTGTCTACACACATACAGACACACCCACCGATGTACGCAAACTGACGTCTACATTCGTATACGCCCGCACGAATCTAAATATCTATTTTATTTTTACATGCACAGTATGAATAATGATACCTGTACATTTTTCTTCTTTGAAGTATGTTGATGTAAGAAACATTAAAAACAGCTTTTATTGTATTTCCAGTTGTGCCTACATCTGTTGTGATAAACATTTTAATTATCCGTGATCATCCGGAATAGAGAGTGGCTTTCCGTTCTTCTTATGATAAAGTCGTGTCCATGGATGTGCAGTTACGTTTTATTACAGACAGACATATTTTTGTATTTAAAATTCAGGTTAGTTTCTAGTTAATGTGTATTAGTGTAAATTTCCATCCTTTCCACCCTTTTCTTATTGCAAAAACAACCCCAAGCATACTGATAGCGGAACCTGCAATGTGCCAGCGGGGTTAGTGACTTTTATGTTTCTTTTTCATTTCACCTTATTGTTAATGATGCTTCGTTACCGGTGGTCCTACTGCGTCAGAGCTATTCGAAGGAAGTCAAATATTATTATTATTTATACTACATTTTATTTACGTTTGCTAACGGGGTTGTATTAACAGATCATTCACTTCGACCAGATTTCAATCAGCTTCGGATATGGCCGTTAAAAGCAGTGATAAATTCAATTTCGTTTAGTAAAGTTCGCGTAATACAAGATCGAAAACATACATTATTCTAACCGTCGCAGCATATTAAGTTGTCGTACCAATCATACAAACCAGTTTCTTTGCTTAAATTTACAAATTGTTGCAAGGCGTGTTTGTGTGCATTCCGAGTTCATAGTGCTTGATATATACGTTGCACATTTGTTCAAATTCTGTCAATTTTCGGGATTTCGTATTTTCTACTTCATTGTTTACACCATTTACGTTTCATGTGTGACGACACACTGACAAATTATTTCGAATTACAGAGGAGCGATTTACGCATTTTCCTACGTTACATTTATATAGATATTTTTGAGGTTTTTAACATTACATTTTTTACGAAAATTGTGTACTAATATCACGGTCATTGTTCTTACAATTTAAAATGACCGAATTCAAGAAAATTGAAAGACAATGGAGAACTTACATTCAACGCATTACGGATTTGTATCAAATTTCTATAAAAACGGCTACTGATGCCACTTTCCTGGCCGAATTTAAAGTGAAAAATGCTGATCTACATATTCCTTTTGACCGTTTTTATGAGTTACACGGCGAAATACTAAGATGAAGCAATTTCCGCTCAAGAAAAGTTTCGTCAAAAAACAAAAAATTTCTATTAAGAAACTAAAGCTGCATTTTCAAAATTGTGTGCAGTAACTTCGGAAGTACCATCTGTAAGTTATGTAACAGTTTTGTCTAGTGTAAAATTACCTCCTTTAAGTGTACCTATTTTCAGTGGTCAAAGGTGTATGTGGCCAACTTTCTATAATCTTTTGGGAAATATAGTTAATGCTAATCAATCGATTTCAAAAGTACAAAGACTAATATCTTTTAAGTTTTCTCGAAACGAACCTCTAAAATTACTTTCAAGCATTCCTATTTCAAATGATAGTTTGAGATTGCTTATAACAAGCTCATTAAACAATATAAAAACAAACGCCTTTTAGCTTCCGACGTTGTTAATAGCCTTTCGAAAGTTTGTTTAAAAGACGAAGCGGCTAAAGATTTCAGTTTTCTAATGAATACTTTTTCTGAATCTATTTCAGCATTAAAGGCTTTGAAATTGTAATACTGATGAATGGGATTTTTGTTATTTCATATTTTAATTAAAAAGTTAAATGTTGTTTCACGTACAAACTTCGAATTGAAATACAGTCAAGTGGAAATTCCAAAAATTGATAATATATTTTCATTCCTAGAGAAAAAATGTAAAGCGCTCGAGTCCGTTCAACACTTGAACACGTCTAAAAGTAAAAGTAATCAGTTTACGTACGTTAATAAATCGCCAAAAATTAACACGAAATTTCATGCTTATTTTTCAGCGCTCAGTAATGATGCTTCCGTGCAGAAGCTGCAACTTTCTGCAATTACGTGCCATGTGTGTAATCAAAGCCATCTTCTTTCAGAATGTCTTAAATTTCTAGGCAAAAATTCTTCTGATCGAGTGACTTCTGTCAAACAAAAAAAAACTATGCCTTAATTGCTTGCAATCTTCACAGTTCGCAAACAATTGCGCTTGCGAATACAGCTGCGGCACTTGTCAGGTTCTGCATCACACTTCTTTGCATCATGTTTCACCTACAAACGCTGTAGATCATCATTAACTTCCATTGCCTTCTGATACTCCCGGTAGTAAAACTGTTTCTACTGCTAATAAAGTTCCTAGTGTCTTTCGAATCCCATGTGCAGGATTGCTAATTTCCAGCAAAGTACCGCTTTATTAGTTACCGCTGTAGTAGATATGCTCAACGGCTATGGTTTGTTTGAGTTTATGCGGTTCTTAATTATTTCAGGTAGTCAATGTAATTTATTACGGAAAGTTGCGTACGTCGTTTGTGGTTACCGCGAGTTACATTTTCCCCAATTTAGGATATATATGTAATCAAATAGAATTATTAAATCTTAATTTAGATTTTTACAATGTATAAATTGAAGGACATATTACAAAAGGTTAATGAAAGTTCACAAGCCAGGCATGAGAACGGGAACAGACATTGTTATCCAGACGCAACATGATACTGCAGATGCAGGTCACAGTAGGTTATAAGACAACAATTATTAGAATTAAGATTACTAAGCAGTAATACATATTATTGTAGAAAGAAATAACCAGACATGAGGTCTGCAGTTCCCATAAGCAATGTGAGGGGCAGGGATAGCATAAATACCCTCGAAAGCCCAAGATCGCCAGTCAGTCTAGAGCTTCACAACTTTAACATTGTTGGTAGTTCAGCTACTCAGCGTAATTTTAGTTTATTTAATTAGTGAAAGTCAGCTTAGAATTATTTCGATCTTCACACGTACCTGTAATTAAAATTAATCTTTTAACTTCTGTATAAAATAAATTTCATAGAAAAGTTTTTGAAGAAGCTTTTTTAAAAAGCCGTTCCAAGAGGCCCAAAACCTATCTCGCGACGTCCATGGTCTACTTCCATTTTTTGTCTTAACCAAATGACTTGCGTCTCTAATAAAGGATCAGTTTCTTGTTTGACAAAACCGCAAGATAAAGATGATCTTACACTTTTGTTCGACGCTATTGTCGTTTCTATACTTTATTCCGATATACCTGCCTGTTCAGTTGAAAATAATAAACGGACTGATTTATGGAGTTTGAATCTTGCAGATAAATCATATTTTAATTTCGAGCCTATCGATTTATTATTAGGCGCAGAGGTATTTCCCCAAAATGTAAGGGAAGGCAAGAATATTGGTAACTCATACCAACCTAGAGCCCTGAACACAGCGTTTGAATGGGTAGTTCTAGGTAGTTCTTACGGATGTTTAGATTGCTATAGAAATTTCTATTCCCCGATTTTGGGAAGTAGAGCATATTCCTACGAAAATGATTCTTACACTTGATGAAGTTATGTGTAAAGAAATATTTAGAAAAACAATTACACGCGACGAAACTGGTAGTTTTTCATTTTCTCTTCCATTTCGGGACAGTGAACCCGATTTAGGCGATACATATTCACAAGCAATTCACCGATTCCTATTATTAGAAGCTAAACTGCATAAACTTCCAGAAATGTATAATGCATATTCCGATTCCTGAAAAATTATTTAGATAGCAATCACATGTCCTTGATTTCAGATACCGATAAAAATGGTTCCTTACCATGTTATCTTCCAAACCATTGTGAACTAAAGCCAGAGAGCACCAGTACCAAACTTAGAGTGGTTTGGGACGCCTCTTGCAAGGGCACTAAAGGGCGTAGTCTTAACAATACATTACTTTCAGGACCAAAATTACAAAAAGATATATTTTCTTTATAACTATTTTTTCATATTTTTCCTGTCGCCGACATAAAACAAATGTTCTGCCAAGTGCTAGTAGCACCCCCATATATAAACTTTCAGAAAATTCCGTGGCTATTTTCATCCAAAAATTCTGTTTCAGAATACAAATTAAATACAGTTGCATTTGGATTTACTTGTTTGCCCTATCTAGCTGTGTGAACTTTACACGTACTTGCTGTGCAAGAACAAGAAACATTTTCTCAAGCCAGCCGTATTTTGCAAACGCACGTGTACCCAGACGATGTAGTGGAGACTAGTGAGTCTGTTTCTGAAGTATTTTCCCTTCAGGTTCAACTTACTAAAATCAGGAGTATTGAATTACGTAAGTGGGGTAGCAACGCTCAAAATTATTATGTTCGGTTCCTAATTCGGACCCAAAATTTCTATTTTTTTTTTATCAAGGGAACCCCAGTTTCCAAACGTTTTGAGGTTTCAGTTGTGTCCTCGGGATGTTTCCTTTTCCTACAAAGGGATATTAGTGTACGCCCTTGTACGAAACGAAGTATACTTTTAGATACAGGCAGGATTTTCGATCCAATTGAGTTAATTTGTCCTATATTGCTTTCCGCTAAATATTTAATGCATTTTCTATGAAAAGAAAAATTGATTAGGAAGATGTGAATTACACTGATTTTCTGAGTTCTGACGCATACAGTATTGGGTATGCATCTGTAGTTTTAACACGCATTGTAACTTTATATATTATTTCTGTTTGGTGTGCGCAAAGAGTAAAGTTGCTCCACGGAAAACTTTAAGTTTGCCTCGCTTAGAATTGCTGAGAGCTGTTCTCTTAGCAGATTTAATTCCTTTCGTTAAAGAAATATTTTCGAATAAAATTTCTTTCGAAAGCGTTTACGTCTGGACAGATTCTCAGATAGTGCTTGCCTTGTTGAATGCGTCTCCGAGCTGTTGTAAGATGTTTATTGCTAACAGGGTGAATCACATCCAAGAAATTGTTCCTGCGTTTTCTTGGTATTATGTTCCATCTCAACTGAACTCCGCTAACGCGGCTTCAAGGAGTATGTTTCCATGCGATTTAGTTTCCCACGGCATATGGTGGAATAGTTCTAAATTTTTGTATACACCTAACAAAATGTGGACTGATTTTTCAACTACAAATATTACACTTGATGGAGGTATAGATTTAAAAGAAAGATCTAACATCTTTCGGTGACAATGGAGTGTCGCGTTTAAATTACATTAATTGAAGCTTTCTCTTCGCTATCGAAAATCTTTAAAATTTTAACTTATTGTCTAGGTGCCTTCACCAATTTCCGCAAAATTTCTCACAAGATACATGGAACTTACTGCCACAAAATTACAGCGTGCTTTAATGTATCTCATTAAGTATTGCAATCCATTGCTTTTTCAGAAATTATTACGAAGATTGAATTTACTCAATTGTTGCCTAAACCGTACAGATCTCTCTGCTTATTCCTTGATTCCGACGGTTTTTAAGAGTAGGAAGTCGACTGCGAAATCCAGACTTGCCTTATAAGGCAAAACATCCGTTACTATTGCCCAGCTCGAATAAACTTACAACTTTAATTATAGAATTCACGCATTTCAAATATTTACATCCACGATTCAAAACTTTACGTTATTTACTAAGACAACAGTTTTGGATATTATTAGCTAGAAGTGTTATATAAAGGACACTTTTAATGTTTCAAATGCTTTAGAATGTTTTCGAAAACGTATTTACAGCCCATAATGAGCGATTGCCCGTATTTCCGCGTCAGTGTAATCAAACCATTTTCCCATATCGTTATTGGTTTTAGTGGCCCCTTTTCTGTAACTCCACTTCGCTCACGTGGCTCTAAATCTACCATGGCCTGCGTGTGCGTTTCCGTATGTACTTGTACTTGCACTAGTGCAGTTCTCCTTGAGCTCACAATGGATCTTTCAACTGATCGTTTTATTGCTGCACTCCGCTGGCTAGAGTCTCGATGTGGCTTGGTTTCAGATTGTTACTCTGACAATGGGTCAAACTTTGTTGGTGCTAATAATCAATTTATAAAACTCGTTAAAGAAGCGTCGGAGAAACTTTAAAAACGTTGGCATTCCCCCCCTTGCACCTCACTTTATGGTCTAGCGAAGGTGAGTGTGAAATACATCAAATCGCAATTTTTTTCGAGTTGTTGGGGAGCAACACCTTACTCTAGAAGAAATGTATACATTACTTTGTCAGATTGAGGATATTTTCAACTCTAGACCCCTTATGTGCTTTAAGTACAGATCTCAACGATCTTGTTTCGCTTACTCCGGTTCATTTTTTGAACTTGGAGTCTCTAAATTCATCAAATCCAGAGTCTAATGGATCTGAGGTTCCTATCAATCGCCTTACCTGATGGCAACTTATCCAGCGACTTCGACGTTTTTCTGGAAGAGATATTCTTTAGAATATTTAAATTCTCTGCAGCAAGGGCAAAAATGGGATAAGTCTGCTCCCGCAATGGAGTTGGGGTCGTTAGTGCTACTGAAAAGCTGTATCACGTCCTCCTTTTGTTGGCCGCTTGGACGCGTGATAGAAGTACATCCTGGCGACGATGGACATATTCGGGTGGCTACCACAAAAACCGCTATAGGTACCTTTCAGCAGCCAGTCGTTAAACTGTGCCCCTTATCCAATTCTTAGTTCCTTCTATTTTTTCTTTATTTTCTCAATCAAATTATGCGTGTTTCTCATTTTTCGTTTTTAACGTACCTTGCTATACAGTTAGGAAAAACAGTGTTTTCGGTGACCGGTATGTTGATGCAAGAAACATTAAAACAGCTTTTATTGTATTTCCCCAGTTGTGTTAAACATTCTAATTGTCCGTGGGCATTCGTAATAAAGAGTCGCTTTTCGTTCTTCTTATGATAAAGTCGCGTTCGTGGGTGTAGTTACGTTTTGTTACAGACGTATTTTTCGTATTTAAAATTCAGTTTAGTTTCTAGTTAATGTATATTGGTGTAAATTTTCAATCCTTTCCATCCTTTTGATATTGCAAAAATTACCACAAGCATAGTGATAATGGAGCCTGCAATTTACCAGCTGGGCAAGTGACTTTAATGTTTCTTGTTTATTTCACCTTACTGTCAATAATGCTCCGTTACCGGTGGTCCTACTGCTTCAGAGTTATTCGAAGGAAAGTCAAATACTACAATTTATATTACATTTTACGTTTGGTAACGGGGTTGTATTAATAATGTGCATTCTTAAATAACCTAAATTTGTCAAATGTGAATATACTTATGAGTATGTGCTTCGCTTTTCGAGTGTTTGTTTTGAAATTAACCTTTAATATCAGTTCCTTTATCCGCTGTATTTGGTGTTTGAATTAATTGGTATATTGCTGTAAAAAAACTGTTCTCATTATTTCCTCATTGTAAGATTTTGGGATTTTCAAAATCTATTTTAACATTGAAATTAGTTAAATTGGGTAATAAAGCACTTAAATTCGGTTTAATCTTTGTGTACTTGTTCTTTAGCGCATTGTGTCGCAACGGATTGTGAAGTTTGACCAAGGTGTGGTTCATGGAATGTTAAACAATTTATTGTGTATACGTTCTGACAACGTATGTTACAGGTTATTTTTGGCTTTAAGAAAATCATTTCAAACAAAACAATTATTTGCATTAGTAATTTAATGCAAAGTCCTTGTTGTTATCACTGGTTGATAAGTCGAAGAATACAATCAATTTGGTGCCTTATTTGTTGGTAATCGTGAATGAAAATGGAGGTCATTCCTTAAAAATGTTGCCTAGTGTATTTTTGTTTTGAGTGGTGTATTCCGTATAATCGTGATTGTTATTGGATTTGAGCGATCTGCAAAGCGCGTGTTAATTATTAATTGGTCATTTTTGAATGTTCTAATTTGTGTTTCGGTAACCAGCCAACCTGGTGCGATCGTGGATGGTCGGTGGGACATTTGAAAGTTCGTTGTTGGACAAGAAGATCGTAGTAGAAACCTGGTTTCAGGTATTTTTGAAAGCTGTGTTTGAGCTTTTCCAATTTGGGATTTTTATACTTGCAACTTTTACACGAGTTTCCGTTTGGTGTATGAAGACATCGTCTGGCTTGTGGTTTAGCCGTTGGAAACTTGGACCACCCGTTTATTGGGGATTTTACGAATCTACTTTAACCGCCATTTTTGGCAGCGACTAGAGGCCGTTATAAGAAACCTTTTCTGCAGAATTATTATAACGCTCACACTTCTCTGATCATTGCTTCAATCCAGAAAAGATAAATAAATCAAAATAATTAATTAATTTATTAATCACAAAATTTTCAAATACAGTGTTTACCTTCCTAATAATTAATTTGTGTAAATTGCATTACAGAACTATGGCTATTGACTTTTTATATGTTTTTTTTATTAACAACAAAAAAAATTTAATAATAACACAAAAGGGTGTTGCACCCAAACTTAGTCAGTTGTTTTAGCAAATTGTTTTCGTAGGTTTCGACCTTCGGGAAAAGATTTCAAGTGCAGGTCGCAATTAAAAGTAACCTTGCAATTGGAGTCTGTGCGTGCAGCCTGGTGGTGGCTACAAATTCAACGCTCTCGTTGTATAGTGATTGCTTGCAATTCCATTCTGTGCATCCGTATCCACCGAAGTATATTCAGGTCGCCAAGCTGAGCAGATCCTTTAGGCAAAGTAAGGTATATTATGTAATTATAAATAGTCTTGGATCATCTTGATAAGATTGTTTTACTGTGTTGCATTTTACAATATGTATAAATGCGTATATTGAATGTAAATTCTGTAGGTACTTATAAGAAACAAGTTCATGCGTACACCAGCTGGTTATTAGTAGATAAGGTAAGAATCTAACAAATTTGTTTTCTCCTAATGTTATACTGATTAAATATATTCGTTAAACCGGTAAGTGTTGTAAAACTTTTCTTGCGTCAACCCACTAACTTACCCCCCTTTTGTGTAGAGTTTTGTGCGGCCTCATATGAGCTAGTCGGGGGCACAATTCATAATGGTAACTACCAAGATTTCCCCAGTTATTATTACATTGAAGGCAACTTATAAATTAAAAGTAGCCGTAACACGTAATGGAGTTAGTAGTTATTCTCCTTCGCATGTTTGAGTTAAATGAGTTTTTGGCAGTTAATGATTTACTACAATGGGTCTCGATTTCATGCTAAATATTACAGAATATTTTTGTCCCAGTATGTAAATCAATACGAATAAAAGATTAAAACTCATACGACCGTATTCTGAAATTCAGGAAGGTAATCGTGTATAATTTATTCGTTGGTTCCCAAGTGATCAATCGCAACCCTTTATGAACCTCTCGCCGTAAACGCAAGTCGCAAATGCCAATCCTAATTACGCATAGAGTTGTTGTTTCTTACCGAGATAAGTCACCATTTATTAAATTCTATGAATGTAAGTACAGAGAAATTCAATTTTATGCTGTTGGAGTATACTTCACGCGTGACTAATTTGGTTATTTAACTCCGTATAACTGGGTTTCGGTGTATCGTAGTTAAGTTTAAAACTTTAAAAGCTGATAGACGGGCGGAGTGTAGTTACCTCAAAGGAAAAGTTAGTTACACCCTAACACAAAATTGGGCTTTACTTAAAATGCTTATACTTAATCGTTATTGATTCAGTCACCTTTCAGAATAATTCGAAAAAACAAGTATTTAAAACTTTAGTTTAAGTTTTAAAGTAAATTTAATATTGTATGAAGTTCGGGACTAGATGCTTGATGAAGGTTTAAGTCATTACTCAATCGCTCCGGAAACTTCGAATTATTGATTCCAGAAACGTGCGCTTGCATAGACTCTGCGAAACCTGCCAAGGTTTCCTTAACGTGTAGCAATAATGTTTGAGTGCTGGATTTGCCGCATTACAAACAGTGGCTCTCTTTTCCTTTCCAATTTAAACTGAAATAGAGCAGAATTGCCAATAGAACGAAAATTGTTACTGGTTGTAATTGTAGTTACACAAATCGAAAGAAAGGAATGTTCGTTTAATACTGGTACTTTTGGGGTTATGTTACAAAGACTGAGCTTAGCAGAGATTCGATTTTATTTGCAAGGTTAATAATAAAGGGTAATGACGTGGAAATACTTAAAAAGGTATTCAAGTAGTAAAAAGTTTAAGTTAATGTATACTCGTGGTTACGGTCATTACGTTAGAAGTATACAAAGAATTCGAAAAACCTTTGCCTACCAGTCAGTAACATGTAAAGTGGTTTTACTTAACAACAGACAAAAAGAAACTGATAGAAAGATTTTTTCCAAATATACATTATATCTCGAAAGTAAAAAATTAATTCTATAAAACAGTTGAGAAAAATGATTAAGAGTAATGGTTAGACGCATCGATTTTTATTTTCACATCGTCACTTAGAGATGTACTTTTCCACCATCTCCCCGCGCCACTTTGCTTCTTCCTCAACCAATAAGCACAAATGAACCCAATATTGAAACTACAAATTTGAAAGTACTAGTCAAATTTCATTTGATAGAATTTTTTAAAATAGATACAATAAAAAAAGAATTTAAAAAATCCGTCGACAACTAAATAAGGTTGTTACGTTCCAAGTTTTCTTTAAAAATTTCCCTTGTTAATTCATAAGTCCGCTTTACGATAATTTTGTTCAATCAACTACGTTGTTATTCTCACATCCGTCAACTTAATTAATAATAAATACTCTGTCTAATACATTTCAACTCAAATTCCTTTTGCTTTAAAAACGACAAGTTTATGCTACAATTAAATAGTTTACATCCTGTGTATTTTATGTTTCTGCAATAAATACGCTATCGAATAACTTTTTAACTTAAATCTATTTGCTTGGAAACAACAAGTTTATGATAAAATTTATATAAGTCAATATCCTGTTTAGGTATCCGTGAGCGCGTTATACCTTCCGTTCTAGTGGGTTTCCCATCTAAAGATTTGTTGAAATAATATATCCTACTATTCTCCGGTAAAACCGTGTTTTCGAGTTTCAATCGCGTTTCGATAACGCGGATGTTTGCTTTTCGAGTTCGTGTTATTTTGAACTTCTTTTAAAATTTTTATTCTGCAGCTTGTGCGTCGATGCACTTGTAAAAACTACTCGTTCTGTTACTCCAAGAACGATGCACGTTTCCTATCAAATGTATAGATTTGATGTGGATCGGTAAGCGCTCCTGAGTTGTTAATATTAGTAAGATTTTCCTTTTTTAGCTCTTAGCTGGAGGCTAAATTGCTTGTTGCGTAGCCCGATTATTCCTTGATGTAGATCAACTGCTCTTGCATGTAGACCGTCGTTGCATTTACTGTAGTAACATGGTTGTTACTGACTACCGCGGCGATGCTCTGTCAATTCCCTTCTGAGGGTTGACAAGATAAGTATCTCGACACATGTATGTGACTTGTTTTCCTTTTCTAACATACCCAGGGATAACCCCAATTTGAAATTACACACGCTAATGTTTGTACTGGTAAAATCCTTACTGGATAGGTATCTAAATTTAATGTTCTTTAATTAACCCATCCGCTTATACGAAAGTATCAGTGTTATTCTTTTATGTACTGATTAGATTTATTGCATGTTAGCCACGAATTGCGCACTTCGTAGAACAATTAGTGAATTTGTCCATAGAATAAAATTGTTTTATTAAATAGTAGCCTTAGTTAATTTGGTTTTGCTGTTTCGATAAAAATTTCTATATTTGTGTGTTTTATTGTGAAAAGAAAATCGTTGGCGATGTATTATTTTCGTGTTGTTAGGAACCCCTTCCTCATCTACATTGGTAGTTAGCCTGGTATATTTGCGTTCTCTTCCGACTACGTCATGATACGTAGCTTAATTTCTGACGCCCTGGCTTGGGGCCGCGATTTTTTTTTGTGATTAATTTCTGCTCCAAGTTTGTTTTAGTTAGTTGTTGCTCCGACTTTTTTTTATTGTTAGTCACCCGCATTTTCTCGGCCTGATACTACTTATGTTTCTTCACTTACGCTCAATATTAGTGGTGGGTTAATTTCAGATTATTGGACTTGTGTTTTCGCCAATAATCCTAGTCCATTGAAAACGCTGGCGCCCAAGATTTTTCTTTTTCTTTCCTTCCCTCTCTGTATATTTTGTTCTCCCCATCAAGTCTAGAGTAGGATTTTTCCTCCAATTTTTTTCTTCTATTCTACAGTCCTATTTTATTTTATTGTTTCGCTCCTATTAGTGTTTCCGAAGTTTATCCGTCGGATATGTTTTAGATTGCCCTGTATTCGCAATAATTTTCCTTTGGCATCTATCGAGTTACGGTTAGCCTTTATTTAGTTACTTTCTACCAATTTTTTTCTTGTTCGTATTCAAATGACTTCTTTTTCGGCTTCCTACCGAGTGGAAATTAAAATTTTCTGATGCTCAAACACTCTTACCGTACATGATCTTTTGGGACGGGTCGAAGGACTCCGACGAATTCACTATGTGTCAGAATTGCAGTTATTTGAGTCTGCAGTGGATTTGTTCGAGACTAAAGTGTTACTTTGGTATCGGGGTTATCGGCATAGGTTTTGTGACTGGAAGTCGTTGTCCAATTTGACTAATTCAACATTTTGAACCACCGGATTTTGCTTATAAGTTTGCTACTACTGAGGAAAATACTTTTGCTCCACATGACCGAGTTGTTAAAATTTCTCCGACGCCTACGAGTAAAGATCCGATACTTCTTCCGTACTTTCTACTGTTCTTCTTCCAAGTCCTACTTTTACTCGTCAGGTCATATGTTTTAATTGCGGCAAACCTGGTAATGTTTCGATACGTTGTACTCGTCTTCAAGTACCCCATTGCTAAGGTTGCGGATATAGGGGAATTTCTCGTCGCAACTGACCACACTGTCATCCTACTACTAATAGGTTTTCCAATCATACTTTCAATTCTGTTCTCAGCTCTAAGAGCCAAACTTCTTCTGCTTCTTACTCTACGTTCTCTTCTGTCCCTCATCCAGATCATACTGCTACTATTATCCACACATACCATTCTTCGACGAATATAACTTCGAACAAACTTTCTTCCGTTTCTAGTTCTACATTCTATTCTACACCTCATTCTGCTAGCTATACTTATTCACTCTCACCCCAAACTGTGCCTCCACCACCATTACAACCCATGCTTTGAATTAGTGACTTGCAGGTAGCTTCTCAAGAGTATATTCCCGCTTTTTCAAACGATTCTACCCAAAAAATTCCTGTCGTATCTGCAAGCACACATGTCGCTGAAGTGTCGATAACTTCTAATTCAGTCAGCCAGAGTCCTGTTGAAGTCCATGGTCCTGTATCGTTAATGCCTGTTGCCGTTTTGTCATAATTCTACATGTTCCTGCTTTCTTAAATTGTTCTACTCAAGAAATTTCTGTCGTGCCGGCAATCACAGCCGTAGCTGAAGTGAAGATAATTTGTAATACGGATAGAGAAGATCCTGTTGAAATTAGGGAACCCGTAGCGGTGATGCCTAATGCTGTAATCGTCAAAGTTTTGCCTGATCCTGTTTCGTTATCTACTATTGTTGAAGAATCAGTTCCTATTGTGGCTGAAGCTTTGTCTGTTTGTAGTTTGTTGTCTAACTGTGATAAAGTCTTACTTGATTCTACTCCTTTATCGGACGTTGATAAAACGTTACCTCCTCTTACTCATTTTTCTCATGCTGGTAAGATGCTATTTGCATCTGTTCTTTTAACCAAGGTTGGTGAAATCTTAGGTGATGTCCTATTGTCTAGTTTTGATTAAACTCAACCTGATTCTACTTGCTTATCTATTGTGGATGAAGTTCTTCCTGATACTGCTTGTTCTTGTAACGTTGATGAACCTCTACCCGATCCTGTTCCATTAAGTAATAAGGTTGAAGTGTTATCGGATTCTGCTCCTTTTCCTACGGTTGATATTCCTACAGCCAATGCTCTTTTCTTTCCTAACTGTGATATTTCTAGCCTTTCAGCTAACGTCGATAAAATTTTATCGGTTTCTAGCCCTTCCTCTAACGTAACTGAAGTATGCTCTGCTTGTGTTTCTTTTCGTAAGGTTGATACTCGTACAGCCAATACTTTTTCTCTTTCTACCGTGGATATTCTGACAACCCATGATGTTTCCTTTTCTACCGTTTACTTTCTTACCTCCAATCCCAACAACCAACAATTTTCTTCCTTATCTCGTTTCTAGTTTCCTAAACTACCCTCGCCACCTCCTATACCGCATGCTACAACTACTACACCTGCTGTCCCTGTTTTGCAGAAAACTGTCCATAAGAAGCAGAAATGTGGCTATGCTCCTTCCGAACCTGAAGATATATGTCGGCGAAGTCCTAATTTCCCAGATCTTGTTTCCTTCTCCTTCTGGCGACGCAAACGTCTTAAGCACAATATCTAGTTCTCGCGCCCGTTTCTTATGCCGACTTTGCTCTCCTTAGGACTTGATTCGGTGGCCGGTATGTTGATGCAAGAAACATTAAAACAGCTTTTATTGTGTTTTCACAGTTGTTGTGTTAAACATTCTAATTGTCCGTGGGCATTCGGAATAAAGAGTCGCCTTTCGTTCTTCTTATGATAAAGTCGCGTACGTGGGTGTGTAGTTACGTTTTATGACAGACGTATTTTTCGTATTTAAAATTCAGTTTAGTTTCTAGTTAATGTATATTAGTGTAAATTTTCAATCCTTTCCATCCTTTTGATATTGCACAATATCTAGTTCTCGCGCCCGTTTCTTATGACGACTTTGCTCTCCTTAGGACTTGATTCCTGGACGTTAAGATTTCTTTATTTACTTCCCTGTTTTGCTGGATTTTCGTTCTTTTTCATTCACCCGTGTGGATCCGGGAATAGAATAGTCCCATGGTACGACCTGCCTGTCGTAAGAGGCGACTACAGCGGTCAAACACATACACACACGCACACTCTATACACGCATAACACATACACACACCCTTCTTATAGCCCCTCCGCACACATACACACACGCACGCACACGCTCACACCTACTCATACATAACTACACTGCGATTCTGCTTTATTTACTTTTGTACGATTTCAGCTTTTTTGGGTTTTGTGCTTGGTGTTGGTGTTATTCCTTTTGGTTTTTCTTGTTTTCTCTCGTTCCTTTCGTTTCACTTTCCTGACCCTATCCTTTTGCTGTTCTTCTTTGTTGTCGGTCTCGATAATAATTGTGTTTCGTTTATCCGCTCCTGTGCTATACGCTTTGTAGTTCGTCTTTCTCGGAAGTCACAACTCAGTCGACTGTAGGACTAGTTAGCATTTCTTTTCTTCGGTTTTCGGCTTCGACTACCACAGTTAACAGTACATAGTTTTTTTACCAGCACTCCTCCTCTTTTCCTCTCGTTTTCTCTAGTTGTTGCCTTAGATACTTGAGGCCTGACCTTTGGGTCCAGTTTTGGCTTACACTGTTGGTTTTTCTTCCTCGTTACGTTTCTGCTTTTGAGGTTGGAGCCTTTTCTGTTTCTTTACAAGAAACATCCGTCTTTTGACAACCTTCCTTCAGTGTTTAAGCCGTTCCATCTTAGTCCTCCTTGATTGTGCATTACCCGTCCTTCCTTCCTTCTTTCCTTTTTGTTCTTTCTTTCTCTTTCTCTCTTCTATTATTGGTCCGTCAAGCCGGACGAGAGTTATTTACATACACACACGCACACTCTATACACGCATAACACATACACACACCCTCCCCCCCTACACATACACACGCACGCACACGCTTACACCTACTCACACATAACTACACTGGGATACCGTTTGATTTTCTTTTGTACGATTTTAGCTTTTTTGGGTTTTGTACTTGGTGTTGGTGTTATTCTTTTTGGTTTTTTTTTCTCGTTCATTTCGTTCCACTTTGCTTTTCCTATCTTTTTGCTAGTCTTCTTTATTGTCGGTCCCTGGTCCGATTGTGTTTCGACCATTCGCTCCTGTGGTAGGTGCTTTCTAGTCCGTTTTCCTTTCTTTGGAAGCCACGACTTAGTCGACTTTAGGACTAGTTAGCCTTTCTTTGCTTCGGTTCTTCGGTTTTGGCTACCACAGTTAGTAGTACATCATTTCTTTTTACCAGCACTCTTCCTCTTTTCCTCTCGTTCTCCATTGTTGTTCCTTTGTTTACTTAAGGCTTGATCTTTGGGTCCTGTTTTAGCGTACAGTGTTGGTTTTCTTCCTCGTTCCTTTTCTTCTCTTGAAGTTAACCTTCCGGTTTTTTTACTATAAATATCCGTACTCCGACGACTTTCCTTCAGTGTAGATACCGTTTCATCTTAGTCCGCCTTGCTTGCTTATTACCCGTCTTTCATTCCTTCTTTTTTTTTTCAGTTGTTCTAGTACTCGGTCAATTCCAGTGAGGGTCTTGGGTCGCTTTTTCTGGTAGTCCAATTGTTACCTCTATTGGTCCTTTGAGCCGGACGAAAGTTCTTTTTTTATTTTTGGGATCTTCCTTTTTCCTTTTTCGGTTTTTTGTTTTGTTTTCGTAACGAGTTTTCTTTTAGTTTTTAAGCAAATTTTTTTGTTTGGGTTTTTTTCTCTTTGCTTTTTTTGTTCTGCCCACTCCAATTACTTTTGTTTTCCTACCCCGATTTGTTAATTTTGCTGTGAGGGGAATGTGTTGCGTTCCAATTTTGCTTTAAAAATTTCCCTTGTTAATTCATAAGTCCGCTTTACGATAATTTTGTTCAATCAACTACGTGTTTATTGTCACATCCGTCAACTTAATTAATAATAAATACTCTGTCTAATACATTTCAACTCAAATTCCTTTTGCTATAAAAACGACAAGTTTATGATACAATTAAATAGCTTACATCCTGTGTATTTTATTTTTCTGCAATAAATACGCTTTCGAATAACTTTTTAACTTAAGTCTATTTGCTTGGAAGCAACAAGTTTATGATAAAATTTAAATAAGTCAATATCCTGTTTAGGTATCCGTGAGCGCGTTATACCTTCCGATAACGTATAAGTACGTTCTAGTGGATTTCCCTTTTAAAGATTTGTTAAAATAATATATCCTACTATTCTCCGGTAAAACCGTGTTTTCCAGTTTCAATCGCGTTTCGATAACGTGAATATTTGCCTTTCGAATTCGTGTTATTTTGAACTCTTTCTAAAATTTTGATTCTGCAGCTTGTGCGTCGATGCACTTGTAAAAACTACTCGTTCTGTTACTCCAAAAGCGATGCACGTTTTTTTTTTATCAAATGTGTAGATTTGGTGTGGGTCGCATAGCGCTCCTGAGTTGTTAATATTAGTAAGATTTTCCTTTTCTAGCTCTTAGCTGGAGGCTAAATTGCTTGTTGCGTAGCCCGATTATTCACTGATGTAGATCAACTGCTCTTGCATGTAGACCGCCATTGCAATTACGGTAGTAACATGGTTGTTACTGACTACCGCAGCGATGCTGTGCCCATTCGCTTCTGAGGGCTGACTAGATAAGTATCCCGACACATGTATGTGATTTATTTTCTTTTTCTAACATACCTAGGGATAAACCCAATTTGAAATTAGATACGCTAATGTTTGTACTGGTAAAATCCTTACTAGAAAGGTATCTAAATTGAATGTACTTTAATTAACCCATCCGCTTATACGAAAGTATCAGCGTTATTTTTATTGTACTGATTAGATTTATTGCATGTTAGCTACGTATTGCGAACTTCGTGGAACAATTAGTGCATTTGTCCATAGAGAAAAATTGCTTTATTAAATAGTAACCTTAGTTAATTTTGTTTTGCTGTTTCGATAGAAATTTCTATATTTGTGTTTTTTTATTGTAAATAGAAAATCGTTGGCGATGTATTATTTTTGTGTTGCTAGGAACCCTTCCCCTCCCCCGCATTGGTAGTTAGCCTGGTGTATTTAAGTTTTCTTCCGGCTACGTCATGATACGTAGCAAGGTATTTAGCAACGTGAATTCGGATGAAAGTGCTAATATTTGTGCAGGCTGTAGACACGCCATTACCTGATACAAACACTTGTAAATTATCTATAGTTAAATGTCAGTTGCTACTATTGACATTCCGTAGTTGTGTGGTTGTGTAAGCGTGCGCGCGTGCTTGTGTGTGCGTATATATGAGTGCACGCCCATGTGTGTGTGCGTGTATGTGATTGCGCGCCCACGCGTGTGTGTGATGCAATTTTCAGATAATTTCATATAGAAAGTTCATCTCTAAATGCGCAGTTGGTGCAAAAGCTGTCAGGTAATGATTTTTATCGAGGAGAGCAATTTTGCGCAATGCAATTCGAATGCAAATCTTGCATTCAGTAGAAATATTTTTTTTCTAACGGAGAAATATTTTCTATAGCAGTATAGTCAATAAGCTAAATTTAAGTTATTGACCAGAAAAAGTCGCATTAGAGAATGAAGGCGATTGTACAACATTCCTATAAGGTTAATGTGTGGGCTGAGATTGTCCGTAATCGAATCGTTGGACGGTGCTCCTCGCCGAACGTATTACCTATATCAAAATGTACGAGCTGAACACAGAACAAACTAAAGAAACACCAGAATTTTTAACTCATTTTTTGGCTATCCAAAACCCTACATGCTAATTGCCCAACAGCATTTGGATATTCTTTTACATGCGAAAACTGAATCCCACGATTTTATTAGTTAAACACATTAACGTTTTTCAACACAGCCAGCATAAAACATGGAATTGTATAAATATAATTTCAAACTTCACAAAAGACATTCGATAGTGCTCACCACAGCATATAGAATCAACTTGAAGTGCTCACCATAGCCTGCTAATACTTCAGCAAGCAGTGCTCTCCATAGCCTGCTTATTCTCCACCATTAATGCTGTCCAAGAACCGACCGTTTGACTCCGTACCTGCAGCCACGCTGCTATAGTTCGCTACCGTTATTTATTAGTAAACCTTGTAAAGGCAGGAAGCTCCTGTCGCCCAGCCACCATCACCAGTGATACCGAGTGCAGCTGTAAATTCTACCTCCGAGACAGCACCCCCCTAGAGTTCAACGGCGTCGCACTTGGCGAGGCCTAGAGCACCACTACCACGACGCCTGCCGAAAAGCTCCGAAGATCACCGAAGACCTCTGAAGTACTTCAGACTGTACATATGCCCATATCGTAATTCTTTAAGTTCGTCCTTGGTCCCAAAGGTAAATCGCAAAGCCTTCCAAAGAGTTCCGAAGGTTGCTGAAGACTTCTGAACCTCTTAAAACTGTATATATGTACAATCTGTCGCCCCACAAGCAAACCACGAACCCTTCCGAAGATTACCGAAAACTTCCAAACCGCTTCAAACTGTACATTTGTTCATTTTAACTATTTAACTTTTATATCCATGTATCTATGAACTTTATTATTGTTATTGTTTTATACATATTAAATATAATAGAGTTAGGTCTACATACACTGTTTAAAAAGTCAGGCGTTGCCCACTTCAACGGTAGCAAATGGCGTGCAATGTGATTTGGCCGCTTCCACAGAAGATTTTGCAGGCAGCGCGCTTGCAACAACCATCAACATGCCCGAGACGCGGAGTCTATCAACAACAAACGCCCAGCCGGACACCAACCAGCCGTCTCCAACCCAAGAGGACACACCAACAGTTCTAAGACTGTAACAACCCAGTGGCGCTCAACAAACACAACAAATCAACCAAATGGTCACAATCAAGGCGCTATTGCCACATCTACCCCGAAACAGAAAAACCTATATTTTATGGCACCATTATGGAGAATTCCGCAGAATTTCTCCAACAATTGGAAGTCACGGACGCGGATGTACCTACAACAACTGCTCAACCCAAGGCCAGGCAGCCACCTGGAGAACAGCATACGAGATGTTACAACCCAGCAACAGCAAATTCGAAAGGTTCTTTCTGAACAAGTACGACAGTCCAACCATTAGAGTCAAAATCACCTCTGAGAACTACGAACAGAAGCAGATGGCTTCTCAACCAGTAGCCGCCTTCCTCGGCACTAAAATGCCGCAAGCCCACCGCTTAAACCTGGACATTAACCGGGACATGGAGCTGTTCACGGAACTACTCCTGCCAAAACTGTGGAACCTAATTCAATGTTCAATGCCGACAACTGTATGGAAAATGGTCTCTCGCCTCACAAAAATCGAGGAAAACGTAAGAGAAGCAATGAAAGAGATGATCAGCCCCACACCAACTGCCAGACCTCTACCCGCAACAAAACCACTACCAAAGTGCCTCTTTTGTCCACAAAGACATTGACACCGAGATTGTCCAACCAGAAACTCGGGAAACGGACACACCGAGCGCGTCGCGCTAGTACATCGCCCGCTCGGGCGAAACGAACTGACGCGACTAAACATTACCTACGATGAACCACTAACATTTTTCAAGCAGCCCGTGTCGGGATTTGAACCCGGCACCTTAAGCATAGTACTCACACGTATATCAACTATACCACGGAGCCGCCCTAACGGGATGCAAACCGCTGATTGGGTAGATTTAGGGCGGTCAGCCCTTTTGTGCTTCGAGTCTTCTTCCCGCAGTGACTGCGGGTGGCATGCTGTTTCGGACAGTGCTTAGCTATATGCCCGAGATCCTGGCATCTTAGGCACTCTGGCACAACTATGTAGTCCCTAACGGAGAGACCGCTATATTCCACATATAATTTGGATGTTCATATCAGGTTTCTGATTCCCCCATTAGCGGATGCTACATGGTGCGTCGTCGTTCTTCCCTTAGGTCCCGTCTTGATTGCTAATTTGAAGTTTTCATCAAACTTTTGTTTACTCAGTTTTTCTCTAAATTTTGTTTGTATAACATATCGGCAATTTCATCGTCTTTAAGGTACGTTGGAACGTCATAAATAACGACCAACAGTTGTCTTTTTCTGGATTTTTCGCAATTTAGTATTTGTCCCAATTTCTGGTTCTATATAATTTTTACACTCGGTTTCGCTGTCGGTTTCTACAATTAGGGCCTTAGTTGCAATGCGGGTGCTTTTAATTTTGATTTGGTCTTGGGCAAGATTGATGGTTTTGGTAAAAATGTTTCTAAAATGTTGGACCGTTTCCCCTTTATTTTTACTGTAATAAAGATGGTTGAGGATGGTTTTGGTTTTAATGCGTGTGTGGACTTTACAGCACTAGCATAGGAGATGCCAATGTTTGTGTGTTGTTGGTGTTGTTTCGTTTTCAATCTTCTTAGTTTCCAGTTACAATTTCGCCTCCAAGAGTTGTTTTTGTATATTACAATCCTTTAAGTTGTTGCTTGGTTCCACAAGTAAATCACGAAGCCTTCCGAAGAGTTCCGAAAACAGCCGAAGACTTCTGAACTTCTTAAATCAGTATATATGTTCAATCTAGACATATTTAAGTTCTTACATGGTTCCACAAGTTAATCACGAAGCTTTCCGAAGAGTTCCGAAGACTTTTAAAGACTTCTGAATTTATTTAAACTGTATAAATATATATATATATATATATATATATATATATATATATTAAAACATATTGGTAGTAAAACTTTATGTGGACTTATAATTTTTCTTTATTTAATTTAATTATGGAGTGAGTCAATTAGTGAACAGGACCTCGGTGGACCCACGAGCTTTACTATATTCGCGGCTTAGTCTGGGAATTACCCCAAGGGTGAGCAATGAGTTTGGGCGTGGATATAGGGTGGGCTCGACTACAAACGAGAACAAAAAAAACGTAAATGGACGCCACTGCATCTATATAGGCAATAAGCAAAACTAAAGTATCCTACAGGAAGACGCAGAAACCTATAGGATATAATGATTACCAAAAAACACAAATTACAATAAGCACTACCTCTGGAAACCTCTTGGACCTCTGCTCCAGCTTGTGCTATGTCGGACCTGCAAGAAAATGTCACACAAAAAAATAAAATATAAGACACTGTTTGTGCCTTACAACAGCAAAATATTTCGATCTTTATAGATCGATTGACCTAAATTCAAAATCTCAATAACACCTTACCTATGAAAAAATACTCTACTGGAAATTACTTATTCCGTTTCTATTACCTGGTACTGTATCAACCTTTTCTACATTCAAAATTTTGCTGATCTAATTTGGACAATGTTACTTTCAATTAGTGAAATAAAAAGACGAAGGTATTAATTTAAAGTTTAATTTAAATGTAATTCACTTTTGTTGCAAAAATTATTTATAAAAAAATTTAATAATCCATATATAATAAGTTTCAAAAATTTCTTAATGTGTTTCTCTATAATCAAAATAATCAGCATAAAGTAAGTTTCAAAAATCTGGAATTTGCTTCTCTGCATAGAGAGGTCTTAGCATTTATAAATTATTTAATACAGTCTGGGTTTTAAACATCCATAAAACAGATCCGTTCTGGCTTACAAAATTTCTCTAAAGAACTTGTTACATAAACAGTTCCATATGGTTTAAGATTATATGAAATTAATAAAGTCAGTTCAACATATGTTAGAAAACAGCTTAGGTATTCTACTAATCACAACATATTGCAAGTAAACATCTTTCAATCAAAAGTGAACTTTAACTTATTTTATCAATCAACATGTGCATTATATACGTGCTTTGAATAACAACTTTCAATTTATCTAAAGGTTCAAAAATTCCTCTTATAAAAAATTTAGTTCTGAACAAAAAGCATTTGACCTATTAAATTTCTAGGGTATAATTTTAAACTGATTTTTACGTGGGATTAAACATATCTTAAAAAATTGACATTTACATTCTTTAACAAAAGTTTCTTACGATCTGGTAAATGTTAAATCAAAGCTTTGACCGTAATTAGTACGTAAAATTAATTTTCAGTAAATAGTTTTATAAGTACCTGATTGATTTTGTTTTAATTATACAACGGTGATGCTGATAAACGTAGTAGACCAACTAAGACACATAACATTTCATCTCCTTAAATACAGAAAGATACGAAACATGCCCTTACTAGTTGCAATCGCAGGACAGCTTCAAAATAAGCAATTTCACAATACACGACCAAATTCCAATTCCATTGTCAAGCGTGTTTCCTAAATGTGCACTAATGGACTTCCTCACCACGTGTTGTAACTGTTGCTCTAGGTTGTCTGGGCAGCTTCAGGAGAGCTCAATCGTGACGCCTCCACGCGGCAACCCATAGCCCTTCCATCATCCTAGAGCTATTCTCAGCTCCCACTTACAACCAAAGTTTCCCATCTTCAAAATGAAGTGTACCTCCACGTAGTTGCTTGCAAGATGGCTGTGTTCGCTTCCTTGCCAACACCCTAGCTATCGCGTCACATTACGCGCAGGCGTTGTGTTTAGCAATTGCACTAGTGGACTTCAGAACGCCTGTAGCTTATGTAACTCAAGTTACGTTCAAGGTATTCGCGGATATCGAAAGCATAGGAGTCTCTACTAAATACTCCTTATAGGTGAAATTAATGTAAACGGAAAGAGGTGTTCTTCCTTATAGTACATTAAATTATTTAACGATTTCACGCTAAATGACAAATTCGTAAAATAACAACAGTTAGAACTGTTTTTCTTTAGAGATATTTAATGTAACAAAATTTTGTTACACTGCCTCCGATCAAAAAGAAAAACTTTGAGGTTAATTATATCTTAATATATACATAACCGAGAAGATTTTTTATAGACGAAAACTATCGCCTTAACCAAAAGATAAATACAAAAAGAAGCATTATAACAAATCTAAGTAAGGAACAAAGTAAGTTGCACTTTGATCTCTGAACCAAAAAATTATGAATGAACTCTTGAATTAAGAAGAGGAAAATGGGGTGCAACCAAATGAGTGTGTAGGTAACTCTGCGTACCACACATCCGTCAGGAGTCAATATAGGTAAGTCGTAATCGGTAAAAGTCATAATCGGTAAAAGTCAAAATATTGTAGTCTAACACTCGAGTTGCAACCAAACGGGGAACTAAAAACTAACCTACTTTTAAAATATAAACTGAAATTCAAACAAAAGCTTGACATGAACTATCGCAAAATAACAACAAAAGATTTACTTTCTATACTTACCCTTGACACGATAACCTTACTAATATTAATAGTAAATCGAAAACTCACACCTATATACATAAATATCAATAATCTTCCAACAATGATTATGTATTTGCTGGTCTCAAAATTCCAGCTCAATACATTCAGCAAAACTTGATTATTGCTTCTACTAAAATAAACTGCTCATCAAGCCAATATTCCATATACATTATAGCTTATAAGTGAAACTTGGTTCTTCAGCTCATAACCATTCATAGCCATCGCTACTCTTTTCTTTGGGACACTCCAGTCTCAAAAAATCCTCAACTCTAACTGTGGCCACACCAAACATCTCGAACCAAAAGCTACTCAATACTACAATGGCCTCACCAACTAGCTTACTCCGACCTACATCAACAAAACAAACAGCACCTATCTTCCTCACTTAACTCTAAATATAACACACATGACGTGATCAAAATACGTCCACAAACATGAAGCAACAAATATTTGTTTCGCTCCACTACGAGCTATAACAACAACACGGGCAAAATAACATTTTGTCTCTCCATCTATTACTACTAAATATTCCATTAATGCACATTAAAACAACACTATTTGAGAAATTTTCAATCTCTACCAGCAACGAAATACTGGTAAAAGCCTTCAATTAGTCATCACCATTCTATCCCATAACTAAATTTATAATATATCCTTTCGACACAAATACTAACGACGACCAATCAGTCCTCTGGTACATATTCTGGATCTACGACAGAATAGGGTTTTAGATCCTTGACATGCCACCTGCCTGCTTTTGATCCATCTAAATTAATTAGTCGTACACCACATTCGAGCACTTCTTCTTGACTACACTCAAAACAAATTTTGGAGCCAGTTTAGCAGTAAATTTATTAGCCGCGCTCGACA
Organism: Platerodrilus igneus; assembly: GCA_036346225.1. Taxonomy (NCBI): domain Eukaryota; kingdom Metazoa; phylum Arthropoda; class Insecta; order Coleoptera; family Lycidae; genus Platerodrilus; species Platerodrilus igneus. Next base: position 84,922 of record JARFIW010001227.1, on the reverse strand, counting down.
ACACCTTATTGGCCTCCATACTTTATTACCAACCTCAAAAGAAATGTTCTCCTCCTTAGATTATATCGATTGCTCGACCTTTGATAAGCTACATGCAACTTCGCACGAACGTCTCAAATACTTAAAATACCTTGATGGTCTGAAGCATATAATGGGCGACTACCAGGAAGATTTCAACATCAGCTTCAGGAATAAATCCACTACCGTAAAATTTACCGGATATGGGGACGTGTCGGCCAAAACCAAAAATTGGGAGTATAACCCGTCGACTCATGCTTAGCAGAATTAATAGCAAATTGAATCTGCGCTAACTCAGATCCCAGGTATCATGTTCTTCGAGATAGGATCGAATAGCTGTCCCTACCGTCCTATTAATCCTCTCAACAAAATTACATTGTGGCTCATAAACAGCATTATACCATATCTTTTGAATTTCAAACCTATTACATAATGACTTAAAAATTCGACCAGCTAAATTTGAACCATTATCGCAAATAATAAATTGGGGCACACCAAACATTAAAAACACTTTCTGTTCTATAAACTGTTCAATGACATGTGACTTTGCACTGCGTAGAGGATGTAGAATTGTATATTTTGAGAACCAATCTTCTACTACCAACAACCATTTAAATCCTAATTTTGAGCGAGGGAATGGACCCATAAGATCTAACGCGATAATTTGAAATGGAAACTTGGCCCCCTTCTCCTTTCCCATTAAACCTAAAGGACCTGCATTAGAAGATTTTTGCGCACCACACACTAAACATGCACGACAAAATTTCAACACATCTAAATTCATTTTGGGCCAATAATAATGTTCTTGGACTCTAGCAATTGTCTTCGAGAACCCAAAATGTCCTGCAACTGAGGGGTCATGACACGATCTGATGACTTCTTCTCTTTGAATTTTCGGTACTAAATATTTCCACTCTACTACATTTGACAACATAGGCAAATTTGATGGGAATAAACTTAAAAACAAAATCGTTCTCAACTTTCCATTGAGGGTAATTCCTCAGGCGACGCCAAAATTTTCTTACGTAACGACACATACCAATTTTCTAAATTATCAAGCTTGACTTCTATTAAATTTACGACATGTTTTCTTCCGGAGTTGCACGACTAAGACAGTCAGGAACTACGTTAAACTTTCCTTCCTGTGTACCAAATCAAACGAATGTTGTCTTAACCTTACAGCCCATCTAGCTAACTTTCCTGTAGGGTTCTGCAAATTACTCAGCCAAAGCAACGAAAATGATCGGTTACGACCGTGAAACGAACTCCTTCGACCCATGGACGGAACTTTTCAATGGCAAAAATTACCGCAAGGCACTTCTTCTCTGTCGTTGAATAATTTCGTTCAGCACGATTAAGGGTTTTGCTGGCATACGATATAACACGTTCTTCTCCACTGACATTCTGAATTAATACGGCGCCTAGACCCGTATTACTTGCATCACACTCAATAATAAAGGGAACGGAATAATCCGGCTGCGCCAGAAATGGTGCAGACACTAAAGCCTCTTTAATCGACACAAAGGAAGCCTCTGCTTCCGAAGTCCACGTAACGACTTGACCTTTTTTTCTTTTCTTGACAAGATCATTGATTGGTGAAACTAAAGATGAAAAGTCCTTAATGAAACGACGGTACCAACTACACATACCAAGAAATCTCTTGACCTCAGTGGTGGTCTTTGGGCGTGGAAAATTGACCATAGCTGACACCTTATCCGGATCCGTCCTTAAAGAATTTGACCCTACTATATAACCGAGAAACTTGAGTGACTTCTTAAAAAACTCGCACTTTTCTAAATTCAACGTTAAATTTGCCTCTCGAATGCGTTCCTTGACTTCGTACAATAACTTTAGGTGTTCTTCAAACGTCGATGAGCATAGAATTATATCATCCAAATAGCAGAAAACGTATGGTTCGAATTTCGGACCGAAAATTGCATCAACCAAACGTTGTTGAGTCTGTGCAGCATTTTTTAGACCAAACGGCATCGTCACAAATCTATACTGTCCCCGCGAAATAACGCTAAACGCTGTTTTATCCTTTGACGATTCACTAAGAGGGACCTGCCAAAATGACTTTCGCAAATCAAGACTGGAAATATAGTTCGCATTACGTAACATCCCTAGGATTCTGTCTATATTAGGAAGAGGGAGCTGTCATGGACCGTAACATCGTTTAATGCTCTTCCGTCGAAGCAAAATCTATATTCTTTACTATCTTTTTTCTTGACTAACAACACAGGCGAATTCCATGGACTCTGACACGGTTCTACTACTTTTAATCGAATCATTTCATCTAACTCCTTATCCAACTCTTTACTAATATAAGGAGACATAACATAGGGTCTTTTCCTGAAGGGTTTTGTATCACCTGTATCGATATCCATCTCGATCATATTAGTACGCCCTAATTTATCAGCACTAGAAATTTCCTGAAATGAATCTATGGCAGCTTGCGCCTGTGACCTCTGATTAATCGACAAATCATCCAAATTGAGTAAACAGTCACTATATTTTAAGGGAACTGATGATGGACCCACATACGGAACACTACTTTCCGCATCGCCTTCCACATGCCACGAATTATTTTTAAAATTTGCTATCAATCCAAATAGCTTAGCAAAATCACTACCGAATATAAATGCGTGTGGTAAAGATGGTACTACGAGAGCATTAAGAACACGACATTGTTTTCCTACTGAAATGGGCAAATCTACTATTCCTTCAACTGGTTTCAAAGCTCCATCTGCTGTAAAATACCTTGTTTTGTGACCTGAAAATTTTAACTCTAACTTATTGATTAAAGGAATAGCAAGAGACCCAACTACCGATGTAGTACATCCTGAATCCAAAAGACCAGTGACATCTATATCAAATAATTTAACCATCACATATGGCCGATTATCACCAGATTTTCAACAAATAACGAATCAGTTTTGGGCTGAGGTTAGTACGACAAAAATTTTTAATACTTTTAACCATTCAGACCACTCTTTTCTACAAGAATAATTCTTTCGTTCACAAATCATAATTGCCGCCTTTTGAGAAGGAATGGAATGCCGGCGCGCAACATCCATCTCCTCACTCGTTTTTGAACAAGATGGACACTTATCACGTGTAACTCCTTTATGACCGCAACCGTAGCAAAAAATTCTTTTGGGAATCTACAATACCGAAATGAATGACCATGTCGCGAACAATTCCAACACCCTGAAATAATTTTGTTGGACCTGAAGAACTAGCATGGGTAGGTACTGGAAAAGCTTTATTATTACTTATAGTCTGAACTTGTGGAGCACACGTTTTTTGATTATCAACTCGAGCTTCTGATGTAAAAGAATCTTTCAAATAAATAGGGTATTTATTCTTTACTGACGAATTAGCACTATTATGAAATTTAGCTGAGCTAGTCGACTGACTGAAAACTGATTTTTGTTTCAACATCATGGCTTCTTCCAATTTTTTGCATAATTTTATTAACGTAGCTATATCCTCAATATCAGAAAGAGCAAGTTGCGATATGAATTCTGGCAATAAATTTTTCCTAAGTATCCTCACTTTTGTAATTTCCGCTGGGGTATTGGGTGGTCTACTAAATAAACTTTCTACATGAGCAACGAATAGAACAATTGGTTCATCCCTCTTTTGACGACGATTTTTTATTGTCTCCCAGATCTCTTCCTCTGAATGAGCAGGCAAAAAATCTTCTTTCAGACGACTCTCAAGGGCTTCCCAATCTTTTAAGGAATCTCTAATACTTCTAAACCACACCAAAGCATTACCAACGAACAGTTCGACGGATGACTCAAACAAGTCTTTATATGATACTTTACGTGATTGTGCCAACTCCTTTATCCTATCCAAAAAGAAATACAGCTGCTTGAGGTCTCCTGAAAATTTAACTGACCAAGAGCCAACAGGGATCGGTGGTGTAAAATATGGGAACGTATGCATAGGTGCAGCTACTGCTAACGAGGTTGTGTGACTTGCATCACTTGCACTGCTTGACCCTGGGCTCGGCTTCACCTTCTCGTACAATTCAGCTTCGACAGTAAGGATGGTTGCTAACAATTCCTTTTTAGATAGTTCAACTTCTTTCACTTTATCAGACGGAAGTCTCATACGTTTAACTCGACATGATACATGGACAAGCCTAGAAAGTACTCTTTTAAAGATAGAATCTCCCGAATCACCTTCAAATTCTAACACCAAATGTTTTATTGAATCGATGGTAGCATTTATCTCTCTACATTCTTCCTCAAATTCTACCCTGTATACTGACAGATCTACTAAACAATCAGGTTTCCCTACTTCTTTCGCTAACAATCTACCTAGAATTTTTCTCTTTTCCATAACCGGCCTAGCACTTTCTATTCCACGGATTTTTAATTCATATTCCAGCTCTTCTTTGAGTAAATGAACAATTTGAAATGTTTCAGCCATTTTAAAAAATTTATTATGACAACCTAAAATTATTTTATTTCTTGACCAACTCAATATGACAAAAAAATTTCTTTAATGCGAATCAAACCTGTTGGGACATTCAAATAACTAATGCTTAAAAGACTTGAGGTTCCAGACACGATATAAATGCTATGAAAATTTATAACCAAATTAATTTTGAGTTTACCAACTAAACCAACACATTAAGGGATATTGAAATAACTTATTTTTACAAATCGAGCACCAACAAATTCGAGCCTCACACGTTGTGCGCCAGTAAAACATATTGATAGTAAAACTTTATGTGGACTTATAACTTTTCTTTATTTAATTTAATTATGGAGTGAGTCAATTAGTGAACAGAACCTCGGTGGACCCACGAGCTTTACTATATTCGCGGCTTAGTCTGGGAATTACCCCAAGGGTGAGCAATGAGTTTGGGCGTGGATATAGGGTGGGCTCGACTACAAACGAGAACAAAAAAAACGTAAATGGACGCCACTGCATCTATATAGGCAATAAAGCAAAACTAAAGTATCCTACAGGAAGACGCAGAAACCTATAGGATATAATGATTACCAAAAAACACAAATTACAATAAGCACTACCTCTGGAAACCTCTTGGACCTCTGCTCCAGCTTCTGCTATGTCGGACCTGCAAGAAAATGTCACACAAAAAAATAAAATATAAGACACTGTTTGTGCCTTACAACACAAAATATTTCGATCTTTATAGATCGATTGACCTAAATTCAAAATCTCAATAACACCTTACCTATGAAAAAATACTCTACTGAAATTACTTATTCCGTTTCTATTACCTGGTACTGTATCAACCTTTTCTACATTCAAAATTTTGCTGATCTAATTTGGACAATGTTACTTTCAATTAGTGAAATAAAAGACGAAGGTATTAATTCAAAGTTTAATTTAAAGTAATTCTCTTTTGTTGCAAAAATTATTTATAAAAAATTTAATAATCCATATATAATAAGTTTCAAAATTTCTTAATGTGTTTCTCTATAATCAAAATAATCAGCATAAAGTAAGTTTCAAAAATCTGTGAATTTGCTTCTCTGCATAGAGAGGTCTTAGCATTTATAAATTATTTAATACAGTCTGGGTTTTTAAACATCCATAAAACAGATCTGTTCTGGCTTACAAAATTTCTCTAAAGAACTTGTTACATAAACAGTTCATATGGCTTAAGCATTATATGAAATTAAAAAAAGTCAGTTCAACATATGTTAGAAGCAGCTTAGGTATTCTACTAATCACATAACATATTGCAAGTAAACATCTTTCAATCAAAAGTGAACTTTACACTTATTTCTATCAATCAACATGTGCATTATATACGTGCTTTGAATAACAACTTTCAATTTATCCAAAGGTTCAAAAATTCTTCTTATAAAAAATTTAGTTCTGAACAAAAAGCATTTGACCTATTAAATTTCTAGGGTATAATTTTTAAACTGATTTTTACGTGGGATTAAACATATCTTAAAAAAATTTGACATTTACATTCTTTAACAAAAGTTTCTTACGATTTGGTAAATGTTAAATCAAAGCTTTGACCGTAATTAGTACGTAAAATTAATTTTCAGTAAATAGTTTTATAAGTACCTAATTGATTTTGTTTTAATTATACAACGGTGATGCTGATAAACGTAGTAGACCAACTAAGACACATAACATTCCATCTCCTTAAAATACAGAAAGATACGAAACATGCCCTTACTAGTTGCAATCGCAGGGACAGCTTCAAAATAAGCAATTTCACTATACACGACCAAATTCCAATTCCATTGTCAAGCGTGTTTCCTAAATGTGCACTAATGAACTTCCTCACCACGTGTTGTAACTGTTGCTCTAGGTTGTCTGGGCAGCTTCACGAGAGCTCAATCGTGACGCCTCCACGCGGCAACCCATAGCCCTTCCATCATCCTAGAGCTATTCTCAGCTCCCACTTACAACCAAAGTTTCCCATCTTCGAAATGAAGTGTACCTCCACGTAGTTGCTTGCAAGATGGCTGTGTTCGCTTCCTTGCCAACACCCTAGCTATCGCGTCACATTACGCGCAGGCGTTGTGTTTAACAATTGCACTAGTGGACTCCAGAACGCCTGTAGCTTATGTAACTCAAGTTACGTTCAAGGTATTCGCGGATATCGAAAGCATAGGAGTCCCTACTAAATACTCCTTATAGGTGAAAATAATGTAAACGGAAAGAGGTGTTCTTCCTTATAGTACATTAAATTATTTAACGATTTCACGCTAAATGACAAATTCGTAAAATAACAACAGTTAGAACTGTTTTTCTTTAGAGATATTTAATGTAACAAAAATTTTGTTACACTATATATATTCATTTAATAAGTATTTAAGCTCTTACTTAGTTCCACACGCAAACCACAAAGTCTTCCGAAGAGTTCCGAAGATTATCGAAGACTTCTAAACCGCTTCAGGTCGTATGGCTTAGGTTTATTTATGCTAGTGATATTTGTTTTGGACTTAACGTTGAAGTACAGACAAGAATAGTTATCACGAATATTAGGCACGTGATTATTAACAGTTACTTATTACGTACAACGTTGAGAGTTATTATGCTGTCACTGAACTACTATTACGGAAGATAAGTATTTTTTCTTAACGCGAATTAAGTTTTTGTCCCTTAATACTATGGATTTTTAAAAATGCTTTATTATACTATAATTGGTTTCAGTACTCTTATTTTCTCCTACTACAACATATTTAAAAATTCAAAATCAAAATCTTTTCAATTTATTGTTTAAGGTACATTTCAGTGTTAATTTAAATTTTTACAATAAGCTTTAATTCCGTTCGTTTCTGTATACAGCAGCAAGAAATACGGTAACTTGAACTTCAACAACACTTTTACATTAATTAATTACTCAGTTTTAGTCTAATCTGAACGGAACTGAATTGAACTAACTAGAAACTGTATCACATGAGCGCAAAACAGCGTCCTTTATAAACTAACATAATTACGTTCTATTGTCTTCTTAATGGCTAATATCTATTGCTTTTTGTACATATGGTTCTTAATATAAGCTACAACATATAAAGACGAACGTATTATTACTAATACATTGTACTACAATCTATTGAAGCTGCATGCTTCGAACTCCCACTTGAGTTAAGATGAATTTTCATGCAGGTCGCAGGATCTTTCTTTGTATTAAAACAATCTCTTCTTGTACAATAAAGTGTTATTCATAATTGATGAAATGCGGCAAAAGCTCTTACATTGTAGTTTTAGGTTCTATTAAATACAAAACAATAGGTGACTATTTTTGAACGGAAATGAGCGTCGATTACAACATTTGTGTACTTTTTTAACCTACAGTTAATTCTTAATATAATTAATAAGATTTGTTAGTTTTTCGTTCAAATTAATCGTTGCTTAAAATTAGATTTCTTATGTTAATTTTTATTTAGGCGTTATTGTACAATTTGAAAAGCATACTTTATTAACACTATTTAATTCTAATTTTATTAAATAGCCTAATGTGGTGATTTCAGAAATAATGACTGGACGTATGTTGCGTTATCCTAATCTGCGATTTCACAAACTTTGTTTATGTTCAATTTAAAATTGCTATATTCTTATGAAGTATTTTAGGATTGTCCATTTAGGTATAATGTTCATGTCAAATTACAATTACTTGTTATTAACATGGATACCTATTTTTTAAGGTTTTTAAACTTGGTGTTAATTATCATACACCTTTTTTAAAGATTCGATCGATGTAATAACCATACATTATTAATTAAGTTGTCGTTGTTGCTAAAAAAAACATTTGTGAAAGAAATTCGCACATCGTGACAAAGTAATTGTTTTTGTTAAGAAAATGAATTAATTAAATGTACCAATTAATTTCTATGTAGCATAAAATATTCAAATTTCCTAGGATACAAAATTAGTTTTGTTACTTTTACCTTATGTCTATAAAATATATGTTTAGTTAAAAGAAGATATTAAAAAATAGAATTTCAGTTTATTTATTTTGGCCTTTGAATTATTTATTTATTTAGGAATTTAGTGATCCATCGCTTGCTTAAAATTTAATGTTCTTGTAATGACGGATCCAGAGGTAAGGAATTCATTCCTTTTTAAGATTTCATGTGTATAAGTCCATTATTTGCCCAATAAATAATTTTTTTATTAAGCAGTTTTTTGATGCTTTGATCTAGTTTGTTCTAGTTTTGTGTTTGTTCAATTTAATGTGGGAACAAGAGGTGTTTCTCCTATTTTGATGTGTGAGGGATTAGTAAAGATGAATGCACTGAAAATGTTAAAAAAATTAAAGTATGTCATGTAAATTCCTAGACAGTAGAATTTAATAATTCCTCTTGTTTCTTCCTTCATTTGAAAGAGCTTCAACCTCCGCTTCTTTACTTTTAATCCTGGTTAGGTGGCACCCCCTCTCCTTAATATTGTCCTTATTAATCCTATTCTCACGCTGATGTTCCCGCGGTCTCAATCCTAGCTAACCAATTTCTCTCCTAGAGCTTTCCACTTGCGTTGGCAATTTGTTCCATTTATTTCAACCGCAGGTTTAATTTTCAGGGAGGAATCGGCCTCTTACCAAATCGACGATGCTTTTGAAGCAAGTTCTTCATTAAAACGTTTTTCCAATAACGCTAGAGTAAAAAGTCCACAATAGGTGGACTTACAGCATTAAATAGTTTCCGATCAAGTAAAAGGACGTGTAAGTATGGTTCATATTCAATCAATAAATGAAGAAAAAAAGTTATAGGAGAAGTAAGAATAAGATATGTTTTATAGGATCACTTAACTGTTGTCAATGAACAGCTTACGCAGCTCTTAATACACATAAATCCTGGTTGCAGTTTGGGAGGATATGAAATGAATTTCTACTAATACTCTGAATCAGATAACTTACAAACGAAGGAAATTAGATAGATATTCTCGACTTTGTGGCAAAGTATGATGAAACAGCAAAATTAGACTTAGAGGATACCAAAGTATTTAAATATACTTGAAGCATCATAGAAAATTACCGCTTTTCGTGCATAAGGCAAACTATATTACAAGTGATTAGCACGGTATTAAAATGAACTTAAATTATTGTAATTGTACTTGAAGTAGTCACAACCACTACTCAGAGACTAGCCAAGAGGTATTTATTTATTTTTATTTTATTTATTTATTTGTTCCAACGTTTAAGTAGTCTGCTACCTGAAATTTAAGCAGACCTGGCTTCCCCACAGAAAGTAACCGTAAGTAAGGCGTATGTGTTTGTGCGCGCGTGCTTGAGGGCATGTGTATGTGTGTGTATGTGTGTGTTGTGTGTGTGCGCGTGTGTGTGTGTGTGAGGGTTGTGTGTTGTGTGTATGATGTTGATGTCCGTGTTACGTTCCACCTCTAGGACCAGGACCATCGGCAGGCGGATAACCCAGTTGTCAGTCCGGACCATCGGCAGCAATCCAGAAGTTGAAAAGGCAATGTAAGTGCGTGAATAGGCATTTGTGTTTGTAAGGTGTGTGTGTGTGTGTGTGTGTGTGTGTAGGTTTGTGTGTATGTGTGTTGAGTATGTGATGTTGGTATCCGTGTTACGATCCCCTTTAGGACCAGGTCCATCGGCAGCCGGATATCCCAGTCGTCAACGAGGAACGCTCAACGGATATTACCCTATCGGTCCGGACCATCGGCATTGCATTTACATTTCCAAAGCTCCATCCGAAGGTACTACATTGGCCATGAGGCTAGTTTTTTGTTGCCTGGAAGTTTAGAATTTTGCCGAACCATTGCCGTTCCAGGCAAGGTAGGGATCTTTAACGTGCGTGACAACACTCACACACGAGACCTCCATTTAATCTCTCATTCGAACAAGGGCGTAATTTTTGTGAAAATGCTCACCTGCCATTTTTGAAGCAGTCGGCTGTGTCGGGATTCGATCCCAGGACCTTAGGATCCGTAGTCTTACGCTTACTACGTTGACCCAGGGCGACGCCAGGACCATCGGCAGTCGGAAATCCAGATGTTGAAAAGCAATGTTAGTGTGTGAATAGGTTGTGTTTGTAAAGTGTGTGTGTGTGTGTATGTACACGGGCTTGAGGACGTGAGTTTTGTGTGTGTGTGTGTGTGTGTGTGTGTGTGTGTGTGTATGTGTGTGTGTGTGTGTGTGTGTTGTGTATGTGTGTGTGTGTGTGTGTGTGTCAAGTGTGTTTGAATTGTTAAATTGTGTTTATGTTTGCCCAGGTTACCAAAAGGTTGGATTGAATTGGTATAATTTTGAACTTATACTATTACATAAATAATTAGGTTCTTTCAGAGGAAAGAATTTGTTTACTGTATTATTTGCCTCAGGTATGTGTAAGTTTGGTTCTTAAAATTTAGCGTTTGTAAAAAAGCAATGAAATTCCCTATTGTACTATTTAAAATTAACTTATACTACTACTGTTAGTTATTATTTGATAGAGACGGGGTTGCTAATATGTAGAAGCATGCACATTCTACATATTAGGGGGTTGGATTGTTTTAAAGTAGGGTTGAGGCTTTGATCTTGTTGCTTCTGGTCGTCAAGAGCGGAGTTCTTGGAATTCCAGGAGATTGGTCGCCGGTCTCCGGAGCAGAGCCTCGTTCCAAGGAGAGGTGGTACTTTTATGTCTCCGTCCGGGTAGTTTTGTTTGTGTGTTTTATCCGTCAAGATAACGTTGGTGGATGAGTGTCGTGGTTTTTTGCGTGAGTGCATTTAAGTGTGGAAAAAGGTTTTCGTTTCAAAACATCTGGTGCAGGGTCTTGTTTAATAATATTTGTCTATGTGCGTAGAGGTACGGTTGTAAGTCATTACACTCGAATACTATATGTTCCGGTGTTCATATTTCTTCACACGTGCATATGTTGTTGTCAACTAAGTTCATGCGTTCTCGGTATGTTGAATAGGGTCCGTGAACAGTTAGGTAATGAATAAATCATCGACTGGGCGCCAGGTATTTGGCCTTTAGGCGGTATTTGATATTTGGGATCATTGCTTATTACCTTTTACCGGTTGTACTTTGATCCCATCTTGTCTGCCATTCTGCAAGTATGTAGTTCTTTATTTCTGTCTTTGTCGTGGGCAGTTGGTTTGTGTTTAAGATTTGTTGTAGCTGTTGGTTGTCATTTTGTGTAAGATTGTACATTGCTGCTCGCTGTTTCACTACTAGGTCCAAGGGCATAGTTCCCACCAGTACATGAAGTGCATCATGTGCGGTAGCCCTATAAGCCCCCGTCAGTCGCAGTAAAACACTTCGTTGTGTACTGTTAATTTTTTGTTTAGGCTTGATTGTGTTAAGGCAATGTCGCCATGCACTCGCGGCGTATGATACCATTGCACCGAACACACAATTAAGTGGTATCCTATAAGTCCTTTGGGCCAGCGTTGCGATGTTCTGCATTGAAGAAGTTGCACTTGCACAGACGATGTTTATACGTGTAGAGTAATTCTGTTTTTCGTCTAATGTTAAGCCCAGATATTTTGTGTTTTGTGTTCTACTTATATTTATACCGTCTAGTTTGATGATGGGGTCCCTTGTCAGGGTTCCCTTCATCACAAGGTATGTAGTTTTCAACGAACTTCGTTCGTTTATGAAATCGATTTGTCGTCCGTCTGTCCGTCCGAGGCCTTTCTAATGGTCGGACATCAATGTGTGATACATCAATCGATTCAGCTCCAACTTTGTGTTTGGCTTGGTTTTCTGTTGTTTTGGGAGCACCTGCTCCATTGTCTGTCTAATTATGTTAGTGAGTAATTTTATATACTCGTGGACGTTTTCGTCCGATCTTATGTCATGTAGGGGTACAAATATGTCCCTCAGTTTGTTTCAATTTGCGTTTCGTATTTTGTATCGTTCTACTTTGGTAAAGTTTTGTGGTGTGGCAAATGGCCTGGTTGTCATGTCAATGTTGAACGTGATTAGGTTGTGGTCGCTGACAGTTTGGTGTTCTAATACCTGCCAGTATTGTATGTAGTTGTACGCCAGACCATTTGTCAGTGTAACGTCTTTGTTTGTTCCTGTTCCTGCATGGGTGTTGTATGTAGATGGGTTATTAGGAAGGTTGATTACTTCGAGTTGTAGTTCGTTAATCAAGTTTTCGACTTGTTACCAAGATCCATTTTCCAATCCGACCGTTTGAGACCTCCAGACATGTACATTGTTCTCCTCTGTTTCGTTGGATTGTTGTGATTGTCAATGTGGGGTCAAAAAAGACCACTGCCGTTGGTGGATTTCTACCTGTATGTATTTGTCTTGCCCTGACTGGCATGCTTGGAATCTTTCCATGCACCAGATAAGGTTCCTGTATAAAAAGTGCATGTCATCGTAAGGTTTCAGCTAGTTGTCTAAGCTATTTCATTACAGTTGCACAGTGCATGGCATTTATTTGACCAATTCTGATCCCGTCGTCCATTAGGGGTAATAGGCGTAGATGCTGCATTCTGGTTGTGGCTTGTGTTTGTGTGTGAGTGTAGGTTTGTATTCCGTTTGTGGGTGGGTTTCGATTTTGTCGGTGTGCATGTTCTCTTGTAGTGTTTGTTGAAAATGTTGTCGATAGGTGATTGGTCTTGCTTTGTCCCTTTGAATTTGTGAGGGTGGTTTGAATTTAGTTTGGTTAGGTTTACTGTCCATAGTCGATCGTTTGTATGAGTCTGCCCATTAACATTTTGTGGATTGGGCAATCTTTAGGGTTAGAAGCGCATTTTTGTTACGTTTTAAGCATGGTATGCAGACTGAGGGTTGTTCGTGTTTGGAGCAGTCTGCCCTTTTGTGCTTGGAGTCTTCTTTCCCCCACAGTGTCTACATCTATCGGTGGTGCGTGTGCAATGTTTCGTGACGTGTGCTAAATCGAGACATCGTAAGCATTTGGGTACTACTAAAAAGTCTTTCGCTGTAACACAGCGATATTCGATATAGTTTCCCTAGATTTATAAATATGTTCCTCACTTTGCCACTTACTGTCGCAACATGATGTTGAGTCGGTTTGTTTTTCGGTCCTGTTTTGAAACTAAGTTGAAAGTCCTTATTAAAATCCTCTCTATTAATTAAGTTTTCAAGGTTTTGAGTATAAATTAAATCTGTCACTTCTTGATCTTTCAGGTACGTTGATATGTCGTATATAATAACTAAGGGTTTTTTCTTGCGTGGTTTTTCGCAATTTAGGGATTGTTTTAAGGTTTCATGGTTTAAAATTTTGTTTGCCTCGGTTTCGTTATCAGTATCTATAATTATTGCTTTGTCGGTTGTTCGAAGGTTTTAATTTTAATTTTGTCTTTCAGTGGGTTTACTGTTTTTTAAAAAATTTCTTGAATTTGTTTAGGTGTTTCACCACGTTTTGACGTTATGAACACCGTTTTATTTTGGTTCGAGATCGCTTTTGATGTTGCGTCTTGTTTTGGAGCTTTCGGTTTTTGTGCCACAGCACTGGCGTGTCTGTGTTGGAATTATAAAATTTGGAGCATTGGCATTTTGTTTGGCTCAATTATTTGGTCGTGTAGATTTCCGTTTTGGTTTTTAATGAACTTATGTTCACCTGCAAGTTCTACCTGGACGTATAAAAGTTTTTGTATTTTATCTTTAAGTTCTTTTTGGCGCCTACGCGTAGTCGATTGGATGTATCCAATCCTTCGTCAATGTATTTCATTAAGTTTTTGTACATGAACCCAATTTTGTCTAAAATGTTTACTGGATCAGATTCTGTGTTAATATTTGTGCTATTTCTGGTTTCTGCTGTGGACGTAAAGGGTGTCAAACATTAACCTGGCTTTGAAAGGTCTGGCTGAAGGTGGGATTAGTGTTTTGCGAATTTGATGTATTTCCCCCCGATGGGGGGGCGAGGTGCATCTTAAACCTTTCCAAGTACTTAATTTTGTACGTAATTGTTAAAAAATCTATAATTAAATAGATAAATAATAATTAATAAATAATAAAGCAGGATGTTCAATATGACAATCCTTAATCTCTACGCAATTACGAAAAAATAAAACGGTGTCACTTATACTAGTTCAAGTTCAAGTAAGTTTAAATATTATTCATAACATCATGACGTTCAATGGAATACGCTTGGTGTTAATTCCTTGTTTATTATTATAAATAATTGAGATTGTGACAGCTAATACGAATGCTATCAATAGAGAATCCGAACACTACCGGATTTAAAATGGAACGTAAACTTTTTCTGTTTAAAATATGTTGTGGTATGCGGAAACAACTATGGTATTAGAGAAACACGTAAGTTGAACCACTTCCCAAAATAGTCTCCCAAAACGGTTTAGGCCAGTTTAAAATTCACAACAAAAGTCCTCCAAAAACATACTTTCATGTATAATTGCACGTGCATCAAAAGGTCCAGAACACAGTTGTACAATAGTCCTTCTTCGCGTGGTAAAATTCAGAAAAATTTCGAAATCATTATTTCCTACGATATTTTTTCTTGATGCCCTTTGTTTTTGTTTGTGGTTTGCACTTTATAATTAAACCTATTTTAAGTAAAATTAGATAATAAAATTAATTAGATTACGGACTACATTGTTTGCACGTCTGTTCACGGCAACGTTCTTTAATCAAGTATCAAGAGATACCAAGAGGTACCGCAAAAAGAAAACTTTTAATTTTTATCATAAAAGATCACTACATTTGATTTTCCAATGCTCCACACAAAGGTACTACATTGGCTAGGAAGCGAGTTTTTAGCTGGAAAATTTTGAACTTTGTCGAACCCTTGCTGTTTCATGCAAGGTAAGGATCTTTAACGTGCGTGACAACACTCGCGCACGGGACTTTCATTTTACCTCTCATCCGAACGAATGCGTATTTTATTGAATAATACTCGACTAACATTTTTCAAGCGCACCATGTAGGGATTCGATCCCAAGACACGCATACCAACTACGCCACGGTGCCGTTCCATAAAAAGAACAGCGCTTACTCATTATACCAGGGTCCAATCTATAGTGACTGATGTCCAGATATACCAAGTTAGCTGGTGTTATGACAGTAGAGCTGAGCCGTAAGATACACCAATTCAAGTATACTTTTAGTACATTTGAAGACTCCTTTTATATGTAGCTCTGAGGCAGTCTGCGTAAGAAATGCAAAAGTATAAAGTATTTTTTTTTCAACTTGTGGTGCGCGCGCCTTTAATTGTTCATATATGTTTGACTTCATTTATGTATGACGTTAAATTAAATCAGCATAGGTTAAGATATCTTGGTTGTATAATAATACAGGGAAGTCTGGCAGATACAACGGTTTGTTAACTGCTATTAAATAGCCTCTTTTATTAAGTAATAAAAGCGCATTATTGAACTGAGGTGAATATTTCTAAGAAGGAGCAGATGACTTCATGTTTGGTTATTTTGATTGTCTTTAATTTATTTTATCAATTTAGTTGATTAATTTATTTGATTAATTTATTTGATTAATTTATTTGATTAATTTATTTGATGAATTTGTTTGAATAATTAATTTGACTAATTTTTTGTATATACAAGAGTTTGAAATAACGTTATTACATATCTGCAAACAAGGTAATAGTTTTATTTCTGAAAATTCTAGCTACAAGGTTTAAGTGCATAAGAAACACTGTTGTTCAGTATCTATTTTCAGGTATAAGTTGATTCCCTTAAGGTTTATCTACGTCTTTCCTTAGGAAGATTATTTTTGGTGTCTATGTCTGTGACGTAGTGGCGCCCTAAAACTGTATAAAGACAAGTTAAATAATAAAAGACCCCCCATCTCATGCCTCCGCAGGAATAGACCCCGAGACTAGTCCGCGTGCTTATATAACTCTTTTTGGTAACACTGTTTGGCTCTATATCACTTTAACTGAAGCCACCCTCTGCATAATTAACCAAAAAGTAGAAATTCTATAACACATTAACATTTTGTGGGTTGGGCAATCATTAGGGTTAGAAGCGCACTTTTTGTTACATTTTAAGCATGGTATACAAACTGAGGGTTGTCCGTGTTTGTAGCAGTCTGCCCTTTTGTGCTTGGAGTCTTCTTCCCCACAGTGTCTACATGTATCGGTGGTGCGTGTGCAATGTTTCGTGACGTGTGCTAAATCGAGATATCGTAAGAATTTGGGTACTACTAAAAAGTTTTTTGCTTTAACACAGCGATATTCGATATTGAGTTTTTCTAGATTTATTAATATGTTCCTCATTTTGCCGGTTACCGTCGTACCATGATGTTCAGTCGGTTTGTTTTTCGGCCCTGTTTTGAAACTAAGTTGAAAGTCGTTATTAAAATCCTCTCTATTAAATTAGTTTTCAAGGTTTTGAGTATAAATTAAATCTGTCACTTCTTGATCTTTCAGGTACGTTGATATGTCGTATATAATAACTAAGGGTTTTTCTTGCGTGGTTTTTCGCAAGTTTAGGGATTGTTTTAAGGTTTCATAGGTTTAAAATATTTGTGTTGCGAACATACGGTTTCGTATATCAGTATCTATAATTATTGCTTTGTCGGTTGTAACAAGGTTTTAATTTTAATTTTGTCTTTCAGATGGGTTTAGCAGTTTTTAAAAATTTCTGAATTTTTTAGTGTCTTCACCATTTTACGTATGACCTTTTATTTTGATTGCATCGCTTTTGATATTGGTTTGTGTTTGCACTTTGTTTTGTCACAACTGGCGTATGTCTAGTAAAATTAGAATTATAAAATTTGAATTGCAGATTTTGTTTGAGCTCAATTGTTTGTCGTGTAGGTTTCACGTTTTGAACGTTTTTAATGAATCGTATAAATGATGATACCTGAATGTTTGACCTGTCACGTAAGTAAAAGTTTTGAATTTTATCTTATAATTTTAGATCACTACATTGTGATCATTTCGTCAATGCTCATTTCATTAAGTTGTACATGACCATTTGTGTCTAGGAAGCGAGTTTTAGCTGGAACAATTTTGTAATATTTGTCGAACCCTTTGCTGGTTTCTAGTGCAAGGTAAGGATTCTATTAACTGACTGGCTTAAAGTCTGGCTGACGGTGGGACTTTTTCATTTTTATTCCCTCGTGGGGCAGTCCTAAACCTTTCCAGTCTAATTTGCGTAATTTTAAAATTTAATTAAATGATAAATATATTCAAACATAGTAAGCAGATTCGTTCAATATGACAATCCTTAATACGCTACGGGCCTTCATAAAAAATAAACGGTTTCATTATACAGGTCCAAGTTATAGTATTTGATGTCATTATTATAACCATCAGTGGTTATGACATAGAACTGAGCTGTAAGTATAATTCCATTAGTTATATTATTAGTAAATAATTGAAGACTGTGCACTATTACGAATGCTATCAATAGAGAATCCGAACACTACTGCGTTTAAAATGCGAAAGTAAAACGTTTTCTTTTTAAACTATGTTGGTATGCGGAAACAACTTGTAATTGGAAACATAAGTTTGACCACTTCCCAAAATAGTCTCCAAATGTTTAGGACAGTTTAAAATTAAAAAATCTCAGAACATAGCGTTCATAGATATATTGAGTTGCATCAAAAGGTCCAGAACACAGTCTGTACAATATCTTCTTCGCGTGTAAAATTCAGAAATTTCGAAACGTTATTTCCTACGATATTTTTCTTGATGCCTCTTTGTATTTAGTTATGTAGTTTGCACTTATATAATTGAGTAACCTATTTTAAGAAGACTTAGATGATAGAATGTAATTAGATAGGACTACTTGTTATGTCTGGTTCACGGAAGTTCTTTAAAATGTATCAAGGTCCAAGAGGACCGCAAGGAAACTTAGTTCAGTTATCATAGAAATTGATCAGCTATATCTCGATTTTCAGATGTTCCAATAAAGTTAACTGACGTTGGCTAGGAACTATGTTATTAGCGTTAAATATTGAACTTGTGCGGAACCTATAAGCTGTTTCCTGTTATGTAGGCATCTTTACTGCGTTAAACACGGTCGCTCTTACGACTTTCATTTACCTCGGTATCCGACAAATGATTCTTATTATAATACTGCCTAACATTTTTAGTTGAATGATGTAGTTACTCTCAAAGGCAACCTTTAACATGATTTAGCATAACATATGGGGAGCCGTGCATAAAAAGTACATGTCTGCTTCTCATTTACGGATTCATCTAAGCGCTGAGCCAGATATACCAAATTGCTGGCATTTACAGTAGACTGGCCGTTAAATAGCACCGAATTCAGATTATACGTTTATACGATTGAAAGATCTTTTAAGGTAGTTGAGGTTGCGTAGAAATCATTAGTTAATATTTTTTCAACTTGTTGTGGCAGTCCTTTGGATTGTTCAGAACTGTTTGATTACATTAGTTGACGTTAATTAAATCGCATATTAATGTAGTCTTCGGTTGTATAAATCAGAAGTCTGAGTACAACGTTTGTAATCTTCTAATTAGCTCTTATTAAGTAATAAAGCTTTTAACTGAGTGAATTTTTAGAGGGCAATAGAGAATGAAATTGAAAGGATTGTTGTCGGTTATGCAGTGAATAATGTAGGCAAGGGAGCTGTAATTATTCCGTGATGCTAGAAATTGATTGTAGGGATATCCCAAGATAATTAAAGTTAAAGACGTTTAAGGTTATTATGTTATTGTATATTGCTCCAAATTGTGGTGAACTAAAGGGGTTTTGTTATAGTGCGATTACTGAAACAATTTAGGAAGGATTTCTTACATTGCATTTATGGTAGGCATAATGGGTGTCTTTTTTGGGAAATTAATTTGAATGATGTTTAGCATTATAAGTGTAACCTTTAAAATGATGTTACTACATTTAGGAGGCGGTCGTGACGTGTCTGGTTCGCAGTGTGATTCTGTCAAGGCCTGGATAAGAAACTCGCTTTACAGGTGCCGTTAAAAGTGTTAGGCGAATCAGATTTCGTAAGGAAATAGCCTGTTCGGGTGGTTAGGCGTGAACATTAGGTCAACCTTAATGTTGTGAGTCTTTGGTCAGACTGATTACAAGGTTTCGTACTTTGTGCCTTATTAAACCAAGCAAGGGTTCGGCAAAATTCAAAATTTCCAGGTAAAAAACTCGCTTCCTGGCCAATGTAGTACCTTTGGATGGAGCATTGTAAAATCACATCGTAGGGTACCAGCATTGGTCAACTATGAAATTGAAGATCGAGGTTATTTCGTGCCAAAAAAATGTTACTCTCGAAATGATGTTCGACGTGCAAGGAGAGGTTGTTTTCGTGCGAAAGAAAAAAACTCGCCCTACCATTTGAGGAACAAATGCACTGCGTGCTATCGGAAAGACCAGGAGCGCTCGTGTGTGTTGACTTGATGGGATCTCTCCACCGTTCACTGGGTGGAATCATCCAATTAGCGGTAGCGATAGGCTTGTTTTAAAGATTGACGTGATTGTATTCCCTGCGTTGGGCTACCGCTAGGGTATTGTATGATAAGTCGAAGAATGATCATTTTGAAAAGCAGAAAATCGTAGACTGTTTTGTCCGATAATGGAAAGTAGTTTGAAAAATCATGGGAGCATTTTCGCAAAGGATTACATAAAGGTATTGCACACATCTCTCTACTGCCCTCAAGGCATTCAATACTGCACGGTTTAACGAGGAGTTAATCTGGTTGTTGAAGACCTTGTGTAACCAGTTGCATGGTAAATGGACGCAAGCTCGGAAAAAGCTGAAATGTAGTATATATGAAGCGATGCGTAGAAACACAGAATGACTTCTAGTAGAGGTGTATTTTGGAAAAAGATAGAAAGAACCAGTGCTGAAAAAGTATTTTTACAATGCTGCATTAGAGCAATTAGCAAATAATTATGATAGCTTAAGAGGCCAGAAACATAAATTAAGAAATCCCAGGAAAAACTAACAGATAACGGAGTTCAAATTGAATGATCGCGTTCTAGTTGAGAATCATCCTCAATCATCTACGAAGGAGGCACTAAAAAATAAATTTTCTGAATATCTGCTTAGTCGTATATGGAATCACAGAACTAGCGGGTGCGTGGATGAACCAGGTTCGCGTGTTACGGCTGATACTAAGGTGCCGGGTTTGATTACCGACGCGAGCCGCTTAAAAGATGTTAAGCAAGCAATTTTCATAGAAATATGCCCTAGTTTGGATGCAAGATAAAGTGTAGCTTTCGTGTGTGGGTGTTAAACATCTCTACCTTCTTTGGAATAACAAGAGTTTGGAAAAATTCAAAACTTTCAGGTAAAAAAAAATCGCTACCTGCTCAGTATAGTTCCTTTGGTAGAAGCATTGGAAAGTCAAATGTAGGAAATGCCAATTGCCGGTCCAAACTGTTTTAAAATTAGTCACGTCGGTGGGGTTATCTTCGAAACGTGAAATATCCTCAATTTAAAGGGATGTGTTTCGTTTTGGGAAGGCGATTAGGGATATTGCATTTACATTTCCAATGCTCCACCCGAAGGTACTACATTGGCCAGGAGGCGAGTTTTTTGTTGCCTGGAAATTTAGAATTTTGCCGAACCCTTGTCGTTCCAGGCAAGGTAGAGATCTTTAACGTGCGTGACAACACTCACACACGGGACCTCCATTTAATTTCTCATCAGAACGAGGGCGTAATTTTTGTAAAAATGCTCACCTGCCATTTTTCAAGCAGTCGGTCGTGTCGGGATTCGAACCCAGCACATTGGGATCCGTAGTCTTACGCTTGATCCACGGCGACGCGGCGATTAACGATAGCTTTGCTAACTTATCTGTTACTTCTGGGGGTTGAGCTTCTCTTTTGGACTTGCTCGCTTTCATTTTAAGGTGGGGAGGGGTTAGTTATTTAAATATATATTTAGATATTATGTACGACATTGAAATTAGCAGCCAAATTTATCGGCCGATTCCGCAATGCAGTGATTGTGACTCGACCACATTCTTATGTTGTCTCATTTTATATTACTGATTCTTATTAACCAACAAAAACACTTTCATGGGTCTGAATTGTGTTTTAAAACTTCAAACTTATTAACTTTTAATTATTGAACCCATAAATATGGTAAAATCGGTCCGTATCTTATAATTCTTGCCATGCAGAATTTTATTACTAAATATGCCGAATGTACGTTTATAACCGAACAACCAATATGTTGATGCGTGGGGATATATAAAATTTTCCGTAAATATGGCTTGCATTGTAAGAAAACCAACTATGAAAATATAGTTATTAAATGTCGACATTATCGGTTTATATAAGAGCATCCAATAGCTGAGGCGCACGTGCTATTGTCTGCTCTAATATATACCGATACTGTAGACCTACAGTCTTAATATTTTACTTATTTGGTTTTCGCATAACGCAAGCAATGTTTTCAGGCAATCTTTAGGTAGCCCTACACCTTAGATGATAGCTGCTCTATTACAAATCGATGCTGTACACTCTCAATGACAGTATTTTGTTGGTTGTCGCACAATGCAGGCTATGATCTTAGCAATTTTAAGTACCCCTACGCTTCAGATTATGTAAACCAATACTGTGTATCTTTAGTAACAGTACTCTGCTTAGTTGGTTTTCGCACAATGCAAGCTATGCCTCGGACGATTTTTAGTTATCCTTTCTCCTTAGCTATTGGATGCTCTAATATGAACCAATACCGTGGACTTTTAGTAACAATATTCTGCTCAGTTAGTTTTTGCACAATGGAACCTAAGTTCTCGGACAATTTTATGCCTAACGTTTTGTATTTTAATTTTCCAACTTAAACACCCTGTATCTCAAGAACTATGTACTTTAAGGCTTTATATTCCTACTTCACTGTTCACCATTTGGCAAGGATTATCACTTGGAAAGCATTGTTGGCCGAATATCTGAACACCCGGTATAAACCAATTTCATTCCGATATTTCAACCAATGCGCCCTGCAAAAGAGAACTAGTCACAGCATAAAATTATAGTCATCCAATATTCTCAAACAATACACATAAATTAGAAATATTACACGTAAGACGCGATACAAAGATAAATAGACAGATGCACCATACAATAATAACACACCTACATGCTTTTTTGTAATAATGTTGCGAAGACTCGGATTCTGCTTCACTTAAACTTTTAAAGACATATTGCTGCCTTATTTAAGAGTTACTAACAACATTTGTTTGTTTTAGTATGTTCAATATTATGTTTTGTAACAATTTTTTGCGTAAATTCTTTAGTTATTTTATACACAGCAACACTTATGCAAGTAAGTAATTGATTCTTTTATATTAATTATTATTCGGATACATACCGTATTGCCCAATCACGAGTCGCATAGAATTTAAAATAACTAACAAAAACTCATCCTTTAAATGATGGTTACTCGAATTATGCTCGGAATGACAGGCGATATTTCGTCATTGTGTTAAATTTATCAATTCGTTTTTATTCACTGCCAGATTTTCGTTGCAAGAAGAGCCCGATGTCCTTTGAAAGAAACCGAACAAGCGATCTGAGGATCGCGACAAATTGTTGTTCCTCCAAGCGCTAAAAGCACTTAACTTTACTATTCCTGTTAGCGGTATTCAGGTAAAATTATATAATATTTGAAACCAAATAATTCAATTTGTAGCGTTCATTAGAGACGTTCATTAGAGGCGTTCATTAGAGACATTCATTAGAGGCGTTCATTAGAGAGGTTCATTAGAGAAGTTTATTAGAAAAATTCATTAGGAAAATTCACTAGAGAAATTCGTTAGAAAAACTCCTTAGGAAAGCTCTTCAGAAAAGTTCATATGATAATCCACTTTAATTTCTAATGTACCATGTAGCCTCGTTTTTGTTACAAAGGAGGACTTGGCGCAGGTACGTACGTACACACACACGCACGTATGCTCGCACCCACTCACGTACACACATTGCAAGGACTGGCGTAGATGTAGTTACGTCAGTGTAAAATACTTGTATTATTAGTCCCATAATACCCATTGTTTTCTTACTACGGATATATTATGCTTTTCGTTTCTATACCTACATTTCATAATGGTGTAATGCTTTTCTACTTAAAAATTCTAATTATTCCTCCACGATGTGTTCACTACTTCACAGTAAATATTAAACAGGGTGTTAGTTATTCTTCTATTAGTAAGATCTCTTAGTATTGCAATATCAGTTATTCATGTATTGAATTATAAGCGTCTGTTAACGACCGATGTTCTCTAATCATCGATAGCTACTAACATAATTATTTTGGAAGCCACGCTGTCGTTTCAATATACATTTAGCATCAAATTTCATTCAAATTATACAACATGGCATCCTTCAGGTACGTCGCAGGTATATCCCCATTTGCCTCGGGGTCTTATTTTAATTTCTTCACTAACTTGCGAGACGCAATTACACCTGTTTCTGCTATACTTCTCCTGTTATTGATCTTGTAAGTAATTGTCAAGTTGACGCTTTGTAAGCATTAAGAATAATTCGCACTCAAAGTGTAATAATATGGTCCTACAACGCTGGTTACGCCCTATTGTTATCCTTGCTTTCACAAAGGATTACATTAATGAAATTTCGATAAATTCTCATTTAAACTTTTTGCATTAAAAGTTGGAGCGTAAAAACTTATAATCTGATTACTAAAGCTTGACTTCATAACCAGTTCAATTAAAAACCGGGAAATTTATATGAAAAGAATTTTACTCAATCGCCGAGACGTTAAATGCAGCCCTATAACTTTACTAATTATTTAAAAATCCACTTCTTCATAAGGCCATTCCAGGCGAACGCATGTTATGAAACTCTCCTTCATGAATACTTCAATAAGACACGTTTCTATGGGTTGGAGCAAAGTACTGCAGAGATTGAATCAATTGTAATGCGTGATCAGAATTCTGCGTATTTGAATATTTTATAGTCTAAAATTTACTTATCCGAGAAGGTTCCTTTCAGTTAATAACGTAGCAATAAACGCCAGTGTTTCAATAAGAAATATTGGATTCAGAGGGGTAAAATCAGGATAAAATTTCCTGTTGTATTTTCATTCGCTCAAACTCCAATTTCGACAGCGCCTTAAGGGAAGCCTTGGCTAGGTATGATTATATATGAAATATGTGTGCAGTGTGAACTGGTGAGTTTCGGCACAAGAAAGTGTTTGTTTTTCGATATCGGTATACACATTTAAAATGTACCATAGGAGTAAATGCCTATACAAATAGTTTCTAAGAAAAATATACAAAACGACATGAAACGAAGACGTCCGTCCGTTCAAGCAACATATTTTAATATACCAATAACCCTAAAAAAAGAAGACCCTCTTTTTACCGACGACAGTTTAATTGCATTGTTAGAGAAGAGAAATATTTTGCGCTGCTTCCCTAAATTGTTTTTGCTCCGTGATTACACAGCACGTAAAAAAGCTTACAGTGCAGATGGTTTTGTGTTTACTCGTTAGGCAGTTCTCCATATATTGCGGGATCTGTTGCAACAAAGGTTATATCCTACACGTAATTGTAACAAATGGTGTTAAAAGCGGCAGATAGTACAAGCGTTGCTTTGAGCACCGGTATGTTACTGTTTGTAAATACTAATAACAATGACAATGTATATTGTCACACCAGAAAAAATCACGTTAGCAGCTTTACAGGTAGTTGTCATCAAAATCGTCACAGGAATAACTTTTAAACAGGTATATATTTTCTTGCACATTGGTAGAGCTTTATATTACAACTAAATTAATTCTTAAGACTAATTTAAGTTACTTATTTGTCTCTTTACAATTAAACAAACCACAATTGTACCGTCAATGAAGTTGAAGTCAGAAAAGACACAAAATCATGTCTGTTGTGATGTACCTCTGCTCTTGATACTAGACAACAACACTCAAACAAACCTAATTCGTTTTGTTCGATGAGTCGCACGAAAGTTGCTCAAAATTGACTTCCTTTTGTTCTGTATGCAGTGAGTGTAACATTGGCTTAACTTACTTCCTTTTATTCTGTATGTCGCACTTGTAAACATTTTTCAAGACTTAATTCACTTTGTTCTGCGAGCAGCACGGGTAGAACAACTACTCTTAAACTCAAACCTTTTTACGAAAGCCACGCCTACAATCAAAAAGGGAAAACAGATTTTAGCAGCCACGATTCAACCAGAAAGAAACCGAGTGTCTGTGACAGTTATATAAGGACCAGTTCAACTATCATTCTTGAGATTGTTTTCCATGAGTCGTGTATTCTTACGCTCTGCTTTAGCTAAGCTTACTTATACCATCATTGCACAGTCAGTGATTGTTATCCTGAGTAACATTACACTGCCAGTGATTATTATGCTGACGGACACACCATTAATCCATCATTATCCCGGCAGTGATTATTATCCTGGCAAGCATACAATTATTCCATCATTACTCAGTCAGTGACTGTTATCTTGAGTAACAAACCTTTCCCGGTCAATGATTGTTATTCTGAACAGCACCATAAATCGCTTACATTTTACTAGTATCCACTACCTTATAACGCTTGCCCACATTAGCTCAGCACAAATAAGAGTGAAATAACTTTTGTTTCTTCCTTAAACGCTCAACGGTTCCACCGCCGGTGTCACGGTTGCCCTCGTCGCTTAACAGTTTGCTTATGCAGCTTTTGAAATTCCGAAGCACCACATTGACGACGAAGTCAAATCTATCTAGGTTTCGACATCAAACCCATATAGCCATTTGGTATGGAAGTCATAGAACTACAAGTTTAAGGAGCTTTGTAAAAATGTAGCTTCGCCACCGCAACAGATTGCCAATGGCTAAGTGTCTGTGTATTAATTTTTGCTAGGATTAGTATGTTTATTAATTCTCTATAATAAACATTTTATTAGCCTAAGTATGTGTACATGTATATACATATATATATTACAGTTATCAAGATGAAATTACAACTTAGACTTTTATATAAAGCCTAAATGATTATATCAAATCAAGCTAGTAATTAAAATATGAAAAACATATGGTCCCAAACAAGGTTGGAACCAGTATCTTCAGCTTTTGAGACTAATGTGTTCACCAATTATACTACCGGGACTGGTAGGGACAATTGGAAAATTCTACAAATCTAAATTATGTGTTTAACCATACTTTAACCTAACTTTCAAATACTTTTGGCATTTTGTCAAACATATCCGACAGTGTCAAGTTTTGACTTATATGAGATATAGCCAGTAAGTTACGGCTATATATATATATATATATATATATATATATATATATATATATATATATAATAATCTAAATACCCAAAAACTAAGTGTCAAGTATCTGTCACAAGTATTTCAGATTATTTTATTTCTACAATTTATTAAGTTAAAATATTTTACAAGAAGACTTTTTTAGTAATTTTGGAGGTTTACTTTATATGGAGAATATATAGTTTTTACCCTTATACCAATGATCTTTGCTTTTGAAGAGATTTTGTACGCTACTGTCACTATTGTGTTGAACTTGGCTAACAAAACAATTTTATATAAACGAATAAATTTCTTTTTAAGAAGATCTTGCATGTGGACAAGGGATCTGGTACAGAATTAATTGACCCAATCCTTATTCAAAATGAATATTTCTACAAATTCATACAAAAAATGTGACATCATTAACAAAATGGAAAATGTCAGCGACAATATTACAAATCATGATAAAACCAAATATGATTTAAATTTCTGTAATATATGCAAACGAAGATTTAAAAATTCTAAAGGACTTAACATTCACTTTAGTAAAATACATAAAGAAAACAGCGGTAACTCTTATCAGAGCCAAGTTTTTAAAGAAAATAGCCAAATTTTACAATTAAGTGAAAATAAATCTTTGAACAATGACGAAGAGCCTGCATTAGAATACATATTAAAAAATCTGAAATTGTCAAGAGTTTTCGTCGTTAAGCGTATACCAAAATCAGCGAGAGCTCAGGTAGCAAAGAAATTATGTGAGCTTATTGACACTTGCGTTAAAAAAAGCTCAATGTCAGCATGGAAAGAACTCTTATTATTCCCTTACCTATCCCTATCGATTCCTAGTGGAAATTTAAGCAATAAAGACAAATCAATTTCGAAAATAATATTAGAAAATTTACGAAGCCCTTTGTCCGTTGAAGAAGTTGTTTCTCTCAGTAGTAGAAGTGGCAGAGCTACCTTTAAAACGAATATTTCGAAGCAAATCATATCAAAAGTTTCAGATGGCGATTTATCCTCTGCGGTTAAAATTTTAAGTTCAAATGAATCTTTTTTAAATATAGACGCTACAGTTTTAGAAGATATACAAAAGAAACATCCAAAATCAATTTCGCCGCCAATTTCCTTTATGAAAACTAATTCAAATTTCACAGTTAATCGTGAAGAAGTTTTAGCAGGTATCAAATCTTTTAAGTCTAGTTCCGCTGGAGGAATTGACGCCTTACGGCCTTCACATTTACAAGACATTTTGAGTTTTTCCACTGGTATATTTGGACAAAAGCTTTTATCATCTTTAACTGATTTATGTAACCTAATGCTCTCGGGCAAGATATCTTCCGAAATTTGTCCTATTTTATATGGCGCCTCTTTATGCGCACTTAAAAAAAAGGACGGCGGCATTAGACCAATAGCCGTAGGTACTTTTTATCGAAGACTTGCAGCTAAATTATCTTGCTGGAATATA
Source organism: Platerodrilus igneus (assembly GCA_036346225.1). Taxonomy (NCBI): domain Eukaryota; kingdom Metazoa; phylum Arthropoda; class Insecta; order Coleoptera; family Lycidae; genus Platerodrilus; species Platerodrilus igneus. Next base: position 56,876 of record JARFIW010001227.1, on the reverse strand, counting down.
AAGGAGAAATTAGGAAATCTTTTCAGGCCCAAACAGTTTGCATTTGGGACTTCAGGCGGTTGTGAAATTGTAGCACACGCTGCACGTATATATTTAATTAATAATCCCAATAACATTCTTCTTAAGCTTGATTTTAAAAATGCTTTCAACTCACTTAACCGAGATATATTATTACATAATATTTACAACCACATTCCCCATCTATTGCCTTTTCTTCAACAATGTTATGCAAATCCTTCATTTCTTTTTTTTGGTGATAACATAATTAATTCCGAAAGAGGTATACAACAAGGGGATCCTTTAGGCCCGGTAATCTTCTGTCTGGCAATAAACAACCTTGTTAACTCATTAAACACAGAGCTTAATATTTAGTATTTAGATGACGGATGTATTGGTGGTGAGATTCATTCCGTAATCCAAAATTTCGAAAAGATAATTTCAATCGCTAAGTCGTTTGGTTTGGAACTCAATTTTAATAAATGTGAACTGTTATGTTCACCTCCATCCAATTTTAACAAAACCATTTCACTCTTAAACATGATCGCACCAGGTATTCAGATACCAAATAAAAGTAATTGGACCCTACTTGGCGCACCACTCTGTACTGAAGCGATTCCAGAAAGTATCAATAAAAAAATCGAATTGATGTCCTCCATTCGCTCTCGTTTAAAGTCATCTTCTATTCCAAATCATATCTCATTTTGTCTGATTAAGAATTGTTTTGCTATTCCTAAATTGATGTACATCCTCAGATGTAGCCCAACTTGGACTTGAATGCAATCTCTTGAGATATTTGACGAACTATTACGATGCACTTTGGAGGAAGTAATAAATATCAAACTGAACCATTTCGAATGGTCGCAAGCATCTCTTCCAATAAACAGAGGCGGATTAGGTGTCCGTCTTTCAACTTCACTTTCACTACCTGGTTACCTGTCTTCTTTTCATTCATCTTTACCTACAATTAGATCAATCTTTTCTAATGCTATTTGCAATATATCTATTGATAATTTCTTTTGCAAGCTGAAGAACTTTGAAGTCTGCAACAAATTTAAATGAAATTAAAATCAACAAACTCGTCCAAAAGAATGGGATATACCATTGCTGGATATATCTTCCAATAAATTGCTAGAATCAGCTACCAATAATACACATAGGGCTCGTATTCTTGCAGTTTCTTCGAAATATGCCAGCGCATGGTTATTCGCTCTTCCAATAGCATCTCTGGGCACATTATTAGATAATCATTCGTTTAGAATTGCTGTAGGACTCAGGCTTGGTACTCGGTTGTGTACACCACACTCGTGCATTTGTGGATCAGCTGCAGACGAGTTAGGTATACATGGATTAAGTTGCAGGCTTAGTGCAGGAAGGCATTCCAGGCACAAAGCAGTTAACGATTTAATTAAACGAGCTTTAGTCTCTGCCGATGTTCCTTCTATTCTGGAACCTACATATTTATTCAGAGAAGACGGTAAAAGACCTGACGGCATTAGTTTAACTCCTTGGAAATACGGTAAAGCAGTAATGTGGGATTTTACATGTACCAACACTCGCTAGTTCTCATGTTACTGCTTGTTCCAACAAAACTGGAGCAGCAGCAAAAGCTGGCGAAAGAATAAAAAAAAAAATATTCCTCTTTATCAGACCTTTATATCTTTTACCCAGTTTCAATTGAAACCTTAGGAGTTCTAGGTAGTCAAGGATTGGAATTCATAAAGGAAATTGGTAGACGAATCTATTATAATACCTTTGATCAAAGAGCCACTTCATTTTTATTACAAAGAATTGGCATAGCTATTCAAAGAGGTAATGCTGCATCCATATTAGGAACCATTCCACCTTCCAAAGATTTAAGTGCAATTTTTGACCTGCCTTCAAAATGTTACAGTTTAGAAAACCAAAACATTCGATCATCTTGCACTGTCTTTAAGAAACAGCTAAATAATGTTGACATGGAAGAAAATAAAACACTGATCGCTTTTACAATAGAAGAAATTTCAAAAAACCCTAATTGCTCTAACAGATTAAGCCATTCTTCAAATACATCTACTCATCTCCAACATACAATTAATGCATCACAACTCGATCCTTACTTTAAGAACTTAAATGATTTTTCAAATACAATTACAAATTTAGGCAAAAAAGGATTGGAAAATATTGGCAATACTTGCTTTATAAACTGTATAGTTCAGTGCCTCTCAAATACAAAATTATTACTAGAATACAGTAAACATAATGCGTTTTCGAAGCATATCAATACTAGCACTTCAACCATGAAAGGAGCTTTAATTAAATCTTTTGCACAAGTAATAAAAGATCTGTGGTCTGAAGATACTTCTGACAAAGTGATAAATACTAATAAATTGAAATCACACTTTCATCGATTTGCACCTAGTTTTATGGGCTTCTATCAACAAGACGCACAAGAGTTTATGCGGTACTTGCTAGATGGTATTCATGAAGACGTTAATCAGGTTACCTCCAATCAAATTCCTATATTGTCAGAATTAAATGAACCATTAAGTGACTCTGACAAAGGTAATGAATCCTGGCAGCAATATTTAAGAAGTAACAATTCCAAAATTGTTGATATTCTCGCTGGACAGTTAAAATCAACAGTACGTTGCACACACTGTAATCATTCTTCCGTAACTTTCGAAGTCTTTTGGGATCTATCAATAGCTATACCTAAGCACACTGGCTGCTTAACGTTACAGCTTTGTCTAGATAATTTTACTAGGCCTGAAACATTGGATTACGACGAAAAACCAGTATGTTTTAAGTGCAAAGAAAGGAGAAAATGCATCAAATCACTGTCCATACAGAGGTTTCCTAAAATATTGGTGATACACTTAAAACGGTTTTCACCTACAGGTACATATCAAAGAAAGCTAACTACGCCTATAGATTTTCCATTAGAAGGTCTAGATATGCGACACTACGCTGCAGAAACAAATCTTGGAAATTGTCATTATAACCTGTATGCAATATCGAAACACAGTGGGACTACTTTGAAAGGACATTACATCGCATACTGTCGACACCCGTACTCATTTATATGGCATGAATATAACGATTCCAAGGTGTGCAGTATATCCTCTAAAACATTTGTAAAAGCAGAAGCATATGTTCTATTCTACGAAATGCATTCTGAAGAAATGAAACGAAATACCTTAGTTTCGAAAGTTCCTAGAGATACAATGCATGCAAGAAACCTGTATCGGCCTAATTCTGAACTACATTGCGATTATCTGACAAAACATAATAAACCTGCCAATAGACGAACAACCGATCCAATTGTTATACTATCTAGTACTCTTGAAGAAATCTTTAATGAACTTCACGATATGCCAGATGTACAACCATTCTTATTTCCTGTTAATGCGAATTTAGTCGAACACTATCAAAATATTATCCAACGACCCATGGATTTACAGTCAATTCGAGGTAACTTGCACCAAAAAAAAATACCATACTCGTGGAGAATTTTTGGTTGATATAGATCAAATTTTTAAAAATTCTGCTTGCTATGACGATGCACCATGGTGTGGACATTGTAAAGCCCTTGCACCAGAATATTCCAAAGCTGCAAAAGAATTAGCAGACAAAGAGTCAAAGATAAAGCTTGGTAAAATTGATGCTACCGAAGAGGAAGATCTTGCTAAGGAATATGATGTCAAAGGTTATCCTACCCTTAAATTCTTTAGAAATGGACAGCCTATTGATTATTCAGGAGGACGTGATGCTGCCCAAATAGTAGCTTGGCTTGAAAAGAAAACTGGTCCTGCAGCTAAAAAGCTTAAGACAGTCGAGGAAGCTAAACAATTTATTGAAGAAAATAAAGTTGCAGTTGTTGGTTTCTTCTCAGATCAAACTTCAGATAAAGCTAAAGCTTATTTATCTGTTGCTAATGCTGTCGATGATTATCAGTTCGGAATCACTTCTGACGAAGCAATTTACAAGGAATATGAAGCTACATGTGGTTCTATTGTCTTATTTAAACAGTTCGACGAAGGAAAATCCATTTTTGAAGGTGAACATACTGAACAGAACATCAAAAGTTTTGTTACATCAGAGTCGCTACCAAACCTCGTAGAATTCAATTATGAAACGGCACCTAAGACCTTTGGAGGTGAAAAAAAGAGCTATTTACTCATCTTTGTATCTAAAAGTGATGACAAAACCAGTGCTATTGTATCTGCTGCTCGTTCAGTCGCCAAACGTTACAAATCTAAAATTTTGTTTGTTACAATCGATTTAGAGGAGGAAGACCTCCAGCGAATTTTAGAATTCTTTGGAATTAAAAAAGAAGAGGTTCCCACTGCACGTATTATTAAACTTGAGAAAGAAATATCAAAATTCAAACCTGAATCGTCCGAACTTGATGCTGAAAGCATAACTACATTTGTAGATAAGTTCTTAAAAGGTGAGCTTAAACAACATTTATTAAGTCAAGAACTTCCTGAAGATTGGAATAAACAACCCGTGCGTGTTCTTGTTGCAAGCAATTTCGATGAAGTTGTATTAGATAAATCCAAGGACGTCATTGTAGAATTTTATGCTCCATGGTGTGGTCATTGTAAACAGTTGGTCCCTATTTATGAAAAAGTTGCAGAACATTTTGAAAGTAATGTTGATGTTGTTATTGCTAAAATTGATTCCACAGCAAATGAACTCGAAAATACTCGTATTACAAGCTTCCCTACAATTAAACTATACAAGAAAGAACACAACAAAGTTATTGATTACAATGGTCTTAGGACTTTTGAAGGGTTATCTAAGTTTGTAGAGTCAGGTGGTGTTGAGGATGGTGCAGCAGAAGAGCCAGTTGAAGAAGAGACTGAAAATGATGATACTGCACGGCGAGATGAATTGTAATTGTAGTACTGACATATTTTTGTTCGTTTTCTTTTAATGATTATGTAATATTTAAGAAATAAAATCAGTTGTAATATTATATATACATATATATATATATATATATATACATATATACATATATACATATATATATATATATATATATATATATATATATATATAAATATATTTACGTAATAAGGGATCACGAGAGGTCATTGAAAGCCTAATTCTAAAAATAAATCCCATTAAAATATAATAGAATCCATAAAAAAACCGTATTTTCGGTAAATTCATGGTTACTTTCTGTATAATACAAGCGCACCTTTATTCATTGATGCAAAAACGCAAATTGCACATGTGTAAATAATCACCCTGTATTATATAAGCATATTGTAATTAAATAGCAAGTAACGTAAATTGGATATGTAGATTGTAAGATACCGTAAAACGCATTTCGATAAAATTTGCAGTAAATAGCATTAAATGAGCTTTACGCACTTTAGATAAATATAAATAATTTCGTGTAATCACTATAAAACGCAAACCCTTTTGCATTAAAGAGCAATCGAAATAAATTAATTTACCCGTGAATTGTAGTAATTGATTCTAAATAAAGAACGTTCTATAATATGAGTCATCGGTATTAAAAATTATGTATAAACTCATTAAGCAAACAGTTTTTCCAAGGAGCACCTTGAACATCAAAGAACCTGCAAAATCCTGGAGTAATCAAATATCTTTCGCATTAGTATGCGACGCCGCAATAATAGTATATGTGGGATAAGAATGGAGAGAACGCGTCACGGATAAATTGGAACCAGGTATGATGGTGATAAATTCCGGAAACACAGACGCTAATTAGATTTCTGGAGAAACCATACATCATCATTTCCACATTTTTCTAGTAAGCTTTTAGAAACATATATACTTGTATATAAAGGAAGCGTTTATTCATTCGAGGAGTCATTCATTGATTAGATTTCATTCATGGAGCACAAAATATCATTTGAATTTAACCCCAAGCAGTTGCTATAGTATTTGAGTATATAGTAACCTGTAATTTAACCAAGTTGCGAGGTTGCAATAAATGGAGAAGCGATGTTTTAAACGTAACACATAAAGAAAAGTAGAATTTATTAATTACGACGAAGAGGCAAAATTCCTCAATGTAAAGCTATTTTAATAAAATAATCAAAAGGAAGATTTAAGCAAAAAATGTACTTTGGTAATTGCTGTTTGAAATAAGAATTTTTTATGGAGAATCTTGTAAGCGGATTTGAGATCAATTTAAAATTAGAAGATAATTTATTTCGAGGAGCAGTTTTTGAGGATTCTGCAAGTATCACTTTTAGATCTTTTTAACTGATATTAGAGTATCTGGATCTAGTTTTAGATATTCGTAATTATTTTTTTTGTGCGGGTTTTTTTTACCAGAAGTTTGTGTTCAGAGTTCGAAATACTCTGACCTTTTAATAGATTATATGTCGAGGACTTTCTCCTAGCCAAAACAAATCTCATAAGCGAGGAAATATTTATAGCCAGGCATACGATCCTCAAAAGAATAAGTATAATTCTGTAAATTTAAAATAAAGTAAAGAGCAATATTTTTTATCAAGTACTTCTTAGAAATTATTTTATGTTTGAAAGAAACGATGTTGTAAATGCTTTTGTATGAAAGAAAATAGTTCATATTGTATAAATGCTTTGTGATATTGCTGCGTTTCCCATTTTTCGAGCGCGAATAATTACTATTTAAAGTCTAATTTGTTTTAAATACCGACAAGCTCTAAATTTATTTTTTTTTAAGTGAAAACCTGGGTATTTTTACAAGACCTGAGAGTTTTTAAATGAATCAACGTGGAGAATGCATTTTATTGTTATTTAACGATTTACTAATTCAAACAACTTATAAGCTTACTAACGTTGTCGACAGTCCTCGCTATAATAACTAATACGAGGTCAGTTTCGTAAATTCTTTGTTTTCCTAATACAAGTAATGTTTAATTGTATTTACTGGAATTAAAAATTGCCGTCGGTCTTACTGCTCGTTTTGAAAAAATTTCCGTACAACTTTCCAAGATACTATTACAAAAACTTTTCTGTACAGAAAATCTTAAAGCTATTATCTACATAGAACTTAACCTATAACAACTTAAAACTAGGTGAAATAGAAATCGTCTATTTTTCGATGCCCTCCAGGCGCGCGTATTGACAGTTCCGGGGATAATAAAACGTTTATTGTCATCCCCGGATAAACTAACCTTATTTATGAGTTTTGTGTATAGCTCATGTTTAGAACTCCTAATAGATGTCATTGTATGCCTAAGAGCACCTATATTATTTTAAGCATTTCTGCTCATCTATATTTAACTCTGTCTTTAAAACCTCCTTCGAAATTTGTAAAATTTATTATTGTCGTTGTTGCTGATTATGCAAATTTTTTTTGTAAGGTAATACGCAAATTCATTACAACTGTCCACTGAACTAGGAATAATTGTTAACACAAGGTGAGCTCAGTTTAAATGTTATTCATATTGTGGTATACTAGTTTAAAGAGGTCCCGGCAACTTTCTCATAAGGTTGATGGCGCTTCAGAAATGTAGTTTTCCTTAATTATTATTGTATTTTACTCATGACTAGGTAATGAATGTAAAAAGTACAATGTACCTAGAACAATGCTACGCGATCACCTCGATAAACTTGGTGCTGGGAATAAAAGTAGAGAATTAAATATCCCGGAAATGGAAGCTGCAAGACAAGTAGTTAAAATACCGGTGCAGAACTTTGACGATTTCTTGGTTTCCGTATCTAGCAATATGGATTAACACGGACCTTTGTTCCCATCCAATATACGAGCAATATTCACCGGTCCATCGAGTTGTGGAAAGATCAATGCCTAAATCTCGCTTATTTTGCACGAAAACGGACTTCAATTTCAAAATGTGTATGTTTTTTAAAAAGCCTTTATCAACCCAAATATGAACTGTTAAGAAGTGTGTTTGAACCTTTAAGAGAAGAAATTGGTTACCGCGAATTTGAAAATTACGACGATTTGATTGAACCCGGAGACATAAAAAAAGATTCAATTATTGTCTTTGATGATATACCTGTAAACAAAGAAAACAAGATTGCACAGTTCTTCTTCTTTGGTAGACATAAGAGCATGGATTCCTTTTACTTATGTCTAACGTATGCCAGCACAGTAAAGCACGGACTCAGGGATAACGTCAATGTTATTGTAATCTGGAAGCAAGACGATTCAAATCTTCGGCATATATTTATGGATCATATAAGCGGTGACATGACATGTCTTAAATTTAGAGAAATGTACTTGCAGTGTTGGGGTGGGGGTGACTTAAAACACAATTTTATAACTATTGTTAAAGATTTTTATTTGGTTAAAGGGCGGTATCGGAAAAATTTTGATTAGTATATAAATATAGAAGAAAACAATAGTTAGTTCCAACCCGAAGTTTCATGATGACGGATGTTAAAGATTTTATTGCAAATAATCGCAGTCTTCAGTTGATGCAGGATGCTGTACGAAAAAAAATTGTGGCTTACAAAAAGGGGGACACTACATCTCAGCAGGAATTCAAAGAGCTGCACAAACAATTGATCGATCCTTTGCAAGTAACTATTTCCCATTTACAAGCAATCGCCGAAAAAATTCCCATACCTACAACAAAGGTTAAAGTCGATGACATGGAAGCACCTATAAAGAAAATTAAGCAACTCGTTCCTGAAGAACCGCTTCATATTTACTATGCGGGCGTGCTAGCTCGAGACGAAAACAAAAATATTGACAAATCAATTTATGGAGTAAAATATGACCATGAAAAAGACGAATCGAGTTTGGAAATTAACCCGAAAACTAGAGACATCGCCTTAAGCAATATGATATACTTTGGTACTGGAGGTATATACAATCTGCTGGTTTATAAAGACATTAGACCTGACGACGGTGATTTCAACTTGCATGAAGATGTACCAAATTACTTGGACATGATCAAGTCGACATTGAGTTTTAAAAGAAAATTTAACCCATACACATTGCACGATTTAAACGAATTTTCGACAAATAACAAAAAGTTTGAAAATTATGTTTTCAACGAACTTCGTTCGTTTATGAAATTTGTCGTCCGTCTGTCCGTCCGAAGCCTTTCTAATGGTTGGACATCAATGTGTGATACATCAATCGATTCAGCTCGGTGTCCTGAGCTTAAGTTTTGATGTCAGTTGAAATCGGGCCACGGGGACGCCGTGCCCCCGCGATATTCCGTCGGGAAAATTAAAATTTCAAATAGGTCCAAAATTAATGTGCGATACATATTTGGACTCCCCTAACATAGTTGAGTCGAAATATGGTACCCCCCAAAAAATCTGACCACGGATACCCGACCCCCCCCCCCGGGGAATTAATTTTTATTTTATCTGAATACTTATAATTATTACAACATAATAATTTTAATTTCTTTAAATTGTTTTAAAGTAAGTCTACATTTGGAAGTTCGTTGCGACTATGCCTTGCATTTTCAACTTGTTTAAGTTAACGCCACTATTGTAGGTTAAAACAGTCAATATTTTAGAATATTATATTTTAGTGATAACGTTAAGTTTTCTTTTTAGCAAAACCTAAAGCTAAAGCTTAAAATTTGGAAAATGGTCGCTTCGTCAGATGCTCGTTGAAATTAATTAATGTTTTAACGAAAGTAGTGTGTAGCAGTCCTTTTGTTTTTGAATATATTCGAGTTCTTTCTTATTGAATACAAGAAATGTATAATACAATTATAATAACATTGATTATGGTTATTGTCTTATGCATATGGATAACCATTTAGCATGCGCCAAAGAAAATGTTTTATTTATTCAGAATGCATTGTAATATGTATATAAGTTTATAAACTTTTGGAAATGTGTTCCTGTTTTAATTCAGTTAGCATTATATAAAATCCAGCTTGTACGAAAACAAGAATATTTGTTCATGCTCTGGGATGTGTTTATATTACATCTACGGCCATTTTTAATTTCAGTATTACATACTTAAACGACTGGTTGTTACTTTCTACATTCATTAGCTGTGCATAAGTAATATACGATAATAATTAACGAAAACTACATTCCTAAAGCGCCGCCAACCTAATGAGAAAGTTGCCCGGGACATCCTTAAAGGTGTGAGGCTTTAACAGGATGTAACGTTGTAAGTGATAGTTCGATTTTAAAAATTCTAACGGGGTGAGATCTCCCGGGAAGTTAGGGTTCAGATCCAATTAACAGATCACCTAGTGTAAAAGTGATTAGGATGGTGTTTGTGACGTAGTGAGTGTGTATGTTGGGTTGAAAGCATTTAGGTACTGAGAGATGCTGCCCGTGCATTGTGGGTTGTCCTACCTAAGTTATATGGGTATTGTGGGTTGTCTAACCTAGGTTAAATGTGTATTGTGAGTTGCACATTTAGGAGGAGGAGTGAGGAGGAGGAGGGAGAAGTGTGGAGGAAGAAGGAGAGTGGAGTGAAAAAGAGGAGTGAGAAAGAGGAGGGCGAAGGGGTGGAGCAGTGAGGAGGAGAGCGAAAACAGAAAGCTGTACCAAAACAATTACGTACGCCTGGGGGCACCGTAAAGGAGGCGATTTTTATTTCACCTAGTTTTAAGTTGTTATAGGTTAAGTTGTGGGAATTTACATGTAAAACCTAGGTTAGATGGTGGCGCGGTGGCGGTTGCGCTGCACCACAAATAGGAAATCCCTCCCACAAAGAGTGAGTAAGGAGAGAACAAAGAGGAAATCCTTCCAAGCAGAGTTTCCTTATGAGAATTTACATGTAAAACCTAAGTTAGATTGAGGAGTCTGGAGGAGTAAGAGAGTATAGAATCGGTGTATTCCACTACCAGCGCTGATTGAAATAGATCAGAGCAAACCATTAGGAAAAATTTGTGGCGTATAATATTTGGGTTGATTCTGTAAGAAGAATATTAAAAAATATTAAACGCTTTCCGACTTACTCCATGCAGATAAAAAGAATAACTCCCGGACTTTCATATCCTTATATACAAATAGCTGATACTTGAAGTATTTTATATGATCTTAGAGTTCATTAGCCACAACCTAATTGCGCCAAAAATAAGGTATTTTATCTATCAGTTTATAGAACCTATATTATGCATTGATCCTCCGTGTATGTAATGTCTGAAAATCTTAATACGGTATGTGACAAGGGGGATAGATATTCACTCAGTGTTTCAAAAATTTTAAATGCGCCCTTTTAAATTGTCAAATAATACCCATGCTGTATGTACACTACATTAAATCTTACTGATCACTGGATTATGCAAATCACTTGGTAATTTAGAAACGTTAATTGTTTACATGTACACATACGTATTACTTTATATAATTCAATTTATATGAAATTCATACATGCTTCTCTTGTGAAATATCCCTACAATACAGCATTTCGTTCTGTAGTCAACTGCCTATTGGGAAAACTGTATTAAATTTAATTAAAATTGTTAAAAACTGACATGCTCACTTCGAATTTACAAGAGTATCAATGTGTGTAATATAGTTCAGCATTGTTGTTCCCTGACTTTATTTAATACATAGAATTTATCAATTAGTGCATAAATAACCACAGGTTTCACTTTTATACCTCAATATGTATTTGATACTGTTTGTATTGCCACGTATAGTTTCAATTTGCTGCGAATATGTACAAAATGAGTGCTTAAAATGATCAAGTTGTTGTATTTTATAGCCGCAGACAATTTTTAGCATAAATTACTAGGAGATTCTAGATCAACGTTGTTATATTTTAGGGCTTTAATAGCCATACTTACCAATCAAATACCGCACTTTAATAGTTAAATTAACTTTATTAATGAAACTACATAAATTTAGATATTCGTAATTTAGTTTGCAGTATAGGATATTTCTATTTTGAGGGGTAAATTGTTAACCTTTATTTAAATAGAAAAAATGGATTATTTTTATAGGTTTTTAACACATACGATAAATAAATGCTCATTTAAAACAATATATCTGCCTGGTGTGTATTAAGTTGGTAGTACATTCAGAAATATAATATTGAAGTGACTATTATCATGGACATTTCTGATTAGCAATATAAGTCTGTCTTGTAGAGTTTTGAATGTAGACCGTGATCGAAGTTCAAAATTGCGACAAATTTAGGTAAATTTACAATTTGATTTTAAACTCAACTAATTTCAACTTAATGTTGGTTTGAATTTTTTCCTATAGTCAAAAGAAGAAAATGGAGTCAACATATGTATCTGCCCCTATATTTGACTTAATGCTCCGCCCGCATGTACTACATTAACCAGGAAGCGAGCATTTTCTTTACCTCCGAGTACAGCATTGTTAAGTCAAATGTAGGTGCTTACAGGATCAGAAACGCAATCCAACATATCGAGTACTACTCCTGATCCTAAAATCAAGTCTTCGCGTACATTGTCTACGATTATGTGCGGTGTATTAATCAAAATTGTAACAGCATCTACTGTTTCCAAAAAGCACAGAATTTATATCCAAAATGTACTGGCTTTCCACGTAAAACTGCTTCAATTCGTGATACCCATGATATTGTATTACCATTTCATCAACTGTTAGCATTTTTTTTTTATAAGTACCACACTTTTTATATTCTCTATTTATCATTCTTAATCGAGGCCTCATCTTAAAATCTGTCTTGACTGTGTAAGAGTGTATCACGTGTAACATGTAAATACTTTTTAATTTGTAAAAGTCGATTTCTTGACATAGATTTTTTTTTAATATCTACACCAAGATGTTCATCTTCTTATGAGTAATGTCTTTCGGAAAGAACTTTGTCATAACCCGAAAATAAGTATGCGAATGAACGCTCTGATCTCATCTGACGATAACATGAATTCAAGATTATTCTAAATTTCTGCGTATTTTACTCTCAATTTGACTATATGGGCAATAACAGTATTTGTAAAAATAATTTTAAGAGTTTCAAGGTAGAATTTTCTGTTAAGATTTAGTGATGGATTTTCAGAATTTGTTGTAGCTCCTAATTGTTCAGGAGAAATTTTTTATATACTGGTGGAAGTTTCTTTCAATGAAAATATATATATATATATATATATATTCATTAAGGAAAAGTCTTTCTTTATTTCTTAGTTGTTGTACCTTTGTGTTTAAAAGACCTGCTACATTGATGTCATCAGGTTGACAGATTTCACTCGACTCCAAATTTGCAGATGATTTGAGTAAACTGCAAGTTTTACTGGTTTTACAGCTAAAGATTCCGTGCCGGTAAAATGCTGAAAACCTCGACTGTTAAACAAAAATGTTGATGTTCCGCCGACTAACTCAGTGAGACGGATGGTATAAGTATTTGCCGAGGGTTCTAGAATACTATCAAGTATGAAATTTGATCTTGATCGTGAAATACCTTGGACGCCGCCTAATCTCGCAGGGATGCTGGGGAAAACCCTAGAATGAATAATAAAAAGGGTGCCAAAATTTTGAGATCAGGAGAATGATTCTGACGTAGAAATATAATTGGAAATTCATTGAAACAAGCTTTTCTTTAATCTTTACCAAAACTAAGCATGTAGACCTATTTATGACTGCTATCTGTAAAGATGATTTCTGAAAGTAAATGTTAGATAATACTCGATTTATTTAATCACGATTTTAAACAAAATTCATAAGATAATTTACTTTAGCCAAAACTGTTAATCATACCATTTACAACAATTAAAAACAAGTGCATAATCTTTACAGAATTTGCTGTGACATTATTAATTTTATAATAAGTGCATTTACACAGTACCAGCTTACTACACAATTATTAAAAGTTCCATATGTCCTAAATCTACCGACTTAAAACGAAAACCTATTATCTAAGACTTAACCTAAACACCGACGCACTTGCAAGTACGTCAGCAATAATTCAAGTACTAACATTTTCACCAGTATAGTTTTAGCCTTTGGTTTGCATATTTAAACTAGCATCGAGTGACTGATTTCTTTCCATCCAAACTTTGATGTCTTTACCTAATTCTAACACACGGGTTAAATAATTGGAAACCAATAACCTCCAAAAAATAAACCGTGTCGTTTGCTATGGGATTATCCCAACGTAATAGACCACTTAGTCTAACTCGCGACCCTATAAACAAGATACTTGCACTACCAAAGCGACCTGTTGAACGTACTGATGTTAGAATTGGAGTCTCCTTTTAAAGCATTGAACTGCTCTTTTTAAAACTACACGGTGCATTCTTGCAAAATTTCGGACGGCTAAATCAACACTGGATTTCCTTTTATATGTCGCTTTCTCTATCTACGCTTTATAGATTTAAACTTACGTGTTTTGGATTTTACATGTAATCTGAGTCAGCACAAAACTGCATATGATCTGCTTTGTTTTTAGATGGAGGAAACCATTGGCGCCCTTATATATTCTCTAGACAAAACAAATCAAACTGTATTAATTAACAAGATGGCATCAGTCCTAATCTTTTTCAAAACTGACATATTAATTTATATAACCTTTGACTATAGATCGAATATAATGCCAAATAGTTTATACTTAAACTAGAATTTATAAAAACCTAAAATTTATATTTCCTAAAGCGAATAATTCAATCCTATTGGTCTACTTCACTTATACAGAAACTATTAAAATGAAATGTGGTTACAATTATATGTAAGTGGTGTAATGAATGACGTTATAATAAAGAACTATTTATTACTTCTTTATAATAAGTAGATACTGTATTAGAAAATCTGGTCTTTAATTAGTAAACCCTGATATCAACAACTTATCGCTGGTTTACTTGACTGGTTGTATGGAACGGTACATATTTTTATTTGTGTTATTGTACATTCAAGAAAGCTTCAAATTTTCAAGTTCAGGAATGGCATGCTTTTGTTGGTTCGAACATATACATAATTAGCCTTTAGCTACGACTGCTATAATGAGCACACATTTTTTGTGTACTGTACTATTAGCATAAATTTTTCTGCATGAATCTTCTTGATTACTTGTATACCTTAGAGTTTTTCTTTTTTAGCTAACCTTTTAGCGCCAAAAACCAAATTTATTGTTTTTAATTTTAGCATCATTATCTAAATAGATTTCGATCTTGATGGCTTAATAACATTACAACTCTAATTTTAAAAAAAAAATTCACATCATTCCGTCGATATTGTATCCTGGTGGATCCTGCCCTCTCAGGGCGCGTCTAGTAGTCGGCGTTAACCTAGTGGTTTTTGCTGTCTTGTCTGTATCGTTTTGTCGTGCGAGTGTTTTAGGTGTTTATTTTTCCACCTAGTGGTCTGGATAATGTGTTGTGTCCTAGTTGTTTTTTTATTTAACCAACTAGTTACGATCTGCTGTGCTTTTGTCTGGTGTTATGATACACATCTAGTATTCGGCGTGGTCGTTTTTTGATTGTTTGTCGCGTGCCCTGTAGCGGTGCGACGTCTCGTACGGATGGGTGTGGTGAGTCGTCTATTGTTTGATATGTTTTTGTGCGTTTGTTCTACAGCATTCGTGAACTGTGGGAATGTCTAAGTCGTGTCGTATTGTATCGTTTCTGACGAACCACAGTGCGCCGGTAATCAGTGTGAAATGTTTCTAGGCGTCGTAAGTTTGTCTTTGATAGGTATGTCAGCCACGTCTGTAAGCCGTAGGTGATGATCGGTCTTATGTGCGTTTTGTAAATTCTGGTCCGTGTTTCTGTCGATAGCCTGTTGTTAGATGTCAGCATCGGATATAGGTGGCCTTTGGTTTGTCGTGCTTTTTTGAGCGTCTTGTCTAGGTGTTTGTGAAAGCAGAGGTTTCTGTCGGTAGTCACTCCGAGGTATTGCATGGTGTTCTTACACGGCAGTTGCTGCCCTTCAAACGCTGGCGGAAAATGTCTGTGTAGTCTGTGTCGTGAGAAAAGTATGATTTCTGTTTTGTCGACGTTAATTTGTATTTTCCATCTTCCCAACCAGTCGGGTAAAGTGTCCAGCCGGCGTTGTAGTCTTTGTGTGACTAGTCTCGGGTGACGTGCTGTTGTGATGAATAAAGTGTCGTCGGCGTACTTTACTTCCCCTACCTAATCCTATATGCCTATCCTACTCTTACTCTATTCCTAACTCTCCACTAATCTTATATAAAATATCTATACTTAACCTATCTTATTTTCTTCCTACATTTACTCTTTATCCTCATCCTAAACCTATTCCTAATTATCTCCCATATTTATCCCATACCTAGCTTTATTTTCTATAAACACTTACTTCTACTCTTCTATCTACACCTATGCTATCCCTATCCTATTTAAATCTAACTCTTCTTGACCCTCCAAGTCTTTCGTCTAACTATCCTATTCCTAATTCTCCTGTGATGCTGGTTCTCCGGTATAAGGGAATAGTAGGTTGACGTGAAACCGTCCCCTCTCATTTCCCGTACCTACTTCCTTAATAAATATGTGCACTCTACTACTTCACCTATCTCAAAAGGTCCCTCATATGGCAAGTGTAGTTTAGCACATGTCATCTTATCTCTTCCTACTCTCAAGCTTTTACTACTACCTGGTCTCCCACTTTAAATTTTACCCTCTTTCTAATTCTTGCGTTCATCTTCCTTGTATATTTTTCAGCTCTCTTCCTTAACCTCTCCTCACATCTACCAAAAGTTGTTGAATTCATCATCCCTAGGCACAATTTGCCATGGTCTATCGGGATACTGTTGCTTGATCAGCATGATGGGACTGGTTTCTGTCACGGTACTAGGGTTTCATTGATAAAAGATTCAACCTTGGACAAATTGTCCTCCCATAAACGATGATTCCTATGTGAAGCTAAACGCAAAAACTTAACCGTCTCTTGAATATATCGCTCAGCTGGATTCGCTTGAGGATGCCTTATGCTACAAAACACCACTTTAATGTTTTGCCTCTCCCAATAATCTCTAAATCTTTGATTATTAAAATAAGTAGCATTGTCTGCTAATACCCGTTTAAAAGTTCCTACTTCCCTACAAAATTGTTCCAATTTCTTGTTTGTTCCGACTGTGTTACAATCCCGAGTGGGATATAATTTGGTAAATTTCGAAAACACATCAGTCACAATCAGCACATGTTTGTGTCCTTTGTACTTCGGACTAGATTGCTCAAATAATCAATAGCAACTAAGTCCAGGGGATTTTGTACGTGTATACTTTGTACCACATCCTGACTCGTACTATTTTTGTACTTTCCTAAAGTACATAAGTGACAAGTGTTGATGACTGACTTTACTAATCCTAAGTCTTTAGTTGAAAAAACGTTTCCCTAAAATTAACCATGTCTTTCGGATTCCTATGTGACCATATCTTAAGTGCAGATCTTTGATAATTAATTTTGCTTGTACCCTATCCACTACATACACTTCTAATTCTTGAATTTTTACACAAAAGCCGTTTCTCATATGGAAATTTTAAATCCCGGTTCGTTTTCTAACTTCGTTCTAACAATCTGTAGCTCCTCACTCTGCCTCTGGTTCCTCAAGATCTCCTCTTCTCCATATACTGAATCATTTTGTAGTAGACTGTTCATGGCAATCATGATGTCACACGGTCTTTTGTTATCCATGTCCCTGTTTCTACTAAACGCGTCTGCTATAAAATTATTTTCTCCCTTAATATATTTAATCTCAAAGTCAAACTCCTGTAGTAACAACCCCCATCGATATACTCGATTGTTGGAAAATCTCGTATTCATCAACGCACACAACGCCGAATGATCCGTTTCGATTACAAAATGTCTTCCTATCAAAAAAAATTTTAACTTCGTAACACCAAACACCACTGCAGCCATCTCCTTTTCACTAATCGTGTAATTTACTTCATGCGGCTTCAGTGTGCGTGAAACAAAAGATATGGGCACCTCTTCCCCCTCTTGTACTTGATACAACTCTGCTGCTAACGCACTATCCGATGCATCCGTCCTCAGTACGAAACCTACATCAAATCTGGGATGCCTCAAAATTAGTTGGTCGTGAAATTGTTCCAACAGTGTTAGATATGCTGCCTCTTGACTTTCCGTCCAACTCCATCTTACTCCCTTCTTCAGAAGTTTAAACAATGGACCCGCTTTTTCAGCAAATCCTGGTACAAACTTTTATAAAAGTTAAGGACCCCAAAAAGCTCTTAATTTCCTAATGTTATTAGGTCTCGGATATGTCAAAAGTTCGGACAATCTTTCTTTATCGATACACATACCTTGAGTGTTCACCACATACCCCAGAAATTTAACGGTTTTGAAAAATCACATTTTTCTATATTCAGCCTCAATCCTGCTAATTTAAGCTCTAATAATATCCGTTCTAAATGAGAGTAATGTTGTTCCTCAGTTTCACTAAAATTAAAATATCATCCACATAGTGTATGCAGAATTGCTCATATGCTCCTAAAATTGCTTGCATTGCCTTAATTAATGCTGCACTTGACGTTGACAAACCATACGGTACTACCTTAAAATTATAGATTTTTCCCTCTACGGAAAATCCTGTGTACCTTCTAGAATCTTTGTGTAATGGAATCAGCCAGAATGAATTCCTTAAATCTAACTTACTAAAAATAAACTTGCCACTTAATCTCGTCAAGTGTGTCCAGTGTGGATCATAACTGTGATTGCAGTTTTCCATGGTGTGGGATAATGTCGTTGTAGGAAATAACGTTGAATCAATCTCGTGATGTATGCCAGTGCATTTCGAAATGTTTTGAGTGCCTGGTTTTGCTTGTCTTTCCAAGGTTTTTTCTGTTTCCTGCTCCCGATTGTTTGTTTGAGGTCTAATTGGGATAAACATTTGTAGTTGAACATCCTAGTTATTTTACTTGTGTTTCATGTAACTGGTGTGCTGTTGGGTTCCGTAGTATGTTTCTTGTAGTTTGTGCGAATAATGTTTGAACCTTTCACGGTATTGTGGATTTTCCGTCTGGTCCTGTTTAGTGGTGCGTTCGGCTGTTGATGTTTCTTATTAGACCTCTGTAACCGGTGTCAGTTCCTCTGTGTCTCAATAACTTGTTGCCTATGTTCCGTCCACTATTGCTTATTACCTTCTCCTAGTAGGGTTTTAAACCAAGCTTGTGTTGCATTCAGTGGTTAAAATGGCTGGGTCCTCGTTATCCGCCAGGTCCGATTAACTTCCTTTTCTTACAGCTTGATCACGAAGGTAGTCAGGAAGCGGCTATTGTACTACGGAATTCTTGTTTAGTGCTGTGTTAAGTGCTTCTTTTAGTTAGTGATTATTCTGAGCCTTCGCCGAATTTGTTCGTTTGTGTCGACGTCCGATTTCTAGATGCTTCTTCTGTTGTAAGGTATTCGTTGAACTTCCTCCAAGTTTGTTGATGAACGGTATTATTCGTCTATTGTATGTGGCCTCGTTTGAATCGTTGTTGATCTCGGTATTTGTCGGAGCTTAACGTGTTGTTTCACTTCTGCGTGAAGCTGTACAGCAATTATGCTAGTGTTATGTAAGTCCGCCAGGTCATGTTTTGAATTTGGGGTATTCTTCTGAATGCTGGTCCAGTGATGTCGAAGTCTTTGCCCAGTGAGTGAGTGTCATTCGCGTCAGTCCGTCGCGTTTTTCCGGTAAATGTCATGTGGTGTGTTTAGCGTTTAAGCAACCCATGATTATCGTAGCGGTGTCTCCTCAGTGTTAGGTTGTCGATGTTGCGTAATTTCGTCGGGTCGGTGTACGGAGATGAAAATCAGTAGTCATCCGTTTGCGTATATTTGGTCGGTTGCACTTCTAGCTTTGTGCGTACGTCTGTGTATGCGTGATTCGTCCTTATTACGGCTGCTGGTCCACTTGTTATTGTCCTGGTAAATGTTCCTGTCTTTCTGTGAGTGTGTGTTGGTCCTTAGTCGTTGTGGTTTAGTTTCCGTTTCCCTCAAGTCGTGCGATGTCGGTGTCAAATTTGTTCAGGAAGTGTCGTAGTTCGGTAATTCTGTGTTTGATTCGTTGGCATACCAAGAAGTAGCCAGTTGTCTCGTGTTCGTTGATTATCCATTAAGCGTCGTGAAGATGTCGTACAGTGCCTTCAGAAATGTCGAATAACGGGTTCCCCATTTTTGGTCGATGTTAGTCGTAATTTCCACTAAAATGCTTTGTTGTAGTCTGTTGACGCTACTGTCCTGGTTCAGTTGTTTGGGCCACACTGCTTCAGCTGCTGGGACATTAGAGCAGTTCTTTGACTGCAAAGTTCATGTAGGCGTTTTCCTGGTAGTAGTGCGTCCCTATTGTGACCTTGGTTTCGTGGATCGTATGCGTTAATTTTCTCAAAGTCCTGGGTGCGGTGTCCATGCGGACGTAGTGGAGCTTCCGGTGTCTTATAACAGCCTTTGGTGGATTTAGTTGCAGTAACCTGTTTCAAGTAGATGTTCCCTGTGGGGTCTCGCTGATTAATCTTCTTGTCGGGTCGACTCTCATCCAGCCTTCGCCATAAATCGGTGTTGTCGGATGTGTTCTGTGCCGTATGGGTGCTGGGGGATGCCCTTAATTTGCTGTTCGAGTAATTGTTGGTAGGCTGACGTTCCTGTACCCTGCCGATGCTGTCCTACATAGTCCGTCACTTCGGTGTCGTTTCATTAATCTTGATGCTTTCAAGAAAGCGTTCTTACTGACCTTAATGTCGCATTTCTGTCACACCTTAGGCAGGAGTGTCTTACTTGGCATGCGAACATTGCGCAATCTTTACCCTTTATTGGAAGTCACAACTTCTAATTCCGTTAGTCTAATTTCTGTAAGTTGTTATGGTCTGTGATGTCGGTTCATTCTTCTGTATAACTTGATGTATTGTTCTTCCTAGCCTTTGATTGTAGTTTAGTTACGTGTTCAAATTTAAATTTTCTATCCAGCAGTTCGTTGGTGAAGTCCTCTGGTGCGATGTTTGCGGCCAGTCCTTTGGGCGTCGCCGTGGATCAATGTAGTAAGCGTAAGGCTACGGATCCCAAGGTCCGGTTCAAATCCCGACACGGTTGACTGCTTGAAAAATGGCAGGTGAGCATTTTCACAAATATTACGCCCTCGTTCGGATGAGAGGTTAAATGGAGGTCCCGTGTGAGTGTTGTCACGCACGTTAAAGATCCCTACCTTGCCTGGAACGGCAAGGGTTCGGCAAAATTCTAAATTTCCAGGCAACAAAAACTCGCCTCCTGGCCAATGTAGTACCTTCGGGTGGAGCATTGGAAATGTAAATGAACGGCCAGTCCTTTGATTACAACCTAGAGTTGTCGTTCAGTTTTTAGTCCGTATGTGTGGAATTCAATTGCCTGTTTCTTCAGGTAGTCCTGTTCAAATCTGAATTCTTCGGCGTCGGCTGCGTGTATTCGTGCGCCTAGTCCTGTTGCTCGTATGTTTATGTCACGTTTCGTAATTCGTTTCATCTCTATTGCGTGCTTGATAAAAGCAGGAAATATAGCAATGAAAATGGGCGGGATTCTGTTACTCGTCGCGTCGGTGTTGTTTGTATTTGTAGTGTTTCTAGCCGCATGTCTTACAGTGCTTGTGGATGGTGTATTGGATGTTGCTGTGGCGTAGGATAAAGTTGTCTTCGTCGGCTCAACTGATGGTACATCAGGCACGATCGTGTATTGTTTATCGGTGGTGTAATCTGCTGTCTTGCATGTCCCTTTCGTTTCGGTCTCCGAGTCGGAGTGCTGTTCTCGTAGTCGACGTGCTTTAATAGTTTCGACATCACTGTCACTGTCGGTAAACGTCACCAAAGCACGCTTCGGGTTCGTCGCGTCCATCGCCCTGAGAAGAGCGTTTTAATTCTTGTAATTGTAATTCTTATAAATTTGTACTAAAAAGTACATTAAATCTTAGCCTAAGCTAAGCTGTAGTTGAGGAGAGCTCGTAGAACGATGTGTTGTCTTGACGCGCCAAAGCACAACTCACTCGATATTGTAGCCTTGCACCGTTTTTAAAAACTTTTTATCTCACAGCTGCGTACAAGTGTACAGCATTTCATACAGAATGCGTTTCCTACCTATCACTTCGGAACACTTTCATCGATGATTGTCAAAAATTTTAACAAAAATATATTTATTTTTAGTATTTGACTGCAGATAAAGTGATTTTGTATAATAGGTAGATTAAAGTTGCGTTATACTGTTTTGAACAAGACTCAACGGCAAACCAACATAATTGTGCTCTAACAATCTAACACTTTTCAAAAATTATAGTCAAGGAACATTTTAGACAATGCAAATATGAATTTACGAAAGTAAAATCACTTTCAAATGCGGGCTACGGATTATTCCTTTCAAGCGCATTATAATCGTTTTGTGTGACATATAAATAAACAGAATACATTCGAACTGCAGTTAAAATTTAGTGGTCTCTACTGTTTGGTTTATTATATTAACGAGTTTTAGGAGTCGCACAAAAAGGTTTATATGTACATTTTCTCATTCACTACCACTGCGGGTACCTCCCCAGAGATCAGCTGTAGAGGTTTTATTGCTGAATATTGCTTCATCATAATGTTGTGACGCTTTTCTTTTTTTAGAAAATTCTGTGATATGCCGGAATTGACATACTCAATCAGCTCTGTTGGTCTTAAACGTTAGTTTCCTACACCAATCAATCAACAACCCAAAACACACGCGCTCAAATGTCGTTCAACTTTCTAAGGGTTTCTCGTTGGGAATACTAGAAATTCTAAATGAAATAGAACGTAAAATGCCTATTCCTTCATTAGAAATGTGCTTTTACTACACATACTAAAAAGGTTGATTTTAGCACTTTTATATTGAATCAAAAGTGCACAGTCCAGCATTTCTGCGACAAATTTAACTTCTGTTCGCAGATTTATAAAAACCTGCTAATTCACACGGATAGCTAATCATCGGGATCGCGTTGTCTAATAAAGGCTGTAATAGAATTGGAAGACAAGACCATAGCTAATGACTTCCTTCAGATATTCTGATAAAGTGACCTTGCTTCTACACTATCTTTGCGTAGAAGTCACAGCATCGTTTACTGCTGCACTTGCTATAAATGTTAAGATCTAAGGTTATTTGAACAAAAAGCAGATTCGCAATCTACAAAGCTCTACATTAAGAGCAACGTAATGAAAGCTTATGGGTAAAGCTAGGAAGAAGCGAAACAAATCCCCACGCGCGCGCTTAGTTCTGTAATGCAACTGTATTTGAAGATATCCGTTACAGCTTTAATTGTACTAATTGATGTTAAAAGGTGTCTAACTACGAACACTGTCAGATAGTCTGTAAGTTCAGTTGTATAAAACCATTGTTAATTATATTTGTTATATATGTGTTATATATATATATATACACCAATTGACTTTGTTTGAATCTTGGGATATATTTCGTTCGAAATACGTTTTAGTTTAAAATATTTATTATACTTGACGTTTCGAAGATTTGTTTCCTTAATCATAAGCTACAAAGTAGATAGCATTAAATTATATATATATATATATATATATATATATATATATATAATTAATTATGTGGTGTAACGACCTTGCAAATTATAAAATAAAATATCTATACTAACAGGCTATTAGGTCTGCTGGTTAATAAAATAAACTCTTTATTATAGTTCAAGCTTTCGGTTTTTATTTTAAACCTTTTTCAAGAATACTAAAAATTGTGAAACGTTAGTATGGGCGTACAATAATTAAATACTTACTAATGTGAGGTTTTAAATCAGAATCGTTGACAAAGATAAAATTCATAAATGTAAATAAAAAGTGATGTATAAAGCTTTAAACAAAATGAAAATAATGTGGTATTCTTATTTACATTTGAATGTTTCAGAATGACAATTCCTTTATAATTTTGACAATTGCTGAGATAACTTTCTAGATGTAACTATTTTTCTAATAAGTTGATCGAAATTAGCTATATATATTTTAATGATGTTCATGTATGTATTTATATATATACACATATATGCAAATATATACATATGCGAGCGTGTGTGTGTGTGTGTGTGTGTGTGTGTGTGTGTGTGTGTGTGTGTGTGTGTGTGTGTGTGTGTGTGATGTGTTGTGATGTGTGTGATTTGTTGTAAATGTGTACACATCACTTAACAAATCGCAACATAGGCACACACACACACACACACACACACACTACATCACACACACACACACACACACACACAACACACACACACACACACACACACACACACACACGCTCGCATATGTATATATTTGCATATAGTGTATATATATAACATACATGCATACATCATTAAAATATATATAGCTAATTTCGATCAACTTATTAGAAAAATAGTTACATCTAGAAAGTTATCTCAGCAATTGTCAAAATTATAAAGGAATTGTCATTCTGAAACATTCAAATGTAAATAAGAATACCACATTATTTTTATTTTTGTTTAAAGCTTTATACATCACTTTTATTTACATTTATGAATTTTATCTTTGTCAACGATTCTGATTTAAAACCTCACATTAGTAAGTATTCAATTATTGTACGCCCATACTAACGTTTCACAATTTTTAGTATTCTTGAAAAGGTTTAAAATAAAAACCGAAAGCTTGAACTATAATAAAGAGTTTATTTTATTAACCAGCAGACATTAATAGTTTAGTTATAAATTACGTTTTAGAAACCTGTTTTGCATGTAACGTATTTATTGAAAGTTGTTAAAAGTGATGTTGTAAAATAGTTTTACGTTTAAATAATTTGTTAAATAAAATGTTAGTTATTTAGAAATTTTGTTTTATCTGACCAAAAACCTTTATTAATGTTTGTATTGTATTGATAGTGTGTGTGTGTGTGTGTGTCAATGTGTGTCGTGTGTGTAATAATTTGTGTAAATAAATGTGTGTGTGTGTGTGTGTGTAATAGGAAACCGGTTTATCTTTGGGTTGTTGTATCTGTAATTTATTAGTTTGATTTAGTTTTGTTTAAAATAGTGAGTTGAGAAAACGTTATTATTTATATCAATTTTGTGTGAAGAAATCTTGGACACTGTATATGTGACCTGGTTGTCTAGTTATTAGGAATGTTATATTTGGTTTTTAAAATTATAAAGTCCAAGGTATACTGCTTCTAAATTATTAATATCAGTTTTTTCATTAAACACTTATTTGTTCTTTGAATGTGGTAGGATTCTAAAAATAATCGTTTGTAATTATTAGATTCTATTTCAAGTATTTCGACATTTTGTAGATCTAAAGTCTGATTGTTTCTTTGTATATGTGTCGAAAGTGCGCAGGTTGTTTTTCTTATTTTGGCGTCGTTTTTATGTTGTGTAAGCCTGTGACCCAGGTATTGTTTTGATTGACCTACATATTGTCCTCCACATGAGCATTTGATTCTATATATTGTATTGCTTATTTATAGTTTTTTTGTTTTGTCTTTTAAATTTGTGAAAAGTTCTTTGGTTGATTTATTATAATTAAAAGTAATTTTTATATTCGGTTGTTTTAAAAAAATTTTTAAATTAATTAATAAATTTTGGATATATGGTAATGATCTGTATTGTTCTTGTGTTATTGTGTTTTCTTCTTTGTGCTGAATTTGGTTCTTAAATATTAATTTGTTTATTAGTGTTTTAGGGAAACCATTGTTTATGAAGATATTTCTTAGTTGAATCAAATTTTTTTGATGAAGTTCGGGGTCGCTTATTTTTATTATTCTGTATTTTATGGCAAAGATTGTATTGATTTTATGTTGATATGAGTGATTTGAAAAGTAGTTTATATATTTTCCAGAGTTGGTTGGTTTCTTGTACCAATCTAATTTTATTTTGTTATTTACATCTCTTACGACTTTTAAATCTAAAAAAGGGATGCTTTTGTTTTCTTCTATTTCGTGTGTAAATGTCATCAAACCGGTCACCGGCTTGTCTTTTTGCAAAATAACCAACACTTTATATATTGATTTCGATCCTCTATGCTCGAACTACTTTCTCCATGCTAGGCAAAATTATTCATTAATGTTTAATTGGAAACGGATTGGTTTCCGTCGACCAACTTCCTCGATTAGCACTGGGTGTAGTACCTTCTTAGAAGGTCCGCCAGTGCTAGGTAGGTAACAGGTCATTTGTTTATTTAATTTTCATCTTGTCTTTTGACTAGCTATTTAAATTTTGTCTGGCAATGCCATCTACACTATCACGTCGGAGACTGGAAACAGTCTTCGATAGTTAGTTGCTTATTTTCGAGTATAGAGAGCGCATGAGAAATATTTGCACTATAAATACACTCTAATTTGTGTATTATTTCAGAACTTTAGTTGGTTGTTTTGCAAAAAGATATGCGTCCGTCTGATGATCTGCAAGAACAGTGAAACCGGTGACGGGCTTGTCTTTTTGCAAAATAACCAACACTTTATATATTGATTTCGATCCTCTATGCTCGAACTACTTTCTCCATGCTAGGCAAAATTATTCATTTAAACACTAACTTATTTCGAACGAAATATATTCCAAGATTCAAACAAAGTCAATTAGTGTATAACAAATACGTTCGTTATTGAAAGTAAGATCAACTATATATATATATATATATATATATATATATATATATATATATGTTTTACTTGTATCATGCATTCACAATCAAGGTAAAAAATTTAATTAGAGAAAGTCTTTTATGTCGTTAAAAATGTGAATAAGTTCTCAATATAAAGTGCTACAAGGAAATAGTCATGTACTTGCTCACTATTCCATTCAATAAAAACTAACATTAGCTTCATAAGCAGAAATATTGAAACAAACTTTTAAAAACATTTGGAGAAATAAATCTTTAATATGATTGGAATTTAAGCATCAAAAATCAGGTCTATTTTGCATTGATGCAAGTCATCAGCGAATTAATGTTTTATTAAGAAGTAATACGTATGTTTTTAGTGTGAATTGCGTGACTGAAAACGGGTCTCATGCTTGGGTAATATACCAGTTTGTCTAAAGATATTGCTGTTTATAATCTAATTGTGAAGCTATGTATACGACTTGAGTAGCTTTAAAAGAATTATTTTTGTTCTTCTGAGAACCACTGAAGTAATTTAAAAATAACTGTGTTTAATAAAAATTAACACAAGTATTGCGATTGTTGTAAGAGTGTATAGTAGCAGTTAAATTCGCCAGTTTTCAAAAATCGTAAGTAGATCTGCATGTTTTAAATTAATTTAAATAATAGGAGTATTTTTGCGCTTCGAATCTTAGTTCAAATTTAAGTTCTCTTTAAAACCGAGTCGTCTTTTGTAACTGCACATAAATCCTGTATAAGCTAATTCTATTGCAATTGAATTTGTTGCAATATAGTTTTTTGGATTTGTGCAGGGAAGATCTTGCGTAATTTTATTGAAGAAGCAATCTCGTTGTGAAAAAAGTTTGGTAGTGATTCCAAAGAGAAATTTCTTGTTTAAGGAGCATTTACAATTCTAGCAACGGAAGTTTAAAGTATTGAGAACTGGCGACTCAGAGATTACTTCAAAGCACCAGCGACTAAAGGTTATACTAGCTTTAAGGTTTGTGATTCTTTGTGTAAAAGACTTTATAAAAATTGTTAAATCTGCATTTGGTATTTAACTTCAAGATTTTACTGGCAAATTATTTACATGCAAAAAGCAATTTAAATGCATCTTTGATAAAAGGTAAAATTTTAAAAGAGTAATTACGGTTGTGAGAGTATACTTTGAAGTTGGAGTCCGTTAGTTAAATTATGTACAATACCTAGTCAATGACCAATCGCTTCGTTCATTTTTTGTTTAATTGTTCCGCAATATTAGTTCTGTTTCTTTAATTACTTTATCGAAGTTCTACCGACTTTCAGGGCGGGGAGAATATTGCGCCGCAGGGATGTTCGGTTCCGACATCTGCGAGCTAGATGGTGCTGGTACCTTCGGTGTCTCGCCTCGACACTCTACTCTAAGCTGCCATAAATCGCACGGGCAAAAAAGTAATCGCGTCGCTTGAACAAAAAACAATAAATTTAGTTTTTGAAGTTTCCGAACTGTCACGCGAAAAAGTACAGTTCGTTAATTTATCACTAAACCACTAACTATTTCAGTCTCCTGTGCTTTCAGAATAAACTAGAGGGTCGGTCCCACAGCACCATCAGCCACGACGAGCCTGGAACACCTCTTCGAGAAGACAAGGTTAGGTAAGTACCAATAGCTTTGGGTTTGCTGTGTTTGAATCCTGGTGTCTTGTGGCCGGATACGTTCTTATTGCTGTGGAAGGTCGCATTTATATATATATATATATATATATATATATATATATATATTACTATGTAGTTTTCGCCCCACGTTGTTGCGTCAGATTAATAATGCTGTAGTACTCTCCCACGCTTGAGCAGCCGGATGTAATAAACGTCCAATTTCCTGCTGAACGCCACCGTTCTGTGCTTTTCTCTAATCTTCTTATTTAATTATACCACGACTAGCCCAGTTTAATTTACACAGAGTGCACAACGTACCGATGATTAATTTAATTTACCCCTTTAACTTTTACCTGTTTGAGTTGATAAAACGAAGTCAGTCAATATTCATATAATAAAAAGAAATAATATCATCACTTCACAATTTTTGTAATCCTTTAAATACACCCTTCAATCAATTAGTATTATATAGATCATTTATCCCAAAAATTATATCCTTTTAATTTAATTTTAAAGTCACCAAAAACGATACCTCTTACTAAAAAAATCTGGAACGTTCAAGACCCTTTTATGCTTATTACGTAAATTTCAACGTATTCAATATTTTTGTTGGCTGCTTACAAACTTGAGAGAAAATTAATATATTCGGTGTTTAAATTTAAATTTGAAGAGATTCCTTATACTAGTTAGCCCTGACCTGTAATATTCTGATGAGTTGTTGCGTGTTGTGGATCAACACCCCCTTATTATTTTTAATCGAAAACCAATGCCCTGCTTTGTACTTTTCACGTGCTTTGAACCAATAGTTTTGTTACTCCTTATTTCCAAAATTCACCTCGTGCTTTATTTTATATTTTTCTGGATACGCCTTGGACCTCTTCACTTAATTAAAACTTAGATTTCTTATATATACCTTGGAAGTTCTGATATCAGCTTTAGGATTTCTTAGGGTCGTGAATTAGAATTGGATTTCTTAGATACACCTTCGAATCGTGAATTAGAATTAGAATTTCTTAGATACACCTTCGAATCGTGAATTAGAATTGGATTTCTTAGATATCCTCGAAGTTATGAATACCGGCCTTAGAAAGTGTTGCAACCAACAATGTTTGTTTTGGACATTCCTAGGCTTTTCACGCTGATTTCTGACGAAACTCTTCTGTAATTCCGTATCATGCTGTTATTTGCTATTGTTTTACCATCCTTGACCGAATGTTTTGTTGTTATTGTTGGACTTTAATTCAGTTTATCTCTCTTGTATTGTGTAGATAAAGCTTTTGGAGAATTGAACAAAATAACTGATGTAATATGAGTGATGTTTTCGTTTATGTATTTATTTAAAACTTATCTTTAAAAGTGCGTTTTCTTAGCAAAGCGCTTTGTCACTCCTTCTTTATTACAAGCGTAATTGCATGAAGATTTACTAGGCTTTGTCTTATCTTATGCGTATCTATTTTATAAATTTTTTGAACGTTTCTAGACGTATTTTAATTACATGTATAATTATTTATTTGCTGAATACGCGTTCTATTCTTGGAAGATATGCTTACTGGCATTGATTAAAGTTAATTGCGGTCCATATGCAGGGTGTTAAATGTTGGCTATTTACATAATGTGCGAATTATTTATTTTCCTGCTAAATAAATGCAGTTCTCTGATTCCTATTGCTATTTATAGTTACTACGCGACCCTTACGACTCAATACACCCCTAAACAACCCTTTATCACAGCATTATATTAATTTACAATCAGCACGCTTAGGGGAACCAAGTCGCATTCCGCTTCCTCAACAGGACGGTCCTGGCCTATTTATTAATTCAATATAAGTAGGATGATGTCTAGTCCCTTCCTGATATATTTCCCTATTGTTTTTTGTATATTATCAACAGTAACATGTTGTATGTAAACCTGATTACTCCGTCCATCACTATTATAACATTATTGGTGTCCTATTTTGCATGCTATCATTCTTACCAGCTTTCCTACTTAAATTCAAGTTTTGATGACCAATATTGGCTTGGCCTGTACGTGACCTAACGTATTCTTGTTGACGATGGTTTATTTCCCCTACACGATCACGATTTCCATAGAGGCTCCTTGCTATTGCATTGCTCTGGTTATTATTATATTGGTTATAATTGATATTATAGTGTGTTGACCCTGCATTGTTACTGTGCCTTGGGGCTCGCAATTGATTATTCTGTCTAAAATTGTGTTGACCAAAACGCTGAAGGCATTCGATAAAATCATGCTTGTCAGTAATGTTTTGAATCATAACCGCAGTTTGTATTTTTGGTTCAAAATGCATAGACAATAGTCTAGCAAGATTCGGATCTTGTATGTTAGGATACAAAATATTATCTACACTAATCTTATTGTTGGCATATTGCACGCAGGATATTCAGGGTTATATTTTTCAGTATGCAAATTTTCACAATCCTCAACTTGCTTATTTAATTTCCAATATATATATATATATATATATATATATATATATATATATATATATATATATATAAAGGAGTGCGGTGACAAGGCCGCATTGCTGTGATAAGGTACTTCTGGTTTGTAAACTTAAAATTGTCCACTTACCTTCGTTTTTCACTTTGCCTGGCCAGCTCAACGAAATTTATGGAGTTATTAAAATAAAATAAAACGCAGCAATATCACAAAGCATTTATACAATATGAAATATCTTCTTTCATACAAAAGCATTTACATCATCGTTTTTTTCAAACATAAAGTAATTTCTAAGAAGTCTTTGGCACAAAATATTGTTGCTTAAATTATTTTATATTTACAGAATTAAACTTATTATTATGAGGATCTTTCACCTGGTTATAAATTATTTTCACGCTGGTAAGATTTGTTTTGGTCCGAAAAATTCTTGACATATAATCTATTAAAGGTCAGAGCACTTCGAACTCTGAACACAAATTCCTGGTAAAAAAATCCCTCACAGAAGAAAAAAAATTATTAGGATTATCTTAAACTAGATCTAAATACTCTAATATTAGTTACAAGTAAATCTAACAGTGATACTTTCAGAATCCACAAAAAGCTTTCCGTAATTAAAAATCTTCTTATTTTAAATTGATCTCCAAATCTGCTTACAAGTTTTCCAAATTAAAATTGCCGATTTCCAACAGCAATTATCAAATACCTTTTTGGGTTAAATCTTCTTTTCAATTATTTAATACATCTTTAAAAATAGCTTTATATTAAAGAATTTTTGCCTTTTTTATTCGCAATTAACATTACTTCAATATTCATTGCAACCTTGCAACAATGTTTTACTGCATATTTTATATATAACGCAACGACCAGCGTTTTAAAATAACATTTCTTGATCTCCAAACGAATTTATGGAATGACTTCTTTTCGAAGCGATAAGCGCTCTTTTATATATAGATTGTCTCTTTTTCTGCAATTTCACTGCAATAATCTGGAACATTATGAAGTACGATTTCCGGAATAACCAATTAGCCTATAAAATTCCGAGATTTTATTACCTTCTTATCTGTTCTATGCATGCGTGACACTCGCTATTGTCTTTGTTTATCATATGCTATTATTGTTGCGTATCGCTTTTCTCCAATAGTGAATGCGAAGATCATGAACTATTTCTTATCAGTTGTTCCCGTTATATTACGTCCTATTTTCAATATTCAAGCTGCTTCTTGAAATAAACATGTTTATTTAATGATTTTATACGAATTTCGCGTATTCCTAAATCCCGATGACTCATTTTATAGAGCGTTCTTTATTTAGAATCAACCGCTACAATTTACGGGTTAATTAATTTACTTTGATTGCTTTTTATTGCAAAAGGGTTGGAGTTTTATAGGAAATATTTGCTTTTAGTACACACAATTATTTATTAATTTTGATGTTTCTAAATAAACATTGATTTTAGTTTCTCAAACTAAATGCGTGAAGCTGTACTCTTCTATGCTATTTACAGCAAATCAAATGCATTTTACGGTGTCTTACAATCTACATATCCAATTCACGTTACTTGCTATTTATTTACAATATCCTTATATCATACAGGGCAATTATTTATACATGCGTGTATTATATAGGGCGTAACCATTAATTTACGGAAAATTCCGTATTTTTCCGGAATATATTATATTTTAGTTAAATTTATTTTTAGAATTAGGGTTCTAATGACCTCTCGTTAGCTCTAATGACCTGTTTGAAATTCAAAGCCTACAAGTATAACCCACCAAAGCAAAAGAAACCGGAAAAAATTAAAATTTTCCAAGATTCATTGCATTACCCTGTACAGTATAAGTGTATTGTATATATATAGTCATTAAAGCGCAAAGGAAAAAACACAAATCCGTGCATGCAAATAATCACCCTAGGATAAATACATTCATTCGTGTGTTATAAAAATACACTTTCCGTGCATAGAATAAATAATCTTGTATATTAAAAACATGATTTAGTTACCGTGAAAGGGTATGTTTTCTTATTACAATTATGAAGATGCAAGTCATTTGCATTATAAAGCAATTAAAGCTTTATTTAATCATATAGTTTGACTCCCCTGCGTGTATAACATAAATTCATTTTTTAAATAAAAGGTTTTTCTTGAAATTTCGACAGAAATATAGAAAATGCGTCATCTGTACTTAGAACTATTTTAATACCTAATTAATAAGCAAACGTTTATTCTATGAAGTAGCGCGAATAATAAAAATGTCGTAAAATCGATTTTATTATCTTTCGCTTTATTACATGAGCGTATGTGACGCCACAATCACCTCCTCGTGTTGGACAAGGACGGGCAGCGCACGTCACTATGGAAGAAATCACGCCAATGAAATAATAAACTGAGTTATTCTCAGAAATTTTTCATCATTACGGTGTACTATCTTACATACGGAACTCAAAATTCTAGAATGGTGCCAATTTTATGGATAAGCAGGAGCAATCGACACTAAATTTATTCAATGAATGAATTCAATTTATGTAAGTCACAAACATGTTACATTGAGAAAAGTTGATCTAAATTATGCAGGAGACTTACAGCAATTAGTAGTTAAGATGTAACTTTGAATAAAGAAGTGATTCTCAAAATATAACCCTGCATAAATATGGAAGTTGTTAAAAGCAGTTATTTGATTTTGTATTATACAATAAAGATGAAAGATTCTTCAATACAAACGCTACTTTAAATTAATAATTAAATAAAAGATGAACTTTTGGTAACTGATGTTCTAAATTAAGATTTGAGCGAATATAGAGGACTTTGTAAACTGATTTTGATGTCAATTTGAAAGTAGAAGCAGAAGGTCTTTACGACCATTAATTACTAGAATTGGATTTTGCAAGTAATAATTTTAGATTTTGTTTGTAACGATATTTGAGTATTTGTCAATGGAAGTTAAAGCAGAATAAGTCTTAGTGTTTTTAATTAAGGTAATTGCAATTTAATGCAGAATCCGTCTATTTCAAGAATTTAACGTAACAAGGTCAATAAGCACGCTTTAAAATTTTTTAATTATTAAATTAGTAGTTTAAACTTAAGAATTAGTGCCTTTTTGATTGAAATCACGTTTGTTTGTTATAAGTAGCATTTTCTTTTAGAATAAGCAATTTTAACAGGATCTTATGATTATTTATTGCGAAAGAAAGTTCTTTTAGAATGATTCCGTGTGTCTAAACGCAAGTTGATCATTGACTTATAAAAATTAAATCTTTCAATAGCCCTTACACAAATACGAGGTTTTAATGGATGAAATTTTTTTAACAAGCGCACGCATATACGTTAAACATAATAAATAACTTTATTTTTATCTGAACACAATTAAGCTGTCGAATAATTACGGTTTTCATGCATTAATACATTTTATACCAGGTGTTTTACAAATCGCCTAACATCCTGAGCACCTTCCTTTCTCACAACACAGTCAAATGAAATTACTACTCAAATAATGCAACAAAACATACAACCTTTTTATTTACACATATTAACAAGTTTCCATTACTAAAAAAATAATTACACCTTGGTACAGACAGTGTCATAAACTGTTACTATCTCAATCATTAAATTCTTTAAAGTTCTTGATTTTAATATATTTCAACAAATTTCTTTTAGATGAGTAGATGGGCCCGTCATGCAACCCTAGATTGATTTTATTCTGGTTTATTTTGACCTCATTATAACTCAGTTCCTCTAAATGCTTTTAAACCTCTCATTTTTATTAAAAACAAATTTAAAGACCCGTTTACTCCTTACAACAACATTTTATATCATGAATAAACATTTATATATCATCAATAAACTTTTGTAAATAATCAAGATTAAATGTCCTGCACATAACCCCTTTAAACGAGTTTTTATGGTAATAAATACACCCCCAATAAGTCAAAACACTCAAACACAAAAATATCAACACAAATGTTTCAGCAAAAAGTAGGAGATTAATTTTCTTTACCTGAAGTAGTCTCTGTCTCTCGTCACTTATGAAGATGGGTACCAGAAAACCTCGTCGCCGTGTCCATATACTTAAAGATTATGCCTGTATCCAGCTGATCCCCACTATTCAAATCTCTGCAACCACCTTTATCCTTTTACCCAGATTTTGAACTTGTCCAAACTTAACATTCCATACTACTACACTACATGCATACTAGTTCAGCTTTAGGGTTTGCTTACCCAAGTACTATCCCATCGTTCAATTGAGTCGTGTAGTAACGGCACCTTTTGTCTAGTCGTTAGCACCCACTCGTGCAATATCACTTATTACTATTTTTCCGGTACGCTACTACAGCTTTACATATTTTAAACAGGATGTTCTATGCTACTTTACCGAATACACAATAATTAATACATGTAAGAGCATATACTATCAATTACGTTGAAGATCTCAGCGCGATCTAAGATCTAAGGGAAAGAGAGATTTTATATCTTTGTCCGAGTATTTATATGCTTTTCACACCCCTCAAAAGACCTCTCTTCATTGAAAAGCTTATTTTTAAAATTACTTCCACAAATTTTGAACGTAACGTCTGAAAAATTCCGAGATCATCTTAATGTTACACTGAAATTCGTTTAATACCCCAACGGACGCGCGCTTCTCAAAACTACTTCACCTTAGGCCAATGATATAGTTTTCCACCGTTATAACGCTCCACCTTTCAGCTATCTTTCTCCGTTCCACTCATATTTATTGTCTCTTTTAGAAACCCTTCCCAAGCTACAGAAAATCTATATTGTTGTTGGTCTTCACATTTCACCTTGTATTTTAGACGTGACTTGTAACCAACGCTTTCTTATACATTTCTCTGTCTGTTTTACATTCGAGATCGTTCATTTCACTTAGTCTTCAAGACACTTGTTATTTTTAAGCAGTTTGTTAAACCGACCGTTGCAACAATTTCATAGGAATTCTGTCTCAAAGTATAATCCAGTTCTATGAACCCGACATTTAAATAACAGGTGTTTCCTCAAAGCCCCTTGTTGTTTAAAATAACAATTCCGAATTTCTACCCTTCTTAGCATTTGTAAACGAACGTTTGCTTTTATGTAAATACTTCCATGCGCTTAATTTAAAATTATTACAATTTAATTATGCGTATTCTTGAGTTTTTATGTACTCTAAAGTTTTTTCCCTTTGTGCAATTTTAACATTCCAATTTAGAATTACAAAATCTGCAAATAACCGTCCGTCTTCACTATCTAAACTGATTAATTTGGCGCGTAAATAAATTGTTCCTATTTTCTATATACATAGTTGATAAAATATATATATATATATATATATATATATATATATATTTTGCTATGCTACTACTGGAATTCTCGAGCCCCTTCGTTGAGCTGTTATATTATTTGCTATGTACTCTAAATTATACGCGCTCCATCATTTGAGCGACCATATTATTTATTGCTATGAATAAATAAGATTGTAATTATCTCCTCCGACGTTGGGCCGTCTTATTAATGTTGCTATAAATTCCCTCCAGAAACTTAACTGGATTTTATCTTGAACCAACCTTGTCAACCAATAACAAAATTCGATATGTTACCGCCTTACTTGTTATCAATTCCCTATTCAACTCGTAGCTCCTCCTTGAACTATTTAAATTATCAAATCACTCTCTTATTAACTTTATCTTATGACCTCGACTAGCATTTATTTGGAATTATGAAATTCAGTTAATTTCAATTTTATATAATGAAACCAATATTATGTACAGCTTTTGTAAATTATTTGAAATACACTTTTCAATTAGTTAATGTTACAAATCTCATTTATTAACAATCATATACGTTTTACTCAAAACCCAAAGTCACCAAAAAAAACCTATTATCTTTATCAACGAAGTGTAGAACGTTCTAAACCTGTTATCATATTACTCACTTTATACGTATGCAACTTCTTTTGTTGACTTTTTCACATTCATATTATATTAAGTAAATTCAATAAAAAAAAATATATAGAAAAATAAAATGTCTTATAACTAAAAAATCTGACCTGGTCTATTTTCTTCACATCGACGCTTCCATTTGAATAAAAATTATCTTCCCCCAATGTGGGATTATTACATGCCCATTCGAAATATACGCTTGAAGCATTGCATTTAAATTATTGCCATTACCCTATGGACTACCATTAACTTATGCACCCCAATTTATTGTCGTTTCATATCAGACTTATTACTTCTTATCAATCAATTTCCTCAAACTTAGAATAGAATTCTTATTATCATTGTGCTCTGACTTGAAATCGTAGTCTATTTTCCCCGGACGTAGAAATTGTATTACTCTTCCCCCAGATTTAGAAATTGTAGTTTGTTTCCCCGGACATAGAAATCGTAGTTTGTTTCCCCCTTGACTTAGAAATCGTAGTCTATTTTCACCCGGACTTAGAAGCCCTATTATTAATATGTTTTAGTTTAAAATAAAATTCCCCAAACTTTACTTACGTTTAATCGGCAATTATAGTTTTCATCTTGGCACTTATTTTCTCTTTCACTTTTAAAATTATTACGTATCACTTTATTTCATAGTGGCGCACTTCGGCCTTTGTTGAGTTGCAAACTGACCTCGTTATCACTGTACCTGCTAATATATTATTGAATTTCCACTCCGTCAGTGGGTATGGTCTACAAACTCGTCGCTTATTTATAACCAATCAAATAATTACATTCAAAGTAGTTTCTGATGTAATTCTCCACGATTCCCAATAATTGTAATCTGCTTGCAGCTGTCTTCGTTATCAACATGCGGTGTTTTGATAGATCTAATTGCTTTTCCATAAACAACTGATGCAATTCGACTTTTAATTTTAATATCTACATGTTATTCACGCAATTTTTAATCTTCTTTTTTATCAAAAATGGTTAGCTATTTGCACGCATTTATGTTATGCTTCCTGAAGCTCTAATTCTATCTCCGTATTAATCTAATCGTTTGGAACTCCTTTGAATGCGTGTCTGCTTACACTTTATTATATTTACATATAAATATACGCGTGCTTCCACTGAAAAATATTATTACTTGCTATACCCAAATTAACTAAAACTTTATCTACAGGGTATTAAATATCTTCTATTTGCCTAATGAATGTCTTCCTGGTTTCTACGCTAACTATGCGTCTTCCTATGTTTATCTGCGTCGCTTACAACTATTTATACTTTATATACAGGGTGTTGACTGCTTACTATTTACAAACTATCTCCATTTCTTAATTCTTTACTAAATAAATGCAGTTTTCTGCTGCCTATGGTAATTTCTCATTTCCAAATGACCTTTACTATAAAGTACACTCTTAAACAACCCCTTATGACAGCAATATATATATATATATATATAAATATATATATAATATTCATTCCTTACTTGGTCGTGCTTTTAAGAATTTTGTTACTTCTAAAACACTTTGTGTTTAATTGTGCATTAATTCGACGTTTAATATAATTCCAGCATCTCGCACATTTGTCTTTAAACATGTTTCGCTCCTTAGGAACTTTAGTGTGAAATAATAGCTCTCTTGTGATTAAAGAACGACTTTGGCACTAAGAAGCACAATTTCAAGCATTTGCAGCGTGCTAAACAATATAAAAAAATTAATAGTTATCAAGTCAATTACAGAAGCTGTTTATTTAAAGTGCAAAACAGGATAGTCATGATTTGACAACGTACTAAAAAGGTACGTCGGCGTCTTCAATGCAATCTATATCATTAGCGACAAGTAGTGGATTAAAGCACATTACTTTATAAACGACATTTGTAATAAAATTTCGTTGTTGAGGTATATTTAGATAATTACGACAACCTTAAACACATGTACTATTTGAATACGTAGAGACGTAAAAGACTGTTCTACATAATAGGTAAAAGCAGGAACAGGAAAACTAGAATAATAGCTTAGCGAAGTGCTGTGCTTTTGCTACGTAGCGCTTATTACTTCAACGCGACCACGGATATGTAGAGTACGTGACTGGCAACTATATATACCCAACATTCACTACCGCGATGAGTGCTGTCTCAAGATTCAGTTCTCTCACTGATATTCTGAAAAGACCGTGTTGTTATCACAGTAACGGGTATTGGAGATGCGCTTACTGAGAAAACGTAAGCAGTGCTTTTCATCATTCTCAAACAAGCTTATTTATTCCTGCATTGACATGCTCTTTCAGGTTTGCCGATCTCAAAGGTTCAGTACCTACCATCGATCAATCAACAATCCCAAACATTCCCGTTCAAACGTCATTCAACTGTCTGATGGTTTTTCATTTGGAATTCTCCACATTCCCACTCAAATGGAACGTACAATACGTATTTTCTGATCATAAAAGTGTTCCAGTTTACATTTGCTAATAGAAAGGTATTAACCATTATGCAATCGCCCCTTGATCTTTAAAACTGTCGCTTTTATTGCTACTAGCTTGGGTAATAAAGTCGGAAACGTGAATTTCTGAGTTTCTATTGTGCACGTAATAAATGGTGTGTTTTAATCTTAGTTGGCAATATTTTAGGAAATTAGCAAACTTGTGACGGTAACTAATTACTAATTGCGTTGCTGTAATAAAATGAGAAGTAGCAATTTAACAAAGGTTAATGACATATTTCACATTCTCATATAAAGCGCTCTAATTCTCTAGGCTAAATCTTGCACAACAGTCCGTATTACATCACTTCTATTAGTTTCATGACGATAAATATACTACAAAACTTAAAACTGCTTGGCGAAAGCGAATGGCTATCTACCGATGTTGAAGCAAGAGAACTCTAACGGCAGCTTACAATGAATTTTGGCAAAAAGACAGAAATCTCAGCACGGGTCTTTACTGAAGTAGCATTAGGTAAGCTAAGAGAGGTAGTTCCAGTTTTATTAGTACTAATCATTTATGCTTCAAAGCAATATAAAGTAAAATATAAGGGTTTTCCAGACACGTCCCCGCACGTTAAACTGTAACTGCAAACCCTTTCAGTTGTAATGTAAATTAAGTGGTGCTAAACTTAACCCATAACCCACTTTATTTAAAAATGTCTAGCTACAATTTGATCATTTATTGCAAATATACCAAATTAGGGTGTCTTAAAACCATCAGACACCGTCACAATTTTTTGATTAGAAATAAAAGTTATTTCTAGTAAATACAGAGGACATATGCATGAATAGGGTCGATTAAGGTTTCAAATGCTAGGTGTGACTAGATTCACTTTGCCTTCCAGATATGTAATAACGCATTTGTAGGGTGTATAGTACTGAATGCATCGAAAGCTATGAGTCTGAAATATACCGTTTCTGTATCGTACATTTCCTAATTAAGACGAAACTAATTGCCAGAATTCCATTTTTCTACAATAGAAAAATTAGAGAATCCCTAGAAATCACTAAAAATTCTAATAATCTAAAGAAAGACGATGGCTACTACCTTTCCCCCGTTTGGAAAACAAGCATATGTTCACAACAGCGGAACCGTGGCGTTAACTGATCCGCTACGACACTCCTCTCTATTCATGATCACTCATGCCTCAAGTTCGCGCCCTATATAAACTACCACTTTCGTTACCTTCACCAGTTACTTTGCCACAAGACATCTTTTGGCTTAAATGGGCTAGTGAGTCTGGTAGTTCAGAAGTAACTATACAAACTCTTTACACATTAACTTCTCTACTGAATATTATCATTCTTATCTTTATTATTATTTTTATTTTATTACTTATTTTCTTTTCTTGTCCTGGTGAAGCCCTTTACAAAAGTGGGCGAAAAGTCGACTATAGTTTATAAAATGACACGGTCTCAACCCGGAACCATAAATATTTATAAGTATCCATGTACTTGTCATTTATATTTTAATACTTGAGGTGAATGTGAAATAATCCCTAATTGACATTTTTTAAAAATTTTACATATATTTTGAAGTTATGCTGTGTTATAAGCGAGTTGACGCTTTCGTTTATATCTTAA
Source organism: Platerodrilus igneus (assembly GCA_036346225.1). Classification (NCBI taxonomy): domain Eukaryota; kingdom Metazoa; phylum Arthropoda; class Insecta; order Coleoptera; family Lycidae; genus Platerodrilus; species Platerodrilus igneus. The sequence goes on along the minus strand of JARFIW010001227.1, from coordinate 16,427 downwards.
CAAGACGATACGTAAATATTTGTTTTGGTTTTCTTAAATATTACTTTTGACACCATGTTTGTTAGTGAAAAGTTTGTGATAAAACTACTTCTTGAGGTTTCCAATTTTTTTCTACGTGACCCATCACAACTCTACGACGTTTTCCCATTGTTTTGTTGCGGCATTTGGTTACTTCGCTTAATTTACTCCATTTTCTTGTCTGCATGGAATACCGTAACAAGCCAATCAAAAGAAGTCCAATCGTTTGTTAAGGTATCGGAAAGAAAGTTTAAGATTTCTATACTTTCTTTAGCTGCTTCTCCCTATATTATTACACTAACACTAGCAAACCAAGTCATTGTCATTGTAGTTCATTTCGTAGAGTAAACCAATGTAGAAATTTTTTGTACTACGCCTGTCAGTTGCTAACAATTGATCTTTAAGGTGTCAATTGGCTTAAACAGGTATAGGAGTTTGTTCTACTACTTTCAAAAGATGTCCTATTAGTAATTAGAGCAGTTGTATACAGTTTTAGGTTTTCTGTGATGTCGAGGAGAAAGAAGCAGTCATCTTTCATTGAGTTGATTGAATAACCTCTTTCAAATCCTTCAGTTTCTGGACTGAAGTCAGAACGAAATGGCGCCCAACAATCGCCTGAAACAATCACCACCATCTCAGAGGACTCGCCTAACACTATCCACTACAGAAAACCTGTGCAGCCTGTATTCTCATGGGAAATTATTGGAGGATCAGAAAAACTTCCTCGCCGCTATGCTAACGTTTAGCTTGCCCTGAATCAAGATGCAACTTTTTGCGGCAGCAGCAACCTGGTGGAAATTCTTCGCCGTCGTAAAACTAGATAAGGTCGTTTTAAAACCTAACTCCTAGAGCGTTAAAATATCCGAGCGACGACAGCATAAATACGATTACAGTATCTGGTCAAGAAACAATCGCCAGGAGAGACGGTTACCATATCTCTACAAACAGAAATACAGTATACTATAAGTAAGAGCCGCTTCGCTTACAGCCAAGCCTCCAATCTCCATCCGAAGGTACTATATTGGATTTAAACGCAAGAAATTTAGGTGTTTCGAATTAAATGACTTCAAATTAAACGTAATTGAAATTTAAAGACTAAAACTAAGGATGGATTTAAATAATAGTACCCATAGCGTTGAATTTGGAGTGTGTTTAATCAACAAGACACTAACAGAAAGTAAAAGGGAAGAGATCCGTAATACTAGATAGCAGCCACCAACTCTCCTTAGCGGTGTGACCTGAGGTGTCGGCTTAAAACTATCTAAATCTAGCTAAAACAGTATTTAGTAATGGATTTGACTTTATCTGTGTACACCAAATGTATTGATAGGAAATCCATCTATCTGTTCCTACTCCACAAATTTACAATATCGGACGGCCTAGTCTAAGTTTTTGATTCTAGTTTCACCCTAAACTAATCCCTAACGTTCCCTATCGTTCCCAAACTAACTTATTCTAATTTAAATTTTCCTTCTTATAGATTCACCAAACAAAACAAATCAAGCGAGGAAACAATAAAATACATAAATACAGGTATAATATTTAAATATATAAAGATTTAAACAGAGCAAAGCATATAAGCATATAACAGTGCATAGAATAGCAAAAAGCATTGTGTCGGCTAGAGCCATCAGACTAAAACGTGCTCTTTCAAAATTAACCGGAAAATTTACTTATTAATACAAATCGTGCTATTCTTTTTTGAGTATTAATATATAACTCTATGTTTTCTTTAACTATTCTAATTATTTCGAATAAATACTTCTCTTTTTATAGAATTAACTTTTATGTACACATATCAGTGTCTGAGGGTTATTTCTCCTAAAAAATTTTTGAATATTCTGTCCACTTATTTATTGTCCTTCCTATTATTACCTTGGTTATCACCTTTGCCTTCATAATTTTTTTATAAAATCTAGCCTACCCATCTTTTCGTTGTCCTTCTTTTCACAATCTTATCCTAACTTATTCATATTTTAATTACAAAATTTTCTTAATCCCTTACATACTCGTTTATACATATTATCCTTCATTTTAATATATATATATATATATATATATATATATACGAAATTTTTTTGTCTCCCGTGTAAATATCAACCCCTCGGAGCGTCTCTCTGTAATTTTTTTTAACCTCAAACTTTCCCCTCCTTTCAATATTTTATCCGAAACGTTGTCTCCCCTCCCCTTTTGTCACCCATTACGATATATAAAGGGTTGAACGGAAAATACCGCACACCAAAATGGAAACATTTTAATATTCACCTAGAGGAAGGGGGCATAGTTTGACTAAAAAACGCCTAAACTCACCAAGCGCTGTTCTAACGGTGGCAACACGGACAATCCTGTCGGTGCCATGTACGGAGATATTACGCCCAAGTAACTACTGAAGAGGGGGAACAGAATCGGCTTTAATTAGAACTAAGTCTCCCGGTTGAATATTACTTTTGGCTACATGCCATTTGGATTTTACTCGAAGGGTATGCAAGTATTCCCGGGACCAGCGCTCCCGAAGTCGTGATAGATACGTTGCAATAATTGTAATTGAGACAAACTATTTAAAGGCAGTGCCGTCAGTGCGGGACCAGGCGGGACGGAAAGAGCAGAAAGGGTCGAAAGATGACCCGGCGTTAAACAACTAAGATCATTAGGATCATTACTAACTGGGGTCAGAGGGCGTGAATTGACGACAGCTTCAATTTGGATAAAAACGGTTGACAACTCTTGAAAGGTTAGAACCTGCTCTCCTACAACACGAAGTAGCAGGATCTTGACGGATTTGACGCCAACTACCCAAGGACCTCCAAAATGGGGCGCGGAAGGTGGGATAAAATGCCAAGTAATTAGTTCTTGAGAAGCTGAAGCTATAGCAAAGGAAACCAGTTGGTGATGAGCACTGACATAGTTTGTACCACAGTCGCTGTAAAAATGTTCACACCGACCACGACGAGCAAGAAACCGACGAAACGCGGCCAAAAAAGTGCAGTGGGTAAACCGGAAACTAGCTCCAGGTGAAAAGCCTTGATACACGTACAAATAAAAATGCAGAAGTAGGCTTTTAAAGTTTTGGCGCCGCGGATTCGGCTCATGCTTATTATAAACGAGCCGCAAATGTCTACGCCGGTATGCAAAAATGCTCTAACTTAAGTTATTCTGGCAGATGGAAGATTGCCCATGGGGGGCTGAAAAGACTTGGGATGTGTTTTTAACAAGGAATACAAAAGCAAAGTACCCGGAGAATAGATCTTCTCGCAGAAACTATCCAAAATCTTTGGCTTATAAGGAATTGTGTTGTTTGAATACCTACGTGATAACATTTGTGATGAATGTATTGTATATACAGATCCGTGAAGCAGATCTTACTGGGCAATAAAGCAGGGAATTGTTTATCGTAAGAAATAGGGGCTTTCAAAGAGAGCTTGTACTCATGAGCGGATACAGATCCAGTACGCTTAGTTAAAGGATGCCTGACAATATTAATAAAGCGGAAGGTATAAGCGGTATACGAACGACAGAAAGAAAAAAAGACTGATTTTTAAGTAGGGCATCTAATACGTTACAGGACAAAGTAGTAGTGAGTGTAACGGATCGTTCTTCACTTAGAATCTGTTGTTCCAGGGAACAAGAACGTGGAACATGATTTATTTCTTGAAAATGTACTAAAATGGGTGAAACCGAACATCATAACGAACATTGGAGCAACTCGGCGGGTAACAAACCACGTGACCCAACGTCAGCGGGATTATCGTTGAAAGCACGTAAAACCACATGGCGTTAGAAGTTTTATTTTGGATATAGGCTACCTTGTTGGCAACGAAAGTCTTCCATCGTTGGGGCGGAGTGGAAATTCATGAATGTACAATCATCAAATCGGACCAACAGTATATTCTATTAAAGGTGAGATAAGAAGAACACACATTCAGAACAAAATATAGTAATTTAGCAGATAAGGCAGCGGCTAGCAATTCTAAACTTAGCAGAGAAGGGTTCGCAATGGAGCTAGTTTAGATTTCGCACATTTCAAGCAAACTATATGTTCTTTGGAAGCGTTATGAAATCGAAAATAAACGACGGCGCAGTAGCCGCATTTCAAAGTGACTCCAAAACAATCTACCTCACACGAATCCTAGTGAGAAGCGACTAGAAGGCACGGTAAGAAAAAAATCTGCAAAAAGAAGAAGGCTCTCGACATACCTTTCCCATAAAAGACAAAACTCCAGTGGTGGACGGGCATTCCAATATAGTTTGAGAGTTCAAAGGCGTTGGAGAAAATGCTTTATTAAAAAGGAAAGAGGGAAGAGAATTCCTAACGGGTCAAGAGTGCGGGCTAGATTAGAAAGAATATTATGTTTTGTGCAAGGAGTGTGTATGGGGTTAATCACGAAAAGGGAATTATCTGAAGAGAAGTTCCACTGGAGACCGAAAATTTTTACGGTAGGATCAGAAGGATCCTCAAAGCAATGCGGTTGCAAACACCAATGAGGGGCGAGAATGCTGTTAAGTAAATTGAGATTATTACTAGACCACTTGAAACCATCTCGTTTTAAAAGCGCCACAAGCTGCTTTGTTAAATCCAAGGCGGATTGAAAAGTACCTCGACCTGTCACTACGTCATCAATATAGGTATAATAACGAAGAGCGAAAGCGACTAGAGGAAAGGGTCCCCCTTCATCATTGGCAAGTTGCAAAAGAGTACATATGGCAAGAAATGAAGCGCAGTTGACGCCATAAGTAACGTTATTAAGATGAAAATCCTGGATAAGATTTTCAGGAGGGAAACGCCACACAATCCGTTGATAATCACGCTGATCGGGTGCAAAAAAAATTTGCCAATACATTTGACGAATATCTGCAGTGAGAACGTATCGATGCGACGAAATTGTAATAACAGTGTAGTAAGGTCTCTTTGCAATTTGGGACTAATTCAAAAATGATCATTTAGTAATGCGACCTTTAATATTCTTACCTCATGTTCAGTTAGAGCGGTGAAGATTCTTGGATCTAGAACAATTATTACTACACTCGAAAAATATAAAGCGGTAAAGTAGTCCTATACGAGGACTGGCCTCCGAAACATAAACTTATTGTCCAAGCGGTGACAATAGACTTTGTTAGGCCGCGCAGTCACCAAACATGTGGAAACAAGATAGAACATTGAAGGTGAAACGCGACCGGGTTTATCAAATTTAAATAAAAAAGCACATATTACCATTAACAAAACTAACCTAAATTTTATAGTAATAATGTAAAGAAACTAAATAAATATATACAGGGTTGGACGAAACAACAACCCCTTTACAGAAGTCGTTAATATACTTATTCACAATTGATTGTATCAATATTATGTTATTAATTAAGCTGTATAAAAATACTGTTTTAATAAAAATAGATATATAAGCAATGTCTTAGCTGTTTTATCTTGACATGTGATGGCGACCAACACCGAGATGTGACAAAGCCAACCTCGATAGGTGACGAAACCATCCTAGACATGTGACGGAGCCAATCTTGACATACAACGATGTTGTTGGCGGTAGATACACCTTGGAACCATATTTTCAAATAAAGGTCAGTTGTAATACAGTAAGCTTAAATGATGTACGCAAAAATTAAACGATTCACCAAGGAATCTGTAGCAAAAGTTGTAAATGAAACTTTGCATGTGTTACAAGTTTCTATGCTGCTAGTAAGGAGTATGATATATACCTCGAACAACGCTATACGGTTACATCAAGAGGTTGCAGAACGAGAAGAAACAATAAACTACTGCTATGCCGCTATAGAAGGAGATGTGAAAATTATGGAAACCGCCAAGCAATACATTAAAATACCGATACAGAAATTTGATAGATTTTACAATACTGGTATAATGGAAATTGGTAAACATGGACATTTGTTTCCATCCAATATAATGACTGTTTTTGCGCGACCTCCCAGTGCTTTAGTATCACTAACCCTGCACCAAAACTTACTTAGATTCCAAAATATCCGCGTCTTTTCTTAAAGTTTATATCAACCAAAATGTGAACTACTATGAAATGTGCTCAAACCTTTAAATTAGATAGCCAATAGGTTGCCACGGGTTTGAAAATTGGGATGACGTAATTGAACCTGAGGATGTAAAAGAGGATTCAGTTATGGTGTTTGATGACATACTGCAAACGATTAAAGTAAGATCACCCAATTTTTCAGGTAAAAAACTCGCTTCCTGGCCAATGTAGTACCTTCGGGTGGAGCATAGGAAAATCACATGCAGGGGTGGTTAATATGTGTCTTGACATTAAAAAGTATCTTAAAATTTCTCATTATCTATACAAGAAAATCTCAAATCTCTTCAAAACGACATGCTATAATTTTTTATTATGGCTATAGCGGAATAGTATGTACAAAGCTTTTAATTAGGTCTTATGTCTGGTGGTTTGGTTTAGATTACTATATTAATATTTAGAAACCCATCACATACCATTAATAAAAGTTACATAGAAACAAGCACGAATTCAGTTCTTTCTAAAATAAAGGTAAACGTTTTGTCTTGTGAGTTGGAGCTTAATATATCTCTTGATATTAAAAAGTGCATAAATACTCGACATTTATTATCTCTACAAGAAAATTGTCCTTTTTTGGAAATAGGGTAGTAATTTCCAAATCTCGTCAATAGGAGATGTTAAAATTTTGTATTATGGTCATAGTGGAATTGTATGTACTAAGCTTCTAACGAAGTCTTATGTTATGGTGTTTGCTTTAGATTTTGATATTAATCGGGTAATTTTGCAATGTCAAACATGTAAGTCAACTAGAGTTTTAAGAGGAGTATGTCAAGGAAGAGCATCCTGGTCTGAACCAATAAAATGTTGGGAAAGAATACATTTGATTTATTTGAGTGAAAATCGTCTAAGTTCCTTATTGTCTGTGATGCGTAGTCCAAATAGATAGTGTGTCTTCTTATGTCTTCTACTACGTATTCATCATTGTCAAAAATAAATGAATCTTTTCCCGTTTGGTGTTACCCAAACCAGTAATCAGGGACAAGGGTCCGCCCTTCAATGCATTTCAATTTAAAAGCTATAAAGCTACTGTAAGGAAAGAGTTGTCGAGGTGTTGTTTAACCCTCCATATAATATAGAATAAAATAGACTGATAGGATAATCTGTGCAGCCCAAAAAAAGGTTTTTAGCGAAGGTAATTTTATCGTCAATAAATAAGACAATTTTCTTAAAGCAACGTTTAGCCGATTCGTTATTGGTTTATAGGAGTACACAATCTTTAGTCACAGGCGAATCTCTGATGGCGAGAATGGTAACTTATGTATTAAAAACACCATTGCCATGTCACTTCTTTCAAGTGGACGGGCATTTGAGGAAACAAATAAGGTAAAAGTAACAGGATTTTTCAAAATATAAAACAGTGTTGGCCAATTTAAGACAGTTGAAAGGTTATCTTAAATGGTGTTCAACCCAGATTATGGAAGGGGTTGATCAAACTGTTTATTTGATAAAACTGAATGGAAGTACGCTGATACTGAAAGTACACATCACTCAAATCAGAAAGACTCCGTTACGTGATTTGTCCAGGGACATTAATGTAGGTTTCGAAATGGGTAGGCATGAAGTTGGCGATCAACCAGTAAAGCATGTCAGAGAATTCTGATTCGGTTGTATAGCAACATGGCAACTAATGCCAAAACAAATCAGTTTCATTCACTTTCCAAGTGACAACTCGTTCAGGTCGTAAGGTTTGACCACCAAAACGATTTTCTCATTCTTCGTATAATTAGACTTGAAAGCTATTCTAATCATTACATCCTTGCTGAGTCAAGTTTAGAAGAAGGAATGATGATATGTATGAATAAAGCTCAATGAACAGTTAGTTATATAATAATAATTATATAAAACATGTAGTAGTTTACTATTGTTTAAGAGGTAGTTGTTCTAGACTGTTAGATTGTCCATATCACTAAGATTTTAATAAAATGTTCTGGACTAAAATATTATTTAGAAGAGTTACTATTGAGTGTCAAAAGGCATAGCCAAATGGACATATATATAAAATTTATGATGATTATTGCAATATATATATATATATATATATATATATATATATATAATTATTTATCTATCCCTGTAGACGTCATTATGTGAACAACACAACTAAATTAATGAAATCACGCTAACGTAACTTACCGAACCAGAAATTAAAAATTGCAGTGCAAATGTTATTTTATATGTAACTTACTTTTATGAACGACTTCATTGTAAAATGAAACAAGCATCGCATCGATTCATTTTGTTTTCATGAGAGCATTGTAGTGAATTTTTCATTGTGTTGCATTTTAACCTAGCTGCCTGAAGCACCGATAACAGTCCTCCGGTTGCAATTTAACTACACAGATTTGAATTGGAATAAAGCGGTGTGGGTAATAGCGCTCAAATGAAAAATTCAGATAAAGGCTGAAATGATTTATAACTCGAGTTTTGTCATTATTCATGAATACCCAGCTTGAGGGTCCTGCTGCCAGAAAGTTTAACTTGTAAACTAATGTTTGTAACAGTGCTCATTGTTGAGCATTTTCAAAAGCAATTAGTACACGCAAACCTGTAACTGAGCTGCGTAGCAGAGTTTCATTTACTGTGGCAGACGCGTGTCTTGGGAATTGTTTTGTAGTCTGCTACCTATGTTCAATCCTATTGTACTACATACGGACATATAGTTATTTATTGGATTGTAGAGCGTGCCTTAGCCATTCAAAGCAACTCATTATCTAACAAAAATTGCGGGTCAATGCGGAAAATTTGCACCAAAACTTTGTGTGATCTGTCGGCGACAAGTACTGTAGCTTTTAATTTATGTTGCTACTTTAGAAAAAGTTTTTCTTTAGTATGGGTGTAACCTTCCATAGCATACATTGGTTTTTCAAGCGTATATGTTCAGGCGTCGCTTCACCTTAACTACACTTTAAAGGGTCATTTCTAGAAATTTCAATGACCACCTATCTGACAACTTAATTTACAGAATGTAATAGGCACTTTGATAGCTGAATATAAAGTCGGCCAAATATGTTATTATTTAAACATTCAGTGTATTTCGTGTGAAAGCAATAAAAGATTTAGAATTAACCAAGAAAATTTTTTTATGGAAGTGAATGCTAACTGAAAGATTTTAATAGAACTCTATACGAAAGTATATAAATAAAGAAACAACAAATGAAAAAATTCCTAGTAATTTATATAGAAACCCCTAAAACCTATATCAAAATTTGTCATGTGTATCTTAAAAAAATTAACAGTAACCATTTTAGGTCCTTTATTCTAAGCCACTAACAGTTTTTCATGGTCTGCGGTGTGTATTCAGCAATCTTTATTCGCTTATTGAATTCATTTTTTGAGATTCACGGAGGCTCGTTTCCCTAAGTCTCGTTATTTCTAATATACCGCTTCTATTTGAATCACTTTAACAAGGAATGTATGCCGCCTGATTTCTTTTAACCTAAAACTTTGAAATATTTCAAATAAATAATAAGTATTCTACGAAAAAATTGTTCATAATCAAAATTTGATTAATCCACGGAGGAAATACAGTAGCGGTAAAATTGCCCCCTTCCCCCGTCCTTGTAGCTAAAGCTGGAAATATGTTTGAAATCTTAAACAGGAACGTCTATTTTTATAGATGATTTCGATTCTACGACTAAAAATACTTAGCATTTGTCTGACAATTTTTTGATTCATGATAGATGGCTCTGTTATGGATAAAATTTTACTCCCAATCAGTCTTAAACGAATTTTATTTCTCATATATGCAATTACAATAAGTGCTCAAAATAAGCCATTAAAATTCGTTATCCTACCGGGTTTTATGCTATTTCGGTGTTGTCGCATTCCGCGAATCCTTCGACTTCAATGCACCTGTTAATCCGCATTTCAAATGACTGTACACAACTGGGTATTGTGTCTGCTTGAATTTCGGCACAAATATTTCTGAGCTGCTCAGTTATATTCGAGTTGTTGGTACTTGTTTAGAAACATTGTGTTTGATATAGCCTTATGAAAATAAATCGGATGAAACAAGACCTAGTGATCTAGCTGGTCAATTTACCGGATCAGCTCTAACAAACCAGTGATCATAGCAGTCACGATCAAGTACTTCACGTGCTACCACCGAATAGTGCACTGAACAACCTGTTACAATATTCCTTGCGGACAAGAACAAAAAAGTAAAGTAAGCAAAGTAAATAGCCTGCTCCGTGTACCGCAACAAAGGAAAAACAAAAAAAGGAATCCAAATAAATAATGTCGTGCTAGCTAGAAAGTCGTAGAGAGAGAGTCGCAAAGAAAGAAAAGAACTTCAAATTAAGGAATATTATTTACAAAACCTCTAGTTAAAGAACATGATACCAAAGAAAACACTTACAAAACCTCTAGTTATAAAGTCATGGTGCAAAAAAACATCAACTCGCACAGAAACTAACATTTGTCCGAAACATATCCCGAAGGATTTACACAGTATATAAATCTACGCAAAATAATAAATACTCTATGTTACCTCAAATTAATTTTTAACCTCAGTTCTACTATTTACATAAAACAAAATGAAGCAAAGAAAGTATACAGTAATTTTTACAGTCAGGCCTAATATTTATATAAAACAGAAGTTAAACGAAGTAATGTGTAGTGGCCTGTCTTCAGTTCATCAGTTACAAAAATTTTTAAACGTTAGTAGAAAAAAAAATTAGTTACTTACATAGTTACGAAATAAAGGAAACCATCAGTTAGCGGGATGGAGTACTGATGTAGCGTCTAAACAATATGGTCACTCTAAAAAAATTATACAAAAAATATTTTATTGACAGTCAGCGTTGAACTAAATCTGATAAATACTCCACCAATCACCGTTGACTTCATACGCATACACCGGCAATCTAAGCAAAGTAAGTACAATTTTAACAACTCTGGTTGTGCGATGTGCAACCTGAAACATTCTGACACAATTTTTCCCGAGGGAGACCATCAAAACGTCGTAAAAAAAGAACAGCAATCCTCACAGTTGAGTATTACATTCTGTTTACCATAATTTATTTAGTTGTGGGAAAAATTCCAAATTTCAAATGAACAACTACGTACTAATTTTCAGAACCCCGTGTTATAAATTTATTAACAGTAGGAGTTCACTCCACTTCTAATTTGCCACTATCCCACATTAAATAGAAGTTCATACAAGCAAATTAGCAAACGTCGTCATTGTCATATAAAAAATACTACATCTTGATACCCTTTATATCTGTGTCACAAAAACCCGACGAACCATTTCTTATTATCGCCAACAACATTAATAAAGTTCAAACTAACCAAGCGGTCAAGACAACAAGCTGCACATTAACATTGTTGATTTATCAAATCACAAATGAGTAATATCGATAGGCGCCAGACAATAACCCGACCCGTAATATTAGCAAACCTAGAACAAACTACAACACTATCTGTATTAGGAAACGGACTTCGAAACAACGCGCATTTATATAAAAGAAAGCGCTACTACTTTATGGTTTTAGGCTATGAACGTTAAGTAAAATAATAATTTTATTTCGATCACAACGTTCCTTGTAAACATTCTTGTGTATATGATTTAGTTGTAAGAAAATCCGTTGGTAACCTTGTGTATTAACTAATCATATTGTTTCAGCAAACGAACTACTATCGATCATGGAAAAACCACATTTATCTTATGCAGCCGTAAACGTTCTATAACAACACGAAAGTACATCAACGTGCATAACTAGATAAGGAATATTTGCAACCAAATTAGTACAATCATGGAGTGTGTGTAGGATTGGTGATTTAACTTCCCGCCTAAAATTAGAGAAATTTAACGTATCAGTAAATAGTATAAATATAGCAAAGCTAAAATTTCCATGGATCGAAATTTGTGTTCGCACATAGCCCTATAGCATCATCATCATTAAGTCTTCAGTCCTGGAACTGGTTAGACGGGTACCATCATTGTTTCTTATTCTGAACTAACCTACCACATTTCCTTGAAATTTGCACAGTCTGCATCTCACCATCCGATCTAGGTCTACATCTACCTCTTTTTCTTTATCTTTGCTTGTAATATATCCCATACTATTTCCCAAAAAAGCGTTAGAACGTATTCTGCCCTTCTATTTCTCCTAATCTTTTCCCACAGATATCATTGCTCCCCTACTATTTCTATAACCTATTTGTTATTAACCTTGACTGACTAAGCTACATCCCCATACATCTGAAGCACAGCATTCCATAAAGCTGCTACCGTTTTTCTGTCTGCTTTTTCGACTGCCCGTATTTCATAGGCATACGATGCTGTGCTCCACATATATGCTTTCAACAATTTTCTTCTTGTTTCTATGTTTGTTGTCTCTGATCATTGGCGCTGTTCTCTCTTGTTAAATGCAGTTCGGTCCCCTTCTATTGTTTCACAATTATATACCCCATTTCTCCGACATTCAGTGGTTGTAAAGAGGTGTAAGCAGCCTGTGGCAGTCAAGTTCCCCTAGCACTAGAACATTTACCGATTTATTATTTTTTCCAATATATCTTTTGGCACAGTCAACATTAGTTGCAGATATTTCACAACCAACACCTGTAGTTGTTTATAATAATCATCAGATTTATCTGCGCTTATTTTTTCGTCATTAGATTTTCCGTCTCAAAACTGGTTGGGCACATACCTGCATCTATTTATATTCTGAGCTAGCCTACACAGTTCCTTGAAACTCTCCTACAACCTGTATACAGTTCGGTTCCCTTCCATTGTTCTCTAATTTTATGCACTATTTCACCTAGATTCAGTGGTATGTGAAGGGGGTTAAGCAGCCTGTGGCTGCCAAGATCCCTTAACAGTTAGGCATTTGCCGAATTAATAGTTTTCCAGTAAATCCCTGTAGTTGCTTACAATAATCATCATGTTTAAGTGCAGTTACTTTTTTTGTCATAAATTTATCCATCTTGGGACTGGTTGGATGCATACCTCCATTTATTTCTATTGTGTACTAGCCTACACATTTCCCTGAAATTCCTACAGCCTACATCTTTCACTATCTGTGTGCAGTAGTCTAACCTAGGTCTACCTCTACTTCTCTTTTTTCCTATCTCTGCTTCTAATATATCCCGCACTGTACCCTCATGCCGTAGTATGTAGCCTACCATCCGTTCTCTGCTATTTTTTACCGTTTTCCACATTTTTTTTCCCTACCATTTTTAGTATCTCTTCGTTCTTAAGTTTGTCTGTCCATGATATCTTCATCATACGTCTGTAGCATTTCAAAGGCTTCTACCTATTTCTTGTTTGCTTTTCCTACTGTCCAGACTTCACAGCCGTACAGTGCTGTGCTCCACACATATGTTTTAAGCAATCCTTTCTTTGTTTCTATGTTTGTTGTCTTTAAACACAGTAGTTGCTTTTTATTGTTAAATGTAGCACGACTTTGTGCTAATCTTTGTTTTATTACTTTTGCGCTTTTCCTATCTTGGGTGATTTGGCTTTCTAGGTAGCAGAAATCCTTAGCCTCTTGTACGTACGAGTTACGTATTTTTCTATTCTTGTTTTTGATTTATTTTCCCCTCCTTTGCAGACTAGTACTTTAGTTTTAGTTTTGTTAATTTTCATACCGTATCTTTCTGTTAGAACCGTTTCCATTTCTTTAAGAGCAGCTACTAACTCTTCCTTGCTAAATGTTAATACTGCTATATCATCTGTAAATCTAAGCATATCAATTTTTTGTCGCAGTATAGTAATTGCAAATGTCTTCCTGCATTTGACAGTATTCATTGCCTCTTCTATGTACAAGTTAAAAATCAATGGGGATAGGGCACATCCCTGTCTCACCCCTTTCCTAATGTTTACTTCTCTACGTCTTCTTGCATTTGACAGTATTCATTGCCTGTTCAATGTAGAAGTTAAAAATTAATAGGGATAGGGCACATTCCTATCTCACCCCTTTTCTAATGTTTACTCCCTACGTTCATGCTCTAATTCTATTACCGCTTTTTGCTCTTTGTATAAGCTATGTACTATTCGTCTATACCTAATACTCATTCCAATTTTTTTAAGTACTTCTAAAATTTTTCCATTTTACAAGGTCGAATGTTTTTTCAGATCTACAAACCCAATATACGCGCTTTCCCCTTTTTTTATTGTTTGCTCCATTATCACTCTTAAAGCTAAAATAACCTCCCGTGTTCCCCTATTTCGCCTAAACCCAAATTGGTCTACTCCTAGTATTTTTTCAGCATTTTTTCCATTCGTCTTTGTACAATTCTAGTTAATATTTTTGACACGTGTGCTGTCAAATTCATTGTTCGATAGTTTTCACATCTATCCGCCCCTTTTCTTTTTTGGTATAGTTACTATGATTTTACGTTTGAAATCCTTGGGTATCTCGCCTATCTCATACATATAGCTTACAAGTTGGGCGAGACGTTCTGTTACTGCTTGTACAGCTGCTTTTAGACTTTCTGCTTGCACTTTATCTGTATCCGGCGCCTTACCATTTTTCAGACCTTGTAATGCTAATTCAAACTCATCTCTAAGTATAGGATATCCCAAGTCATCATTTTCAATGTCTTATTCATGTTCTAATGCAGTTAGTTCCCCTTCTGCATATAAATTTTCTATATATTCTTACCATTAACCCACTTTCTCTACATTTTCTATAATGGCCCTACCGTCCCCGTCCTTTATATTTTTGATATACGGCTTTATATCCCTAAAATTGATTCTAATTAGTTTGTATGCTTCGTCTGTCTTTCCTACCTCCGTCTTAGTTTGTACCTCTTTGCACGTTTCTTCAATCCATTGTTCTTTAGCTTGCCTGTATTTGCGAATAATTTCCCATTTCAGGCTTTGTATCCCTGTTTTCCTGTTTAGTCCGATTTACTTTTGTATTTTCGCCTTTCTTCTATTACATTCAGGATATCCTTTGTTATCCATGGTTTCTTTTTTCTTTTTGTGTATATTCCAGAATATCTCTGACCGCCATGTATAGGGTGAATTTAATGTCATTCTATTCTGTCTCTACTTCTTTAGTATCAGATATGTTCCCGATATCTTTCAGCAATTCCTTGTCCTTTGCTTCAAATCTTTCTTGACTATCTTTATCTTTTAGTTTCTCTAACTCAAAGTGCTTTTTTCCGTTCTCCTTTTTCAGATTTTTAAATTTAAGTGCGGCCCTCATAATTGCGATGTTGTGGTCAGTGTCTATATCTGCTTGATATCTTCCTATATCTCCTGGCATCTTCCACATATCATCTTCTAGCATGATGTTGAAATAATGTGTTTGTGATGATTAAATTGTTCTTGTCGCAAAATTCTAACAATCTATTTTCCCCTGTCGTTTCTCGTGCCTAAACCAGATAAGCCTACTACCGCTCCTTCCCTACAATCACCTACTATTGCATTAAAATTCCCCGTAATTATTAAATGATCATGTCCTTACGTATCTTAATATGTTTTCGATATCTTTGTAGATCGCTTCTACCTTTTCGCTACTGTAGCTAGAAGTGGGACATATATACTTGTATTGTTACTGTGTTTATTGGTCTAGATTCTAATCTAACCATGAGTACGCTTTCGTTCTTTTGTAAGTAATTTACTACACAGTATCACATCTTTTTCCGCATAACTATCCCCACACCCGAATTTGCTACCTGTGCTCCTGTGTGAACTACCCTGAGATCTCCACTACAAAAATCCCCCGCCTCTGGTCACCGAACTTCGCTAATCCCTACTATGTCTAGTGATAACCTATTCATTTCGATTTTTAGGTTCTCTAGCATACCTACTTGTCTCATACTTCTAACATTTCACGTTACGACTGGCAAAATGTTCCCGACTCTTATTCTGAACTTTCTGATCGCATCCTCTGGAGTAGTCGCTTGCCGGAGATCCGAATGGGGACTATGTTAACTTCTGAATCTTTTACCACAGAGAATGCCATCATATTTATTACAATTTAAGTACACTGTGTACTTGGGAGGTAATGTGGTGGTTTCCCGTTACCTACCACATCGCAGTAGCGTATCTTAGACTGCCATACCAACCCCTATGGTCTCTGCCAATCTACCGAAAGAGCCGATGCCCTCTTTCGGGGACCTGTCTTAGTCTGGTTCCTCACTAACGACCGTACTACTTTAGTTGGACCTGTAGTTTGGCTCTTTAGCTTATTAGAACACGCAAGTCATTTCACCTGTTCTAGTAGTCTAGAACTTCGGCAATGTGCAGGTTCGTTCGAAATGGCCGTTTAGCATACCAATAATTTATTAGGAAAAACTAGTAAAAAAGTATTCCGATAAGTGAAGTTGACTAAGTATCTCAAAATGGAGGTGGAAAAGGCGGGCAATTTAGCACTACTGCATTTTCTTTGCAGATTGAATCAAATT